>CALNHX010000559.1:0-316848 GCA_940337035.1 Agriotes lineatus
ATTTCTACTTGGCTCCTCTCTTGTTATCTTATGGATTTCCTTGTGTTTAAACTTTGTATTTGTTATTATTAGGTCATTTTCCATGGACATTTCTATAATTTTCTCTCCATTATTATTCTTTATTGTTTCTCCTTCTTCACCCATTATTCTTTCAACTCCCTTGTTACTGTTGCCTACTCGTCCATTTAAATCCCCCACGATTATGAGGTTTTCGTTTGCATCGTCTATTTCTTCTTGTAGTTTCTTATAATAATTGTCTTTTTCTTCTTTGCTCGCATCTTCATTTACTCCATATGTTATAATTATTGTGCAATTGTTTTCCTTTCTTAATATTATTTCAATCACTAGTATTCTTTCGTTTACATATCTTTCTTTTGTTATATTTTTCAGCCAGTTGGGTGATACTATCAGTCCAACTCCTTTCGCTGCTCTATCTGTCTCTTCTACACCGGACCAGAATAGCCAATAACCTTTGTGAATTTTCATAAAGCCTTTTCCTTCCTTCCTAACAACCTGCCAGCAATAAATTGGCAGCTCGGTTTTGCTAGCTGTTACAAAATAAAACTAATTTGTCCTAAATTTTCAAAGCATTCCCTTTTTAACTATTAAGAAGAGCAGGCATTGGAATTAAAAACGTGCATTTGCTAATTCGTGAACTCAACTATGTTTATACTTTTACGCGAAATGTCAATTTTGACGTTTCAGCATAAAGCAAAATCAGCAAAGAGGTTCAGTCTTTGGAGTAACGCTTAGGGCCGGTTGCAGAAAGCAATGTTAAGTCTGGTGTTAGCTAACGCGACGTCAAAGTGAACAAAAACGAATCAAATCTCAAATGCTTATGGTAACTAATACATTAGTAAGCAAAATTTGATGCGATTTTGTTCACTTTGACGCGACGTTAGCTAACACCAGACTTAACATTGCTTTCTGCAACCGGCCCTAAGACTGCTACTTGGCCTGCCTATATTGATTATTTTAAAGCTATTCCATTATAAAGTAATCGGGAATAGAGGGCCCTGCAAGTGTATCAATTCTAGAGTCCTTGTATATAAAAGAGTTGGGACATGTAGGGTGACTTGTTTTGGATCCACAAACCATGGAGTACCTACCTGATTTTTGGCAGTTCTATACTTTGTGCATACTTCTTTCAACCAACACAAATGAAATATATCTTTGCTGCATCGCATGGCCCTTGATTTGTGGATCCAATGGGTGAATTCTAAGTATATATAGGAACTCTAATCAATTCTAGAGACCCTGTATAAAAAGTAAGATAATAGATGGGACAAGTGGAACCAGTTTCCAAGGATAAATTGATAAATTGCAATGTTTTTGATAAAATGTTTTAAGATGGTGCCATTGCCAAATTGACATTAACCTAAAAGGACACATTTCTAAATGTCAAATAATGGCAATAATAATTGTTCACTTGCAATAAAAATTGCGTCTGATATTTATAAAGTAGGATAGATCTTACAGATTATTTCTAGTTATTAATTATCCAACTACATTCCATTACAGTTTCTTTCTAAGTCAAAGAATCAAATTTAAAATGAATACTAAAACTGGTGGGAAAGAATGGCACTGCGCTGGATGGAGTGCAAGCTCGCTAGTTCACATAGGTAAGCTTCTCGTAAAATTTCACATTGACTTTGAAAGAACCTGTAATAAGTGAAAACCTTTTTACTTTGCAATAATAATAGTTCAGGAGTTTAACACAAAATGACCATGGACATTTAGCTTCAATAATGGTTATGTGCCTTTTAATGTCATTCCACTCAGATGGTAATAAATTTTCTGTTGTTTTAAATTTCTAGTTCATCTCCACTACACCTTATTGTTGAAGTATTTGAAAGTACAGTGACACACATACATTTCTTCTATTTTGCTGAACATTTTTATATTGATCTTTTGAATATGTTTTACTCTCACATTTGTACAAGTGAAATGATGATTGCGCTGCGTTATATTTTAGTTTCCTAATTGGGATTTTGTCAGTGTATAGTTAAGAACTAATCTCGCGTAAAATTTTCTTTGCATAATCTGTACGATTTTCACACTTAATAACATACCTTTCTATCAATATTCACATAACAGCTTCATTGTATAGAAACCTAAGCACAATTACTTACGTCCAACTGATAAACAGCCAATCATTCATGTTAAATCTATGAACAATGACGCAAAAAACCTGATTTATCTATCACACAAAGGAAATGTCACTTATCATTACAGCAGAAATTAGAAATGTCAAACGGCATTAATCATTTCAGCCATGGAAAATGGTTCCAACCAATCCGCATTGATCATCCGTATTTCCCGTCTCTAATCTAAATATACGGAAGGGGCCATAATTATACCGGGTGCTGACTTGCGCGACGCACCATAGGAATTTGCATAGTAAATTCTTTATGTTCAATTATTTGCTCCCCTAATTATTTTAGAGTTAAAGTGTACATACATTTTTTGTAGAGAAAAAAATACTGCATCCATTCATACTGTTGCTAACAATTTTTCATTTTCCGGAACCGAAGGAATTCAAAAAACAAACTAGCATTTTCACAAAAATCAGTGATGCCATGGAATTATTGAAACAAGCCAATGCCGCAAATGCGTGCGGCGCGACAATATGTGCTGCTTGTTTGTTTGTCATTGATGTTTGACGTTTATAATAATTCATTATTAATTATGTTCTGCTTAATGTCTCTAAGGTACCTAGACCTTGTCCATAACAAAAATGGTTTTACGAGTATGGTGGACGTTCGTTAAGTAAGCTCCTTGTTTAGTGTAAAATATCCGCAAATTCCAAACAGTACAACCATTAATAGACTGATTCATTTTAAGTTTAAGACTACAGGCAGATCATTAAATAATTGTAGGTGCAATAATGAGGTTCAGAACTTACACCAAAACGACAAAAACGACAATACGTGTAATCTTTTGACGACAGTGACTGGATGATCGCCCCGCACGCACTTGCGTTGGCATTGGCTTGTTTCAATAATTCCATGGCATCACTGATTTTTGTAAAAATGCTAGTTTAATTTTTTGCATTCCTTCGGTTCTGGAAAATGAAAAATTGTTAGCAACAGTATGAATGGATGCAGTATTTTTTTCTCTACAAAAAATGTATTTACACTTTAGCTCTAAAATAATTAGGGGAGCAAATAATTGAACATAAAGAATTTGCTATGCAAATTCCTATGGTGCGTCGCGCTAGTCAGCACCCGGTATATAACAGCAATAAGATAACATGAACAACAAAATAGAATGCTTGCGTAAGAAAGAGATGACCATACGATAAAATTATTTTAGTAGGCATGTTTAGTTGACTTATGTCATATTTAAAATAAGCGTCATGCCTACTCGAATATTTACTACTATGTTTATCTCTTTCTTACTCATCAATACGTGTTATTTTCTTGTTCATGTTATCTAATTGCTGTTATATATTATTGTGGCCCCATCGGTACAGGGTCTCTAATCAATTCATCTCATTTGAAGCTACGGTGTAAGAGATATTTTGAGGCTAATGTGCATCAAAGAATTCTGTCTATTTTCAAACTGTCGGATCATGAAAAGACCATATTGCATGCTATAAGTTGTGAGGTTCCAGTTCTTGCAAGTTGTGCAGAGCATTTACATCTGCCGGTTCGAAAAAACTATGAAATCAACAAGAGTTAGAAATCTGTAAATTGGTTCTGGTTCCCAACAGGTTTCGTTTATAAACCATTGGTAAGGTGGCAACAACTAGCGACCTCTAAGAGACGGCCGTTAATTAGGTATACCGCCAAAATTGTAGTGGCTGAGGATCTCGTCATTATTTACTCTATGGCTTTATCATAAATATAGTTAGGTTCATGTATTGGAATGACTAGAATGAGAATTATTTGTATTTTAAAGAAACGTACCAATGTTACACAGATGCTTTCTCAATAACACAACGGTAAGAGCAAGTTTTCACAAAGTACTCCTTTTAGTATTACAAAAACAGTGGCTAGTATACTATCACTCCAAGTGTTGGATTGCAGAAAAATATGTAGTCCCTTACCCCCCCTGATTGCAATATTTTCAATGTCAGTATTGTAATTTTATATAAAAAAAAATTGCAAATAAGGCAACGATACATTAACTGTGAAGCTTGGTTTCACTCGGGATTATCAAGAAGTTGTCAAGGGGTGAAGCTGTGAGGTGATTTGGTGAGTTCTAGGGTTGGAAACTTCTCTGTAATGGGTCGCTATGAGGCTGCTCATCGTAATCCAGAGCCTAGCTATAGATCCTGTAGGAAAGCTTGAGTAAGAAGCATTTTATTTTCAGAAACGCTTAGTAGATGTTACAGTAAGTAGTTTTGAATTAGAGACCCTGTATATAGTTAACTATTTTAAATTTATTATTTACGCGATGCGAAGTAATGCCATATGAACTAATTTTTATAGCTACATAAAGGTTTCGCAGCATCTAGACTCTATAAGATACTTATTGCACGAAATTTAATGCAACATGCACAACATGTTCATGAACATTTCATTAACTTCTGGGCTATTTTGGGTAGTTTTTCATTTCTTCCAGATATAAAGAAGACGATCGCTTATAGTTTATACCATCAAACACAGCGAAAATGGGCTGAAATATCTGTACTATAGCTAGATGTAGTTCCCATCGACCTTGCCCGTCAGATCGGATGAAATATCTAAGAAGTTGGAGTAGAGATTACCACAGTACAGATATTCCCCTTAACTCATTTTTCGAAGTATTTCAGGAGCTTTTCCACATTGACATCCAGATCCACATGTTTTGCTCTTTCTTCCCTTTCCGAAGAGATACTCTGCTAAATTTCATATTCAAAAGCATAAGACTCGTTCGAATGCTCTTTCGGGAATGACTCCACCTGCATTCTGAACTTGGTTTCCCCCAGCATACGCATCTATTTTACTCCCTTCGCATAGTTCTTTCCTTGTAAAACAGACTCTACCATATTTACTCCAAACACTTAGCATTCAATTAACACATTTGATATTCCACTACCACAAAAATATTTACCTAATCGAAGAAGCACGATTTTAGCCATGTGGAATGCTACCAAAAGTACTACAATATTTTGGAACTTACTTGAATTGCATAGTTGGACTTTACATGCATTAGCATATACACCTTCCTCACAGGCTAACTGGTTGGTCGTTTTGTTCTAACTGGTGAAGGATACTATTGAAATTCACGCACTGCAGTGTAAACACTCGTATGCTGAGATACTGGATTTGAGATTACCGGTAAAACCCCAACCTGTTGTTGCTGTAGATCCTCCTTTGAACAAATTGCATTAAAAGCACTCCATGGTCAAGGTTTGATTTAATAGAACTGTGTAGATGGGTATGTGCAATTCTTGAAAACTGCTATAACATTTTTAACCCTCAAGCGGGCGCGTTGGCGCACAGAGTGCGCCAGCCCCACCTATCAGCCAATGGTATGGTAAATATGCATAATTGCACACTGCCCCTCTAGGTATTCCTCCGGTATGCTTTTGTGCTTCGAACTATTCGTTCGTCCGACTTTTAATCCCCTACGTTTCTGGAAAATTTTGTAGCCTTTGTCAAATTGCACAGTTGGCGCACATTGTGCACCGCGCGCCTGGTCATGTAAGTAAATATTTTCAGAGATTTAAGAAATTCGCTACTAAATATTTTTACAGTCATTGTGTGAAATCATATTTTTAGGTTATGTTTACATATATTTTGCCTTACAGGGCTAGAAAATATCTCACCGATTACGAATTATACAAAATTTTAATGAAGATGAGTCAGACGTTGAACAACCTTTCGACGATGAAGAGGACGTCTCTGAAAATGTGGAAGTTGTAACTAAAAGTGATCATGACACTGATTCCGAAATGGAAATCGACAGCGAAAAAGACCAAAGAACGACATGGGATAAATCAAATACCACCAAAAAATCGAAAGTGAAATGTAAAAATATACTAAACATCGTTCCCGGTCCTACAAACAGAGCTAGAGGACTTATAAGTGAAATTTCTGCATGGGATGCATTTATTGATTCCAGCATGATAGAAGAAATTATAGAATGCACTAATAAGTAAATTATGTTGAAAAGAAATTCTGTGAACTATTTGAGAGAAAGAGACACACCAAGAAGAGCGAAATTTTGGCAGATTTTGGCCTACCATATTTTATTCGTGTGAAGAAAGGCAATCATTCAAGTGTTGAGAAACTCTGGGAAACAGATGGTGGATTTGCAATAAAAAGACAAGTGATGAGTTATAAACGCTTTTTCTTCTGCTGCGATGCCTTCGATTTGATGACCATGACACAAAGGATGATAGAAAGCAAACTGACAAACCTGTTATACTTTAGCACAAACGTTATTGAGGGACTACAAAATTACATTACTTGGAACGCTCAAGAAAAATAAAAGGGAAAGTAAAAACATTTTTTTTAATCGTAAAAGCCCTTAGAAACAGCTGGCGCACGTTGTGCGCCAAGCGCCCGGTCATGTAATGAATCAAGGCGCGCCCGCTCGAGGGTTAAATTTTCAAATTGCTTCCTTTCAATTTCTTTCATTGTAAATAAACCTAGATCAACTGCGTAAACGCTCGGAAGATCAAATCGTTTTTCTGGTTTGAAATAGTTGTAATTTTGGGTATGGGAGGTCTTCAATTGCTTTAATTGATCGTGCAATACCAGTCTTCGATAAGCATGGTTTAACTGGAATGTCGAGTGGTTTGCCTTGAAAGAGTACACATATAGAGCCGGTTGCAGAAAGCAATGTTAAGTCTGGTGTTAGCTAACGCGACGTCAAAGTAAACAAAAACAAATCAAATCTCAAATGCTTATGGTAACTATTACATTAGTAAACAAAATTTGATGCGATTTTGTTCACTTTGACGCGACGTTAGCTAACACCAGACTTAACATTGCTTTCTGCAACCGGCCCAATAGTGTTATAAGAACCTCCTATACGAGATATGGTAGATTCCTCATAGTCAAAGTTGTTGAAGCCGCCAATCGTGTATGAATCAGCATTGAAATGAGTAGGAATCGGAATTTCATTAGAAGATTGCCTAACAGCATACTGTGCAAGGTTATGGTGATGATGAATAACTTCATTATAGCTGACTCTTCAATCTAAATGATTAAAGCTTGTTATCAATGTTTTGCTTTTAGACTTCTCGTGTATTGATTCGCCTGTAATGAAATGCTACTAGTTTTTTGTCTACGGTGTAGGGCGTAGTACATTATTTTCCCCTTAATATTTCACTTTGGTGAATGTATTACCCAAGTCTTCATCCCCTTCTCTTTTGTTGATATAAACTTCTTGAATTGTGTTTGGGTCTACATTAAATAACGTCCTGATTTTTTAAGAACACATCAGGTATTTTACTTGCAGTCCAAGAAATTCTAAGATCCTGAGCGTCACCAGATTTATTATCAAGCACAAATTCTAGGTTCTGCAATGCTTCTCTCAGTAAAATAGCACATTCTGTAATAAGGTTGCAACTTGTTATAACATCTTTTACATCTTCTCTTTGAAGGTCTGCGGAAAAAAGCATGTGGTTTGTTTGCCTCTTTAGGTTTTGAAAACGTATGTCATTTCCAAAGAATCACACAACATTAGTTTTGGTTCCTTGTTACTGACTTCGATGTGTTCATCTTTTATATTAAACTTGTCTCGAATTAAACTGAAGTTGTAACCATAGCCATTACGTAGTCTAGATTTAATATCGTCAGCTATGGAAAAAAGGCTGTCACTTTTTATGAAACTTGAGGTGAACTCTTGCCATGTGATTTAAGTTTCCGTTGGTATCTCAGTAAATACGCAGAAGTACAGTTATAGTGATACAGTAGATTGGCACCAAAAATCTTCGACACATCCTGCAAATCACAAGGGCGAGTGAAAAATTCATTGTAGTACAAATTGGTTTTTAACAACTCTGTGGTCTTGGGAACTCGCTCATTCTATCCTTCTCATAAGTGCGATTATTTTATTTCTGGTTACAGATAATAGATAAATGGTCTCGATTAAAAATCATGCTTAAGGACTGTCCTGACGTCTTCGTTTCCTTCCAGATTTTCTTAGACGCCCTTCTTCAGTAAATATTATTCTAACATTCGTTAATTATATAGTAGTAAAATATTGCGTCCTCAATGAATTCAAACTATTAGTAACAATGTCATTTCGTAATTTCGCAGCTGCTTTGATTTTTTCTATACCATTTGCAGTACTTAGCACACTACAGTCACTTTTATTACATATGTCGTACTGGTTTTTAGCTAGTATATAGTATATTAAGTATTAAGAACGGTAACGACATTCTACCGATCGAAGACAATTGTTGTCTGAGATCGGTAATTCCTTAACGTTCGTGAGCTTATGACGGTTTTTGCACTATAGAAAAGTATTTTTCTTCAAACGTCAGTAAGATGTGACATTATAAGAGGGGTCGTTTTTATATTCCCGGACTCGGCTGTTTTGAATTTTGATGCAATTTTCGATTATGTTGTTTTTTAATCACATATGCCTTGGTAACTTGTGTAGCAATTTACAAAACAATTGCAACATTAGTAATTTTATTATCTGTCAGTTTGTGTCGTCGCGCGTTGTATGTAGAAAAGAATTAAATCGAATACCGGGCTGTTGTAAAACTCCTAACAAAACAAGGAAAACCTCCAAAAATTATTATTGAAGAGATGTTGGCTGTATACGGGGATGATTGCCCTTCCAAGTCAACCGTTTGTGAGTGGTCAAAATTGTTTAGACATGGTCGAGAATCACTGGATGATGATCCACGTCCAGGGCGCCCTGTTGACGTGATCTCTTCAGATGTTGTTGAAAAAGCCAAGTGTTTGGTACTTGAGGATGCAAGACTAAAGAAGCGACAATTAGCAGCTTCACTAGGAGTTTCAGAAACCACAGTTTTCAGAATTTTATACGATTACCTTGTGATGCCAAAGGTTAGTGCAAGATGGGTCCCACGAATGCTTTCGCCATTCCAAATGCGTGTCCGGGTAGAAACCTGTGAACAATTCTTGGCTCGCTGTGGAGATGTACCAGATTTAATTATCAATCGACTTGTCACTGGAGATGAAACCTGGGTTCATCATTATGACCCTGAATCGAAACAAGAATCCATGCAGTGGCATGTTAAGGGCTGCAGCCCTCCCAAGAAGTTTATAGTCACCCCTTCTGCAGGAAAAATCATGGCAACCATTTTTTGGGACTCCAAGGAAATTTTGTTAATTGATTATATGAAGAAGGGTAGTACGGTAACGGGAGAGTATTATGCAAACCTGATGCATCGCCTTAGAGATGCTATTAAAGTGAAGAGACGCAGAAAACTGACGCAAGGTGTCGTGTTGCTCCACGACAGTGCATCAGTGCACAAGTCCAGACTTTCAAAAGCTGCTGTAGCTGATTGTGGCTTCGAAGAAATTGAACATCCGCCTTATAGTCCAGATTTGGCACCCAGTTACTATTTTTTGTTCCCGAATCTTAAAAAAACACTAAGGGGGACAAAGTTTAGGGACAATGACAAACTTATAGCAGCTATTAAGGGCCATTTTGCGGAAAAACCAAATGAATATTTTTATACTGGATTAAAGATGTTATTGAAACGGTGTTATACCTGTATTCAAAAGCAGGGGAACTATATTGAAAAATAAAATTTTGTTGTTGCTCTAGTCTTTTGTTTTCATGCCTTGTCCGGGAATATAAAAACGACCCCTCGTACCACAGAATAATATGTTGGTGTCACTGTAAGTCTATGTCAAATTCGAGGTTAGCAGGTTAGGTTTTGCGTCAGTTTTGACACAGACTGACGGAAAACCTAACCTGCTAACCTCGAAACTTTACTTACTGTTCTAGAACTGTAAGCATAACTTACTGATTTGGCAACAAACGTGGTAACTAAGTAAAATCGTTCTATCGTGCAAAAAAGTATATTATAATGTGTTTTGACAATCTTGATAATTTTATGACAACCAAAATTAAAATACTAATTAATAACCTGAAAATCAACTTATAGTAACTTGAAACTTAGAGACTTTGAGTATTTTTAACAGGTTATTAGGACCGTAAACCCCTTCCAGTAGCTTCATAAAGGTCAAATTGGTGTAAAAAGTGCAAGTGTAACCAAAATCGGCCAAGTATTGACCGTCTCCGGCAAATTCCTCGAATTTCAATTGCTCGAAATCAATTGCTCGAAAATCAAATTGCTCGAATTTATGTGGTCTTAACATCTGGAAATTTATTTCGGCATTAAAGAGAGAGCAGAGTTTGAACAAATTACGGATAGAACAATATGTCAGCGGTCAACAACGCACCAAAAGTCGAAGAATATATCGTGATAGTGCACAGAGACTTTTAAAATTAGTGAATAATTGTGGACATGACAGAAATATCTATGATTATGTCAGTGGAATAGCACATAACATATCATATTAAAAACATATAATATTTGGTTTTTATAATTTTTAACTTAATCACATACCTATACCTACCTATTTTTTTATTAATAAAGGTTATAATTTGTAATTTGTGTTTTTTTATATTTGATATTAACTGATTGGAGTTAAGGCTTTTTCACAACTTTATTTTTTTTCGAGCAACAGATAATCGAGAAATTGCTGTTCGAGCAACTTGCAATTCGAGCAAAGTCACATTGGAGCAATTGACTTTCGAGCAACTGAATTCGAGCAATTCGTTTTCGAGCAATTGCATTCGAGCAGTTTACCTAGAACCTGATTTTAAATTATGATGATTTTAACTAAACGTTTGAGTTTATGAATTCTCATTTCTATCTGTTCATAGTTGCAGGCCCACAAATGAGATCACGCAGTAAAGACAGTTGGAGTATTATCTTGAAAAATTATGGTGTCAAATAGACAAATATTAGCGTTACATTCTACTTTTACAGCATTGGAAGGCATAGTTAGAAATAATCAAAAACCGCACTTGAATTTATTTTCATAGTCAAAGTTACTGTCCTAAAATTGCTTTACTAAAAACTCCAAACGGAGCTAATAATAGTTGTAAATCTGCAATCTTTGAAAATATATTCACTTTTCACAAGAACGATTTTAGTTTTTCAGATTTTGTTTGCAATTAATTATATAAAAATGTGTACTTGATGTGTATAGTTATGCAGCAAATATTATGAAATTTCATTAATATCGCCATTTACACATGTTACATACACACTTGAGTGCTGCTACTATTTTAAATAACTTGTGTTTAATTTTTTTTGCTAGAAAGCCATTCCTGTGAAAATCGTACGACACTCATTAATGACCAATAGAAAAATTAGTTCACGAGCCGTATCCAAGACAACAACAAAATTTCTTGGAAATTTTTTGTAGGTAGACATTACTTCTTTTTAGGGTTTGTGTCGTTACGATTTTCTTACCGAATCTCTATTCGAGCATTAATTCATATCCGGAAATTATTTATCGTGCATTCAGCAACGTCCTAATTTGCCCTCGCGTCCTGCTCGGGCAAATTAATACGACGTTGTTGGAACACACTCAAAAAAATTTCCGGAAAGAATTAATGCTCTTATGAGATTATATGTGAGTATATTATTGCAACTGTTTTTAATTATATACATTTGCATTCTTAAACCTACAATCTATAAATGACGTATTGAATTCGTCATTTTATAGCACCGCGTAACACTCAATAATAATACTGTATCTTGAACAAGAGTTTATCTTATCAGAAACTGGGTTATGTTGCTGGTTACCACTGAACTTTAACGATAAGAATTATTTTATTCCATTTGTTTTCGTATACCACAAAAGAAAATACCAGGTACCTACAGTACAAGGGGAAAACCCTAAAATTGTGAAGCATGTTTCCCAAGTCACAAATTGGTATATAAAGCTTGAGCAGCAGCAATACCAACACAGTTCCGACTTCATAGGTTGAGCAAGCTTAATAAACTACAATTATTACTACTCAAGATGGCGTCAAGAATTGTACTTATTGCAACCATTGCAGCGTTTATTTACTCACAAGCATCAGGACAGTTAGGGTGCCATGAAGGTGCTCATTTGTTCGACCCTAGGTGCAGACCACAACCGTTTTGGGGTTCTTCTTCCCAAATTCATAACGCTAGGGCCTTCAGCAGCCCCATCACCGTTGGAGGTAGGGCCTCCTTGCCATTACTGCCAACACGTGCCGTTCTACCACCAATAGCTGTAATCAGAAATTTGAACCAGTTTGAGAACGGTGGTTATTCGGAGCAAGTTGGTGCACAACTAGGACCAGCGCAGGCCACGATTTCGCAAACCCATGATGCCAAAGGGCTTGTAAGCCCCAAAATGGTTAATATCGGAGTGGATGTGCTTTCCCAAAACGGGAATGGCGTTAGTGGAAGCGTCGATGCCATTCCTGGAATTGGTGGTTCGGGCACGTTGAAGGGAGTGGTGGGAATCATAAACAATCCAGGACACGAGGTAAGCGCATACGTGCAACACGACCGATCCTTAGACAAAAATTTGAAACCCGTTGGCCCGGAAACGAACAGTGCTGGTATCAATTATTCGAATAAGAACACCGGCGCCACTGCGTTTTTGACCACTTCGCAGACTAATGGGGCTTCTGCAGTTACAAGCCTTGGTGGTTCTGTTCCCATTGTGAAGAGTGGTGGCGTGCAAGTCAGTGCTACTGGGCAGACGACTGCAGGACATGGAAGGACGCCTGTACATCAAGTGGGAGTTGAAGTTTCGGCATCCTTCTAATGTAATAGTAAATATAGAATTTTATATCGTTAAATGTACTTCTTTCAAGTAAGAAGTTCTGTTTAAACGAGTTTATGTATTTTGTTATTTATGTATTTATATTGTTTTTCAATAAATTATAAATCGTTGACAAAGATAATTATATATTGAAATTCACATTTGTTACGTGTAATGTTGCTTACAAACTTATTTTGCTTAAATAGTTGGGTTAATTAGAAGGTACTTACGACTAAATAAAATATGTTTTGATGAAAATAATGGAAGAAGTAGGTAAATAAATATTCGGCTAACATCTTGATACTTAATAACACTACTTGCAAAACATTTAAAGTTACTGTATACGGTATTGTGACTTGTATATATTGCACACTTGGAATTTTACTAATTTTTTAATTAGTATTATTAGCACTGCATGCATATTCCTAACAATTAAAGCCCCTATCATATACTTCCTGTTTCATAATTATTTCTCGTCTGTGTTTGATGTGCAGATTTGGTCAATAATAATCATGGATTTTTGATAATCGTTAATAATTAGGCCAAATACTGTAATAGTAATTTACGTTACAAGGCCTGAAAATTACTTATTAAAGTACGAGTTTAGATGTTTACGGACGAGGCGAGGAACGAGCGGAGTCTGGAATCTCTAAACGAGTAATTTAATAATATTTTACGACCGTGTATCGTACAATGTTTTATTTCATACTGCTTTATACATGCTCATTGAAAAAGTCCATAAGGGGCGACTGAAAATTCAAACGTATGAATATGTTGGTAGCACTGTAAGGGCCGGTTGCAGAAAGCAATGTTAAGTCTGGTGTTAGTTAACATCGCGTCAAAGTGAACAAAATCGCATCAAATTTTGTTTACTAATATATTAGTTACCATAAGCATTTGAGATTTGATTCGTTTTTGTTCACTTTGACGTCGCGTTAGCTAACACCAGACTTAACATTGCTTTCTGCAACCGGCCCTAAGTCTGTCAAATTCGATGTTAGCAGGTTAGGTTTTGCGTCAGTTTTGACACAGACTGACGCAAAACCTAACCTGCTAACATCGAATTTGACATAGACTTACAGTGCCACCAACTTATTATTCAGCAGTTGCTTAGCAACACTTTCCGGCCTTGTGATGTAATGTTCCACTTTCCGGACTCAAATTAATGACGTAAAGTCGTATTTTCCGGACAGTATGAAATAACGTGCATTTAATTTAGTAAAGCCCCACCTTAGCTTCATTTATTCGAAATTTAATTTGACTGTTTAATTAACCTGTCATTTTTAAAAAAGTGACCAATGAAAATCCAGAATTTGTCGTTTCTTGACCAAATAAAAAATATTAGCGGATATCTTCCTAGTAGGTATTCAAGTAATGATGTTAAACCAATGTAGTTTATATCATGTGTTAAAAAAACTCATGCGCAGCATGATTAATATACTCGTTGTTGTGTAAATGTCATCTTATTTTCCTTTTGCTTGATACAAGTAAACTTAATACAATGCTAACTTTTGCTTGTCGCGGTGACAAATGTTTTCATAAACAAGATGCAATCTAACATTCACCTACAGCCTTAAGTTAAGACATGACAGGATTTTTTATCTTGCTTTAAAAGGCCTGTCCTAAATGAGCTTTTTTTGAACACACGATATTAGAAAACATCAATTTTAGTTTTCTCTTACCTTAGAAATTGCGTGGTTAGTTGTTAGATTTACTAAAAACTCATTTCAAAAAATAATGGTTCGAATACCATTCTTAGTTAAGGTTAAGTAGATTATTTTTGTGGTGGTATCACTACCCATGTCCATTACACTTGGGAATCGTATCAAAGCGTATTCAAACTAGTATTTGCCCATGAGATAAAACAGTTAAATGAAATTATGCGGACACAAAAGTGCATTCAATTAGAATATAAAATCTCGTCCACAACGTGTGCGAGTTACGTTGTTTGTACACTTGGTGTCGGCTTACTGGGTCACGTTGCAATACTATAACGAAACTTTATGCAAACACACATTGTTTACCGGCGAAGTAATTTTATGGCAACGTCGTGTTCTGTGTCTACGTCAATAATAGGTTATCAGTTCAAAAACAGCAAACACAGCACACACTTAATTATACATATATAAGGACTTGTTATTATTTACTATTTTAATATACCTCTTAACTTTCAGGTGTATTCATTTATGACCAGACGCAGGCTACAATTGCCTAAGAGGTAGTTAGGCCTGCATCCTCCAGTCACATCTTATCTCAAAATCCTTCATCTCCTTTCATCAAGTGTAAACTCCTTCAGTAAAACAACCTGGTTATACAAGGTGTTTCAAAAATGTCTGCCAAAATTTCTGGGACGTATAGTAGATAAAAAAATAAGTGTTAGTTTACTTTATAAAACTATTTCCGAAAATGCAATCCCAAGGAGCTGCAGCCCCTAGGAGAAAACTCTCAAAAATGGTATTTTTTGGCATTTTCTTAAAAATTGTTACAGGCAACTTAATTAAATTTGGCACAGGAGCGTAGTTTTTTATGAGAAATACTACTAATTTGTTAGAATCTTCATATTTTATTCAGGGGCGTAACTTACAAGGGGGTTGGAATTGTTCAATTACCCATCTTTTTGTGCCTGGTTTTATCTAATACATTTATCAAAAATCTCAAAGCTTGATTTATCTTACATAAAAAATGCATTCTTGTTAAAATGTTTTAAAGTTGACCGTTTTCGTGTAATTTGCAGTTGAATGTTGACGTATTTTTCAAGCTTTTGAAATTACTTGTCCAAAATAAATTCGAAAATCTTTTGAGTTGGTCTAGATATGAGTTAAACAAATGAGCAGAATATCTATTTGAGATTGTTTGACAGATTTTATAACCTATTTTTGAAAAATAAAACTGCATAAAAAGAAAACGTAAAATGTTTGATAATCAAGTGTAATGATATTTAAACAACATATAATTAAACAAATTTAGGATTATTTATAAACGAAAAAACTTAATAACAGTAATGAACTACTACTACTAGAATTAATAAAACAGATGCTCAAAATATCCCCCGTTCTCTTGAATACATAAATGTATTCTTTTGTTTAAATTGAACGTTAGATTATTTAACACTTCACGATCATTTTGAAGAAGTATACATTCATTAATTATTTTGCCTCTTGATTCCTCGACCGTGTTCATTTCATTTTCATACACTCTTGCTTTAAGATATCCCCAAATACTGAAGTCGAGTGGATTTATGACCTGGCTGACCAGTGAATTGGTACATTTGCACCACGCCCGATCAATTTGTTTGGAAAATTAATATTTAACCAGTGTCTCACTCTTCTGCTAAAATGAGCAGAATATCTATTTGAGATTGTTTGACAGATTTTATAACCTATTTTTGAAAAATAAAACTGCATAAAAAGAAAACGTAAAATGTTTGATATCAAGTGTAATAATATATAAACATCATAAAATTAAACACATTTAGGATTATTTATAAACGAAAAAACTTAATAACAGTAATGAACTACTACTACTAGAATTAATAAAACAGATGCTCAAAATATCCCCCGTTCTCTTGAATACATAAATGTATTCTTTTGTTTAAATTGAACGTTAGATTATTTAACACTTCACGATCATTTTGAAGAAGTATACATTCATTAATTATTTTGCCTCTTGATTCCTCGACCGTGTTCATTTCATTTACATACACTCTTGCTTTAAGATATCCCCAAATACTGAAGTCGAGTGGATTTATGACCTGGCTGACCAGTGAATTGGTTCATTTGCACCACGCCCGATCACTTTGTTTGGAAAATTAATATTTAACCAGTGTCTCACTCTTCTGCTAAAATGTGGGGGTGCACCATCATGCAGAAAGGACATGTCCCTTCTAAGATTTAAGGGTACATTTTCCAATATTTGAAATGGATCATTTTCTAACAAAACGGAATGCTTATCTCCGTTTAAGGTACCAGGAAACATGTGAAACCCTATGAATTAATTTCCTAAAGTAGCTGCCCAAACATTTATTTTAAAATCATATTGATAGTGAGACACTCTTCGATCTTCTTCATCCCAGAAATGCGAGTTATGATAATTAAAAACGCCCGCCCTTGTAAACGTTGCTTCGTCCGTAAATAAGAGTTTATTGAAAAAATTTTGATCAATAGCTTTCCGTTCAACAAGTAATTCCCAAAAGTCGACTCTTGATGACCTCTCCTCTGGTAGTATATTTTGTCTTGCCTAAAGTGGTAAGGATGCAGTTGCTGTTCTTTGCTAAACGCATTTGCATGGGAAATATTAGTTCTTGATGCTAATCTGCGTGAACTAATTGTAGGCTCATGAAAAACGGTTTCCTAAACTTGTTCCTCAACTTCTACCGTTCGTACACATCTAGGACGCCCTCCATCTGCGTTCGTTATTTTAAAAGAACCATTTTCTCGTAATCTCTGCTCTATTGCCAAAAAGGTTCTTCGATTCGGTACGTTTCCAGAAGGAAATTTTTCTTGATATCTTCTGACAGCTGCATTCGAATTTCCTAAACACTCACCCAAAGTTAAAATCATATTCACTTGTTCAGCATAAGAATAACGTGACATTCCGTGAAACAATCTGAAATTGCCATGCTGTTCATTTGTTTAAGTAATATCTAGGCCTACTTAAAAGATTTTCGAAGGCATTTTGGACAAGTAGTTTCAAAGGCAATTTTGAAACACTTTGTATAATGATACAATTTGTGTTCCGAAGTGCGTCCTGAACGAGTGCAAGAAATAATCCAGGGAATTTCGTAAATCGAAGGCTTGCATAAATTTAAGGAGCATTGCGCACACAGCGCAATGGACATTCGTGATACCATTGCAAAAATAATCGACATAGCTTTGACTACTCATCGTATTATAAGCGAATATTTGTTGGGATTAGAAAACCACATTGTGGGATTCGATGCATGATATACCTTTAAAGAATGAATGAGGCCTAATATCTTTGTCCCACTTGTACCCTACGCTTGTACTTTAGTACATTCCATTTGTATTTGCATTTGCACTTGTACGGGTTATTTGTCCAGCCTCGAGCTCGATGTTCTGTCGTTGTCCTATTGCATGTTCATTGCGCCTGAGAGATGTTGTTGGTTTACATTTCGCTAACATTCAAAGCCCTTACCATCGACTTCCTGTTTGAGAACTTTTTTCTATATTTGATGTCTTGCAGATCTGGTTGGTGAAATAATCCGTTGTACATTGTAGGATTTGCTGCACGACATATCTTTGATAAATTAACGAATCCCTACATCTTTGCCCCACTTGTATCGTATGCTTGTAATTTGGTACTTTTCGCATGGTATTAGTTATTCGTCCTGTCTCGAAATCTGTCGCTGTTCGTTTACATGTTCATTATACATGAGCGATCTTGGAGCAGGAAGCAACAGCGTCATTTGGATAACTTACTAATTGGCACTGGCCGCAATCACTTCGCAACGATATTCAACGCTCGCTCCTTCATGTTAGATTGTTCCTTCTTTTAATATGTTACCTACCCGTCAAATAGTAGCATTTTTGGTGCCACCAACTTAGGAATCATATTGAACGCTGTAGCTAAGCCTTTAGCTAACTTTATATAAATAGTATGTTGATCAGCCTTTAACAATCTACAGTGCTTTTGGTTATCATTAAATATTATTTTTGCATTATATTCAATCAATAAAAATTTGAGCACACACTACATTCCGACCTAGCTTATTTTGAATTTTATTCCTTCTCTCTGTGGCTAATTAAACATATGATTATTTAAATTATGCTTTACTTTAATAAAGGTATGTTGCTTTCTATATTCCATTCATTTGCCACTTATGAAAGCTTTTGCATCGGCTAGCAATTTAAAACTCGTATCTGCAGGGTTAGGTTGTTAACTGTTGATAAATTTAACCATTGTATGCTCGATTCTAACTAATGGCAGATAACCTCAAATATTTAATACCAAAGAAAGCTGTCCGAAATACACAGAATTCGACGTATTTTGAACACAAATTAACCAACAATCAATCAGTTCACCCCAGGTAAATTATTACAATACTTTGAAACTCGTATCTGCAGGGTTAGGTTGTTAACTGTTGATAAATCTAACCATTGTATGCTCGATTCTAACGAATGGCAGATAACCTCAAATACTTAATACCAAAGAAAGCTGTACGAAATACACAGAATTTGACGTATTTTGAACACAAATTAACCAACAATCGATCGGTTCACCCCAGGTAAATTATTACAATACTTTTATAAGATTCAAGTGTTTGGCTAACCTGGAATTTGTTTTCCAAGTGCAAAAGAACGCCAACTCGTACCTGATTTTCCTCCAAGAAACTCCGATTCCGCTTCCCGTGTCCACTAAAGGACGCTGAACTTGTATTTGCTCCCTGGAAAGGTTTCAACTGCTGCTACCTGCCTATGGATCACGGACCAGAACTCCTCTAGATCCTGTAAGAAAAACGACGTCTCATGGGCCACGGTTGGACACGACGCCAAGCTCGTATCTGCTTCCTATAAGGATTTCAGCTGCTGTTGCCTGCTTCTGGATCACGAACCAAGCCTCCTCCAGTTCTGCACCTTGTTGTCTGTTTCCCTAGATCCAAACTTTGGCGAGTCTTACCTCCGAATTTACTCTGGAACTGCACTCCGAAAAAGACTCATTATGGGTGCGAGAGAGATGCCACAACAGTCGACGCAAGGAAGTGAGATGGAGGACGGACGCGTGATGTAATCAAATCCAACATGGCCACCGCGACATTCGGGGAATTAAAATCATTATTCATATGGGGCTAATTATCATGTGTATATGTGGATGTAATTAGGGCAATTAATTAGACTATTCAACTCACCCCCTGCAAGTTAACTATTCACCAATCATAACTTAGTATTTATGTCATTTGCCACCAATCAGCGTAAAATTGTGGAACAATTCCGCTAGCGGAGTTTTAATGACAATTTTTTTCTCTTCCTGTGACATTTATTTAACTTCCTGTAAAATTAATCAAATATGATATTAGAAATGTCAAATTTGACAAACAATTTATTTTACGTCAATAGATTTTCATTTTCAAAGAGGACGTGATAAAATTGATTAATTACTAAGAAATGTCAATTTTGTTCGTTGAATAGTCCTTCAAATGCCGCTTGCAGCCGACGAATTGCATGAATTTTTGTCAAAGTGTTTATTCGTGTTTATTGCTTCAAAATTGGTCTCGTGCTGTCGCACTCGACCAATTTATATCAAAGCAATAAACACTCATACACTTTGACAAAAATTTTCGGCAATTCGTCGACCGCTCGCGGTATTGTATATGAGAATTTGATTGGCGATTTAATTCCGGCAATTAATTAGATCATTTGATTCTCTACAGTAATTACATAAGTGGTGATTTTTTTTTGATAATTTTTACTAGATTTTTTATAGCAATAAAGATGAGTGCTAATCTAGTTAAAATTATAAAGAAAAACTATTACCACGAATGTAATTCGGCGTGATTATTTTTTAAACAGTCCAAGTTGTAGATAGGGTTTGATGGACCTTCCAGATGAGTGTCCTGTTATTTTTAACAACTGCTTATCACCTACTCCACGTTTAGCTAGTTGTGTTACAGCAGAAGAACGATTTGAATGGTTTGTGAAAAAATAGTCGCTGTAATCAGCTACTAGCAAATAGTCAGTGTAATTTTGATGCTATTGGTCGATGTGAATCTTTTCTCATTACTATTGGCTGATAGGACTGTTTAAAAAATAATCGGTTTAATTGGATCCAACAATTTAATCGACCATTTTACTTGGATCAACTACAAACAAAATGGCGCCTATACGGACGACACTTCTACTTGACTGCAATAGTTTGAGCGTTATAGTTTTTAATGTAATTCTCTGCACTTAGGTGATATTGTTTCATGTATTGGAAATGTCGAGCCTCCGGATAGCCATTTTCTTTTAAATGATTCATAATGTACTAGCCAACTGCCCGTTCTTCGTATGGATGACCAACATTTGTTTTTATTCTAAATCTTAAATCTAGAGTGCCCCCCCTCCTCCCTCACTCAGTACACTAAACAGTTTACCCCTTTTCACTCCTTAGAGATGGAATTTTGAAACACTCGTTTAGCCCGTCTGATCCTGCAATGAACCCAACCAAAAAAAAATTTAGCTTCCTACCCCTTTTCAGTGTTCCCTTTTTACCGCTTTAAGGGTAAAAATAAAAAAGACCTTAAAACCCCTTTCTAAAGATTTTAAAAACACATCTATATGCCGAAAAAGAATGCTCCACCTCAACAAACGCAGGAGATACAAGGGGTTCTATAATTTACCACGAATGCAGATGTGTTTTTAAACATTTACATTCGATACCTATGCAAGCAAACACCAAGTCGATATATTATCGGGTCTAAGAGATATTGAGAAATTCGTAAAAACACAGTTTCAAAATCCCTTAAACCATTTTTTAAATATTTTAAAAATACATCTATTTGCCAAAGAAAAAATGTGCTAGCTCAATAAACATAGGAGATACGAAGGGTTCTTTAATTCACCCCGAATCTATATTTGCATCTTTAGGGTTGATTAGGGCAAAATCCTGAAATACGTTTCTAAAAATGTGCATTGAAAATATTTGCAAGTAGACACCAATTCGATATCTCATCGGGTGTAAGAGATATTGAGGAATCCGTGAAAACACATTTTACCCCTTTTAGTCCCCTTAAGGGTCGAACTTAAAATATCGTTTTTAGCACACCTTACAAATTGAATCTTTCACCCAAATATCAAGTTCCTAGTACTAATGGTTACGACTCTGCGTTGATTAGTCAGGGATGTGACTTTCGTTTATATATACACAGTGGGCAAAAAACGGTACAGATTTTATAGCCCCGTATTTATGCCAACCCATAATTAGTATAAATAATTCTTGATTGTTTTATCATAATAAGTTCTATTAATTAACGTATCGTAGTATATTACGCCAATCTCAGTTACCAACAATGTAAATTAAAACTTGAATCAATTTGTAATTTTTTCCCCTTGCCAGCATAATTTGCGAAACATTGATATATAAACTTTTTAAATTATGAAACATTATGTTACGACAATAAGATTTAGTTATCAAATTAAAATTTAAGATGACTTTAATTTTGACTTATAGATCTCATATTAAACTAATAGAAATTAAAAATGTCGAAGAATTAAACATATAGGGTGTCCCAAAATGAATAGTACACCGATTAGTCATCGATTTATAGGTTATAATAAATTAATTAAACCTTATATACCTTAGTACAAAGTCTCTCCAGTAAGAAGTTATAGGGCCTTAAAGTTAAATCTTTTATTTTTTATCTTTATGATAATTTTGCAAATGTAAAGATATCGATTTCAATATTAGTGCACTTGCTTACTGTTATGTACTGCACTAATACAAATATTTTCATGAACTAGATTTGACTGTAAGATGCACTTTACCTACCTTTGAAAATTTCTTTTAGCTCTAACTCTGTTATCTGTTAAGTTTTTTAAAATTTTAGGTTATTATCGAAAAGAGAATTAAAAACCGTAAAAATAAAGTGCTCTTAGTTCAGAAGCGTAAAAGCAACCGTTTACCTTAAAATGCCTATCAAATGTTTTGGTTGTCATTAACACATGCAATTATCAAGTAGCCATGATTACAAAAACAATGGATACTGTTTGTGATCCAGTAAACAACAATAATAAATCAGTTAATGACATTATTGACATACAAATTTTTCTTTTGTGCTTACGAAAATACTGCGACATAAATTCTCTAATGCTAAAATGTCCATTATTTCACCACATTTTCGTATGCATAAAAGACTTTTTTAGGTTACCAACGTCATTGACGGACAACAAATCTCTTCAAAGCCTCTTCAGCCTGATTTCACAAACAATTAAACATGTGTTCAAGATTACTACTCATTATTCTCGGGGTCAGGAATTCATTTTCTCGATGATGGTAATGCAATAAAGCGGGAAGAATACCCACACGGCTTTTGTTTGTTCGCTTTCGATTTAACACCTGATTTGGCTGCAAATGCCACTACACACTGGAACCTCCTTAAAAACAGATCTTTACGTCTTGGAGTTGGGTTTGATGAGTCCCTATCAGAAACAATTAATTTTGTAGAAATTGACAAACACAGAAATGTGATAATGGATTTCAGCAGTTAAAAACACTACAACAGCTTGTTAAAATTTAGTTGTGCTCAATCCTCTGTTAAGTATGGACGTTGCATTCATAGACTTGCAGTTTATTCCGAAAAAAGTAGCTGTTATCTTTGCGGATGGTAATCATCTAGCAATATTTGTTTTAAAACCCCCTGAAGAATTTGTAAAACTGCATTATAACGTTAAAAAAGACGTAAAGTATCTGGAGCATAAACAGAACTCACAAGAATTCTCAACAAATTTGAAAAAGTATACGTCGAAGGTAAATAAAAGAGGGTTCTGAGTTTTCTGAATAAAAACGTCTTGAATTTGGAGGATCTGCGGTGTCCATTTTTAAAGAGTTTGAAAAAAGAACTACGGCAGTACGTTGTCTTAACCACAGTATCCTTTCACCTGTCTGTGCATTGGAAAACATACTAATTCTGTCAAACTGGTGGTGTAATGAATACAAGGGAAGTTCTAAAAGTACTGCATTCAATCCCGAGTTCCTTGATTGTGCAACGACATGTTTCTGCCTGTCATCAGCTGCCTACAAGAATATCAGGACTGCTGCCGTTATTGTTAATACAGATACTTCATATAGGCCTGGAGAGCATTGGAATGCTGTGTATATAGATGAAAATAGCCATGGGGAATATTTTGATTCATTTGGACGATCTAGCGGTTATCACTTAAAATTGATACATCAAAACTCAAAAAGTTGGTTTTATAAACCAAAATATTACAATATTTTGGTTCCAACGTTTGCGGTTCGTATTGCTTAATGTATTTATATTTTAGAATGAATACTGTGTCTATGTTAGATTTCCTAGGTTTTTTCGGTGATAATTTAGTTTGTAACGACAATTATGTAAAAAACCTTTACGGACTGTATGTTAAACTTATTCATCGTTATTTAGTTTTGAAATAAAATAAAAGACAAATATTTTATATTACAATCATATATTGTTATTAATGTTTAGGTGGATAAATATGTATACATAAACAATACTTTAATAAAAAATATTTTACAATATTTAACTTTTTTATTTCACATTACATTACACAATTTTAAGTTTTGTCGGTATAGGGCAAACTTCTTAATTAACTGGATTCACAAAATAGCTTTTTTGTAATTACATTCGTAAGTTTGAAAATTACTATATTATTAATTTCAAAAAATATATATTAAAATTAGAGAAGATTTGATAAAGGTAGGCAACTATTTAAACAGTCTGCATAGTGGCAGACATCGAAGAGAAAGTAATAACCAGTCGCCATAGACTAGTGGGTAGGGTATGCGGATCGCAATACAATGGTAGTAGGTCTGAATCAGGCTGGGAACAGAAAAGCTTTTTAAATAAATTACGACTTTAGAACGGGCAAGACATAACCTTACAGTTAGTACGACTAAGATAAAGAATCGCTTTCAACGAATGCAAGAGAGATAGCATGATTGTGAGAAAGTGTGTGGCGTGACGTATACAGAGCATCACGTGATTAATTCAAAATCCAAAAATGGCGCGAGAAAAATCAAAATCCAAAATGGCACTAGCATCACGTGGCTAATTCAAAATCCAAAATGGCCGCCGCTTCAATTAAAACAAAATGGCGCCAGCTAACTCAAAATCCAAAATGGCCGCCACTTCAATTAAAACAAAATGGCAACACACGTGACGACATCAAAATGGACGACGCCCCAGACAATTTAATTATTAAAAAGTCCCAGGCAATTGCGGAATTGGCAATTTAATTATTATGCCCGCAGGGCTTAATCAATTAAAAGTGGTGGGGGAAAGCTGTCCTTATTCTACTGATGTGTTTTATCTGATAGTAGAGTAGCGGAATACCCAATAAACTGCATCAGCTCCTAGTACTGTTCTCTGTTTATATGTATTTCTAAATAATCATTTGTGAATTACCTTATGCAACCAGAATTGACCTCGAGTAAGATAAGGTGATATCATATTTAATAATAAACTTCTATTTTAGTACTGAAACTGGGTAAAGAGGAGTATTGTTGATATGATTAAACAATAGATAAGATACAATTACAATAATATCTTAATAATAAGTTAATAAAATAATTGCATTTCCTGGCATTGCACTGCCTTAGAGCATTTAAATTGAAAAATACCGTCATGTTGATGAAATACCGTAATAAAAGCCAATAACAATCTACAATTTTAACGCATTTCTTGATTCTAGGAAGTTTGTTAAGGATATATTGTCAGCATAACCAAAACAAATATACACAGGAAAATCCTGCAGTTGACAAATGTTAATATAATTGCAAACTCTAAAAATTCGATATCTTTAAAAGACTTAAGAAATCTGACAAATATTTTGTTAAAACGTTTTCTAGTAGGTGCAAATAAACTAAACGTTTTTCTCTAAATATCTACCGAATAAAGCTGTAAGTTCATTTTACACAATAAAGCTTTGCTGAAGAAAAACATGAAATATGGTAACGGTTCTACTTTGAACTTTTGGAAAATTGTAGTGATATTTTCATCAAAAAATGTTTGTTAACAACCTAGCAGCACCAAATTGGCATTTTTCGGTTTTGCTAGCTGTTACAAAATCAAACCTTTTTCCCCAAATTTTCAATGTCTTTCCTTTTTAACTACTAAGAAAGCGGTAGGCATATAACGGGTGTTCCAATGCGTTCGTTATAGAGCAGGCATTCAAATTAAAAACGTGCCATATCCTAATTCGTGAACCCAACTACTTTTACGTGAAATGTCAATTTTTACGTTTCAACATAAAGGAACATTAGCAAAGAGGTTCAGTCTTTGGAGTAACGCTTAAAGATTGCTACTTGGCCTGCCTATATTAATTTATTATTTTAAAAACTGCTTAATCGAAATCGGACTACCATGAATATGTGTGATGTTGCTATAGTGCATTCATGTTAAATGAGTGGATGCATGATAAATGTATCTTAACATTCGAGGACGCGATCATGTTAAACACTGTTTAACATTTCAATGAACAATAAACATTTTTACTTTTCACACCTTATAAGATGCAGGCTAGAACAATTTTAATTTTTAAAGTTTTGCTATAAGTTGTTTGTAATAAATATTATAAAAACATGTACTTAATTTGAATAGGTATGCAGTAAATATTATCGAATTTCATTAATACCGACATTTGCCTCTCAGGGAATGTTACATACACACTTTAAATCTGTTTGATTTTTTCTGCTAGACAGTCATTCCTCCTAAAATCTATAAATGACGAATTAAAATGGTAATTTTATAGCACTGGGTAATAACACAGTCAATAATAAGACTGTATCTTCACCAAGAGCTTATCTTATCAGAAATTGGACTATGTTACTAGTTACGCATGAACTTTAACGATAAGAATTGTTTTATTCCATTTGTTTCCGTATACCGCAAAAGGAAATACCAGAAACTTGCAGTACAAGGGGAAGACCCTCAAATTGTGGTGCATGTTAGTCCAAGACAATAATTGGTATATAAAGTTTAAGCAGCCACAGTGTCAACACAGTTGTTATCTGTGGCTTATCACGATGGCTTCAAAGATTGTACTTATTGCAACCATTGCAGCTTTTATTTACTCACAAGCATCAGCGCAGTTACAGTGCCCATGGGGGGCGAATGTGCTCGATCTTAAGTGCAGACCAGAACCTCTGTGGCATTCCCGTTCCCAAATACATAACGCCAGGGCCTTCAGCAGCCCCATTACTGTTGGATCTGGGGCCTCCTTGCCGTTATTGCCAACACTAACCGTTCCACCACCAATAGCTGTAATCAGAAATTCTAACCAGTTTGAGAACGGGGGTTATTCGGAACGAGTTGGTGCACAACTAGGACCAGTGCAGGCCACGATTTCGCAAACCCATGATGCCAAAGGGTTTGTTAGCCCCAAAATGGTTAATATCGGAGTGGATGTGCTTTCCCAAAACAGGAATGGCGTTAGTGGAAGCGTCGATGCCATTCCTGGAATTGGTGGTTCGGGCACGTTGAAGGGAGTGGTGGGAATCATAAACAATCCAGGACACGAGGTAAGCGCATACGTGCAACACGACCGATCCTTAGACAAAAATTTGAAACCCGTTGGCCCGGAAACGAACAGTGCTGGTATTAATTATTCGAATAAGAACACTGGCGCCAGTGCGTTTTTGACCACTTCGCAGACTAATGGGGCTTCTGCAGTTACAAGCCTTGGAGGTTCTGTTCCCATTGTGAAGAGTGGTGATGTGCAAGTCAGTGCAACTGGGCAGACAACTGCTGGACATGGGAGGACCCCTGTACATCAAGTGGGAGTTGAAGTTTCGGCATCCTTCTAATGTGATAGTAAATGTAGTATTTTAAAATGTTAAATGTACTTCTTTCAGGTAAGAAGTTCTTTTTAAACGATTTTATGTATTTTGGTATTTATGTCTTTATATTGTTTTTTAATAAATTAAAAATTGTTGACAAAGATAATCAGATACTGAAATTCAAATCTGTTACGTGTAGTATTGCTTACAAACTCCTTCTACTTAAATAGTATATAAGTTAATTACAACTAAATAAAGTATGTTGGTGGTGAAAATAGTGGAAGAAGTAAGTAAATAAATATTGGACCCTAAGCTATCATCTTGATACTTAATGACACTATTTGCAAAACATTTAAAGTTACTGTATAGACTATAGAGCATTGTGAGTTGTATATAACGCACACTTTGAATTTTAATTTTTTTTTAATTAGTATTATTAACACTGCATGCCTAACAATTAAAGCCCTTACCATCTACTTCCTGTTTCAGAAATATTTTTCGTCTGTGTTTGACGTGCAGATTTGGTCGGTAGAATAATCATGGATTTTTTTAATCGTTAATAAAATTAGACCAAATACTGACAAAATTCATTTAATTTAGTAAACTCCTCACATTAGCTTAGTTTGTTAGGAATTAAATGTGACTGTTCAATTCATCTGTCATTTGTAAAAAAGTGACAATGAAAATCCAGAATTTTTCGTTTTTTGCCCAACCAAGAAAATATTAGCAGATACGTATATCTTCCTAGTAGGTATTCAAGCAAGGATGTTACACAATAGTAATTTATTTATCTAGAACGAAAAGTGGCATTTTAGATACGAGAAAGTTGTTTACGTCCGCTCAGCAAAACACGAAATACCAAATTAAGTTTTGTAAAATTTACCAAAAAATTAACTAAAACTAACTTTCGCGGTTGCCCAAATTGTCAATATTACTCGTAGAATTAAATTTCGGCTTAGACCGCGTCGTCTTTGTAGATAAGCACCCAGCATTTGTTCGTCTAATGTGCCTAACACCTTGTGAACTCAATCAAGGGTCTGCGTAACGGTTATGTTCTTTGGTGGCTCGTGAACCCTTACACGTCATCCATGATTTGGTCCGTGTTATTAGAGTACCTTGTGAACAAGGATACTTAGGCACATTTGGTCTTTTCTGTCTGTGTACCCATATAGACTAACGTTTCGCAAGACATTGCAGCTTGCATAATCAGAGTTTTTTTTGCCTTTCGGGATCAAAGCCAATTAGCCACATTAATAACCGTTGTGGTCTTAACAAGTTAACATTGGAAATAACTATCACAGATTTCAGGTTCACAGGTTAGCTCACAAAAACTTTAAGAAGAAGGACTCTGCTCGTTTAGACAACAATGCTACTTCTAATCATATATTTAATTATAGCCCCGAATATATCTACATTATTGGTGCATAGTATCGTCGTTATATTTAATGGCAGTTCCATACCAAGTAGAAAAAGCTCATTCAGAAACGAGTTACGATGTTTTGCATATTTTGTACAACTGAAGAATATATGATTCAGGTGTGTTGTTTCCGAACAACAATCACAATTTTTTGCGCCTACAAGTTTTAATTTGAACAAATGGGCTGGGAATTGCCCATGTCCAAACTTTAATCTCGCTATCGTTGTATAGCTGTAGCGGGACACCTTAATGTTTTTATGTCACCGATTAAAAAAAATCGACGCATATTGTGTGCCTATTTGTTGTCTAAATTCCTGCCAACGCCTTTCCCATGCTTGATTTACAATTTCTATCTTAGTTATTCCCAATGGTTCCTGCTTTGAGAGTTGGGTGGTCACTGTGCTTCCTTCATTTGTTGCCAGTTTTGCTAATGAGTCGACTTTCTCATTAGGAATTATCAACGAATGTCCCTTGATCCAAATGAAGCTAATTTCTACATCCTTTGATTTTAAACCTGTACAGATTGTCACTATGTCTAAAATGATTGGGTGGTGTTTAGCAAAGTATTTCCTTCTCATTAAAGCTCGCAGTACACTTTGAGCATCACTCATGATTGCTGCACGAGAGATTTTACGAAGACTAATTATCTTTAGGGCATCCAAGATGGCTTTAGCTTCCGCAGAGAAAACGCTAGTCAGAGGATTCATTTTAAACATTTTAAACCTCTTAAGCGGATCATAAATGGCACAGCCGCAGCCCGTTTCTGATTTTGATGCGTCCGTATAGATTATAGTAGTGTTGGGGAAAGCTTCTATTACATTTGAAAACACTTGTTTATTATTCCATAAATCCGCTGTATAAGGTGGTATAATCACAGTAAGGGGGTTGATGTAGTAACAATAGTCTATATTGGGAATTTTACTTATTCTGATATAATTTTGATACTTGGATATATACCTGTATGCTTCTGCCAGAGGTGAAGAGTTTTTCTTATGTCAGTATAAATTTGTGAGGTCAAAGTGGTTCAATTTGTGAATATTATGGAATATGACGTTAAGTGGAAGCGTTTTAAGCTTAAGTAAGTACTTAATAGAAAGATACCTTCGACGGATTTCTAACGGCGGTTTTTCAGCTTTCCCGTATAAAGCTTCTACTGGTGTCGACTTCATTGCTCCCACGCAAATACGTAACCCTTTATTCTGTATTACATTAACACGCTGTAACTGATATTTACTGGCGCTACCGTATAGTATACAACCAAAGTCAATGTGTGACCGTATACAGGCATTGAAAAAGGTTCGAGCTGTCATCACATCCATTCCCCATTTTACTTTAGTTAGCGTACGTAATACGTTTATGTAATGTTCACATTTGCTAATGATATAGTTGATGTGACTGGTCCATTTTAATTTATTATCCAGAACTATACCTAAATACCTTATCGTATCTCTGACAGGCAGTTTAATGTTTCCTAAGATAATCTGATTTGTCGGAAGATTTCTATGACGTGAGAAGAAAACCACAGCAGTTTTATTGGTAGCTAGTTCCGGTCCATAATCAAAAAGCCATTTTTTAGTGCGGTCCATAGCGACAGATAGACTATTTTTTCAAAGATTTACTGGATGAAACTATGCATACATCATCTGCGTACTGAATAATTTTAATATTGGAACTCAAAATCTTATGAATACAAATAAACAAAATCGGACTCAAGACCGAGCCTTGAGGCAACCCAATAGAAACAGTTCTTGGTCCTAGTACATAATTATCATTTGCCCTAACATATACAGTGCGATTCCTAAAAATGTTAATCATTCTCTGCGCGCAAGTCCAGGGAATCCCCACTAAAACTAACTTATATTCTAGAATATCTAGGTTTACAAAGTTGTACGCACTTTTAATGTCGATAAACACACTTCCTACATATAAATTATTAGAGAAACCTAGTTGAACCTCTGTGACTAAATCAGTTACTGCATTTGTTATCCCCATCATTTTGCGAAATCCATACTGTTGCGGGGCAAGAATAATGTTTTTATCTATCCACAATTCCAATATGTTCTTTATCATTCGTTCGTACGTTTTCAATATACACGAAGATAAAGAGATTGGTCGATACGATTCTGCTCGAGTGGGATCTGTATGCGTTTTTTGTATACCAATAACAACAGTTTCTTTAAGTTGTGACAGCTCCACCCCATCAACCCACATCTCGTTATATATGGAGAGTAACACTGTTTTAAAAACATCAGGTAATCTTTGCAGTAACTTGTAGGTTATATAATGTAAACCTGGAGCTGAATCTTTTGTTCCTTTCCAGGCTTCCTCCAGTTCCAGTATTACAAATGGCATGTTTAATAAAAGTGCCTGGTCTATCGTAGTACTATACGTTGTTTCCTTATTATTAACATGAGCCGACGTTAATAAATCAAAAAATTCTGATAGCCACTCATGACTTCCGCACTTTCCTGAATTTGTTTCGATTCTTTTAAATGTTTTAATTGACTTCCAAATTTTTGCGCACGGGGTATTTCTATTTAGACTATTTACAAAACCGTTTCGTTTTTTTTTTAAGAAATCGCTTAGCATATGCCTGTGTTCCTTGTACTTTAATGTAATTATCATAATTATTATTGAGCTTGTATTGCCTCAGTACTTTTCTCCTCTCTTTCACAACTTTGGCGCACTCATCATCCCACCATGGTGGCGGAGGTTTAGACTTACGAACCATTGGTTTATTAATCTTAAAGGAGTGTTCAGCTGCTGAATTAATAGAATTATACAAATATATTAACCTAGCCTCTTCAGTATATTGAGAAACTTTTTCATCGAAGTGTACGATAATGTACTTTTCAAAATCATTGAGCCCGTTAGAGTCGATTTTCCATTTACGATTTGGATAGTAAGTAAAAGATGTTGGTGCCGTTGTGGCTATTATAAGTAAAATTGGATAATGATCTGAATTGTAAGTGTCTTCTAACACTTTCCAAGATGATTTTGCTGCCATTTCAGGAGAAACCAAGGTAATATCTATGGCTGATGCGCCTTGATCTGGCCTGCTAATTCGTGTTGGACTCCCATCGTTTAAGAACACTAAACCGTTATTATCTATTGATTTTAATAGAATATTTCCCACATTATTTGCTTTTATGGAACCAAATGCGTAGTTATGGGCATTAAAATCGCCCCCAATTATGCATGGTTTAGAAATTTGAGAGAAAATTAAACTGTAATCCTCACAACTTATATGAGCTTCTGTCGGTCTATATATAACTACAAATGATAATTTTATTTGGGTAAGAAATATACCACATGTGGTATATTTTCCGGTATATTATTAAACGTGATTGGGGTAAAAGATATTGACTTATCAATCAAAATTGAAACACCACCATACCCATCCATTCTATCATCCCTAATTACATGGAAGTCCTTAAAAAATATGTTATATGTACGTTTGTACCAAGTTTCACAGATAAGTGCAATGTCTACGTCTTGTTCAGAGAGAAGATTTATTAAGTTTTCTTTCTTGGACCAAGCTGATTGAGCATTCCATTGAATTATGTTTAATTTATAGTTAGCCATTGTAATTATTGTAAAATATATATGTATGTATATGAAAGTGTTTAAAAAGTAGAGGTATCCGTTGAATATCCTTGAGACGCAATATCTTCCTGGGAAGAGCTTAATGGTTGGCCTTCACAAGATTGTATTTTTAATTTTTTTATTAGCCGCGATTTCAACGAATTCGTTTTAACAGCTCGCGTTACTGTAATTAGTAAATCTACTGAAGTGCCGATGTCTGTTACATATGATTGTGCAACCGATAGTACGTCTTGTTTATTTTTTGATTCTGTTAAAAGTTTGCAAAAATTGTCATAACTAATGATTTCAATGTTTTCAGAAAAAATATCTTTAAATTCTATAAAAACTTCGTCATCCCGTTTGGTGGAATCCTTTTTCTTTTTTTTTTTTACTTAATGGTCTCACAAATTCGGTTGTCTGTAAAGAATTACTTTCGACTGTTTTAGCTTGGTATTGCTTATTTAACTGTTCCTTACTTAAACTAATAGCATCGGAATCAACCGACGACCTAGCTGGACGCTTTTTTGTAGGTGAAATTGTAATTTCCATATTTTCATCATCTTTGGGGCATTCAAACTGAGATATCAAAAGTTCCCTGTTGTTTTCATTAGTCTCCTCTAATTGAGGGGGTCGGCGGTCACTACTTCAGTATTTAGTTCTTGATTTGTGTGACACTTGTTTGCGATGTGACGTATTTTTTTACATTTAAAGCAGCGGATTTCATCGTTGGAAAAAAAATCCTAAAGGAATTCTGTTTGTACTGAATCAAACAATGTATCGGTTTCTCCTAACACCACATATACCTGACGCCTAAAATCAATACGTGCCTGTATTCTGGTTTATTTAAACCAGCACCAATAAAGTTAACCGCAGAAACCACTTTAAAACCTAGTCGTTTCAGTTCCATTTCTATGGTTTCATGTGGGAGACATGGCGATACATTAGACATAATTATGCGTTTGGCAGGGGACACCAAACGCCGTGCTGATATAAACATGTTATTCAACGTGATATCTTCATGGTTAGTCATAAAAGTATCTACCACCTCTTTAGATGATAAATAAATACAAACTCGGTTAGGATTAACGGTACGGTTACTTTCTACTTCCGAATCACCTCCATCTACAGAAGTAATTCGGTTAATGCTTGCACTATCCATGGTGACAGATAAATATTCCTGCCTGGAGTCCAGCCGATATCTTCTCGGCCGGAAAGCTAACCTCGCACGCGGCGCACGTGGGCGCGTGGAGGTAAAGTGCGATATGAATTTCCAATCCCCACTACATGCGTATGCCCATATAGTAATACGTCAGAAAAACAAATCAAGCAAAATGCTAATAAAATAAGGACTAATTACAAAAACTTAACTTAATTTGGGCAGATTCCCTGTAGTTGTGAGGATGTCTGTAGCACAGTTCACATTGGCGTAACTAGGATTTTTGGCTGGGGAGGGCCAGGCCCCCCAACCAACCATCGTCAATACCTATGTATACCTATGAAGACATGAATTTACGTACATAAGTGCATAACTTTTTCGCATACATTTATTTGCATGTTCTTTGATGCTGTTATACGACGGTAGCCCCGTAAATTTCTGCAATCTAATAAAACAAAAGTTTTGTAGACAAAATTAGTTTTCATTATTTTTTCTTTCAAAATATTTGCCCATAAACTCGCATTCGGTAAAACCAATTTTCAAAACAAATTCCACTCTTCTTGAGCCACTAGAGAAACAAGGTTTTTGAAGCTTTCCACAGCATCTTCGTGAGTTCAAAATCGCACATCACGCATTTTATCCTTTAATGGAGGAAATAGAAAGTAAGGTGATAGGTCGGAACTGTATGGGGGATAACTTCGCAATTTTAACCTGGAAGTCTCTAAAAGTTATTTAGTTTGATATGTGGTATGACTTTTAGCATTGGCATGGTGAAGAACGATTTCACTACTTGGGCGCTGTAAACGAGCTTTTTGAATAACGTTTGGCAGCCATTCTGTTGTGTACCATTCTGCAGTAACCGTACGTCATTTTCAAGCACGACAGTTGCGATAGGTCCTGATTTCGGGAAGAAGCAAGCAATAATTTTCTTACCAACTCTTCGAGATCTCTTCATTTTAACTGGATTAGGATCTGTTGGAAACATCCATTGTGCAGACTGTCGCTTAGATTCGAGTTCAAATGCATATATCCAGCTTTCGTCACCAGTTATGATGTAAACTGCTTTATATCTAACTTCGTCATATTTCTTTTACCAATCCACATGCTGTTGTTGTGTTTCTGTTAAACTGTGTGGTATCCACTCACAACAGACTTTTCTTACACCCAAATGATTATTTAAAATGTGGTTTATTGTAGTCATGTCAATGTCCAAGACGCTTTCAATAATTCTATACGTGACTCGATTGTCTTACTGAATCATTTTTCGCACAGCGTTTATGTTCGTATCGATAACTGCAGCAAGGGGTTCTCCTTCTCAAAAATCGTCACTAACTGAAACTCGTTCAAATTTAAATTTATTAAACCAACAATAGACAGTCCTCTGATGCGAAGGCCCTTGGTCACCAAAGCAGCACGAAGTCATCCAAAACTTTCTTTCGGAGATATGGAAATTTTAAAGGCATAGCAAATCATGGCTCTAAAATTCTCTCTCGTTAAATTCATTTTTGATGCACAACACTTACTTCAAAATTAACTATGTAATAACTGTTACAATTATCAAAACTAAATTTGAACTGTTAAACTAGAAAACAACAAACATTTGTTTTATGGCAAGTTTCAATCCATGGTGCACTTGATTTGTTGCTTTGCAGAAATTATGGGTGCTACCCTTGTAATACTATTTGTCTGAGTAGCACATTAATAAATTATTTCTCGGTTCATAAACAACATAAAAACTGTATAGATTACTTCTTGCAACTCAATGAGGTTGGCGGTAAAAAATATTATTTCAGGAGAAACAGATTTTTTTGGGAAACATTACTTGGTTTCCATTTACACGTTTTTTAGCCACAATTTTTAGTTTGTCTCAGTATCGTTGAAGCAAATACTTTTTTGAAAACATCAATATCCTCTTAATTGTTATTGTGATTTCTCTTTGTTCTGTCTTGATCTAGCAACTGTGGAAATTCAAGCACCACAAAATTTACTTTGCTTACATAGAACACTATTAAACAAAAAATTCTGGATCGTACTCTTTAAAGCTATAAACTCAACTCTTTAGGCAAGGCAAACATCCAAATAGCAAGTCAACGTAAGTCTGAACTGGATGAGCCTATAATAGGTAGCTAGCTGTATGTGTTCACGGAGTAGTTAGCGATGCACTCAAGTTATCAGTTCATTTAGTTACCCGCATATGAAATAATTGCAATTATATTTTCCTGTGCACATAAATTGGTTCTTTATTTATAGAAAACTTAAGAGAAACTAATTAAAATGGTGCAAAATTATCTAAAATAAATTATTCAGACGAAAACAGTTTCTTCAAAGTAATTATTAGCTAACTAATAATGTTTCCTCTTGCATATTATTATTCATTAGAGCCATCCGTCCAACAAATGGAATTTATACTATAATGTTTTTAAGCCAAAAAAGGTAATAAAACCAGAAAATGTAAGTACGTGTGGGGTTCGATAACCAACCCCTTAGTTTAAATGGGTTAATAATAAAAGCAGATTTTTAAATTTATTTAACTTCTATTTTTCTGGGGTGGGCCAGACGGCACTCTGGGGAGGGCCTGGCCCCCTGGCCCCCCCGCTAGTTACGCCAATGACAGTTCACAAAATAACTTTAAAGTATTACTTTTCACCCGTAATTCTGTCCGAACAAACACGCGCGTGTTACTCGCAGCTGAACCACGGTCGAACTCCCATAATCAGAGTTAAAGTTGCTCTAAGAGCTGGAGGACGACATGGATGTATTTATAGTCCTCTGTGCCAGCCGTGCAGAACGGCGTAACGTTGACTGGTCGTTCAAGTCTAATACCGTCTTCCCTCTTTATATTATTTGGTATTTTTCTATTTCTATCGCTTCACATATAATTCTTGGGAAGTAGTGAGATACTCTGGCAAGAACTCTGACCTGTTCGAATTCTAAGGTGTGCCCATTTGTAAAAGTATGTTCAGCCACGGTTGATTTTGTAATGCGTTTGTGTTTACAATCGCCTTTATGTTCTTAAAGTCTTAGATCAACGGAACGACCAGTCTGTCCAATGTAACTCGATATACGCCAGCTGCTTTTAAACTTGATATATTTACTTATACTGAGCTGAAACCAAAGTTTCATTGGTCGTAAACACAGTTTTGATGTTGCATCGTCCTATCTTATCAGTTGAGCCTTTACTGTAAGGTAGGAAGGCTAAGCCTTCCAGAGGTGCGGATTCTTCTTTGTGGCATAGTCAATGTTCCTCTTCTCTCTCTAGATTTTTTGCATCTGAGATACGAACCGCTTTGGTCGCCAAAGTCTTAAGAACTGTTGCTTTTTGCATTGGATGATGATGTGAGTGAGCATTTAGATATCTCTCCGTGTGTGTTTTTTTTCGATGGACTGCATGTCCTAAACTACCATCTGATTTACGTTTTACCAGAACATCCAGAGACGGAATACTGCCATTTTCCTCCACTTCCGTTGTGAATTGTATGTTCTGATGTACATAATTCAAGTGTTTTAGAAACACATCCAATGTCTGGCGTCCGTGTGACCAGATGACAAAAGTATAATCTATCGTATTTCGGTTGTAATTGTGATAGTTCGAGAGCCTTTTTTTCAAACGCCTCCATGTAAATATTAGTGATTACAGGTGATAACATTAATCCATAGCCGCACCTTCGACCTGTTCGTATATTTTGCTGTTCCAACTAAAGTATGTGTTTTTCAAACATATTTCAACCAGTTCTACTAGATCAGTAAGCAATATGTCTTAAGCATTACTAGGACTTCATCAACCGGCACTTTCGTAAAGAGTGACACTACGTCGAAACTGATTAAGATATCATCTTTGTTTAACTTTATGCTCTTTAGTTTCTGGACAAAGTCCACTGAATCCTTAAAGGAATGTGTTTTACTAGTTAGAGGTTATAGTGTACTGGTTAAATGCCTTGGTCTCAGCGGCACCCCCTCCTTATGTATCATTGGTAAACCATAGATGCGACGAGTTATCGTATTTCTACGAATTAAGCGATACTTTAAAGTGGAATCGATACTATTGGACTGTTGTATAGCGGTAGTTATTGTTGTTTTGAGAGAGGCAGTGGGATTGCGATTTAGACTTTTGTAAGTTTTATCAGATAGTAGGACTTTCATCCTTGTGTTGTAATCTTTAGCGTTCATCACCACAGTAGCATTACCTTTGTCGGCTTTAAGAACGACAGTATCCTTGTTATTCTTGAATGCTTGACTTCCCAAGAATGATACGTGAAGCCATAGAAATGGAAAAACATCCAAATAATATAAACAGGGAAGATGGTTTTAGACTTAGTAAAACTTGGACGCTTGTTATTCACGGTCTAAAGCATTACAACCACCGATCGTCAGCCGGTCACGCGCCGCTGCCGCAAAGTACATTGGACTTGAACGACCAATCAACCTTACACCATTCTGCACGTCTGGCACAAAGGACTATAAAAACATCCATGCCGTCTCCCAGTTTTTAGAGCAACTTTGACTGTGATTATGCAAGCTGCAATGTCTTGCGAAACGTTAGTCTATATGGGTGCACAAACAGTAAAAAGGCCAAATATGCCTAAGTATCCTTGTTCACAAGGTATTCTAATGACAAGGACCAAATCATGGGTGGCTTGTAAAAGTTTACTAGCCACCAAAGAACATAACCGTTACATAAACCCTTGCTTGAGTTCACAAGGTGTTAGGCACATTAAGTGAACAAATGCTGGGTATTTATCTACAAAGAGGACGCGTTCTAAGCCGGTATTTAATTCTAATGTTGACGTGTTTATTATCATCATCTTCCAGCCCGGTAGTCGTCCATTTGTTGAGCACAAACTTGTCCTAGTTTTTCTAAGCTACTCTGTATTGCTCTCTACGATGGCACGGTTTTCCTGTTGTATTCTTTTTATCGTATAACTATATTTCCTGTAGTCTTTCTGCACTGCGCTTTGTTGTAGGTGGACTCTAACGAATAATATTATTTTTTCTATAGCACATGTTAAAGTGTGCTTTTATCAACTGAAAACAAAAGGTCAAGTTTTACTTTAACAGCAAGGGTAGATAAAGTAGCACTTTAACATCAAGGATAGATAAAGTAATTTAATTTTCTAACTTTTGTTTAAATTAAATATGACAGCTTCGTATTATCGTAGCAACCCAATCTAGCTACTGACATTTTGAAATGTGATTAACTGTCATTATTTTCTTTTGAAATTGTTAAAGTTCTTGCTATAGAAAAAAATATTGTATTATACACGACGATAAAGTTATTTCTATCCCCTCTTGAATCATTAACGTCTCGACTGCGTCTCGACGTTAAACGATTCACTCGTGGATAAAATTTAACTTTATCGTCTTGTATAATAAATTACTATTGATCATTCCTATGATATTTTTCTCGCGACAGATGTCCTATCCAGCTCTATTCTGATTTTGAAATTCTTTTCATATCAGCCACCTTTGTTCTCTCTCTAATGTCAATATTCGTCGCTCCATCTTTTAGACGTATTCCAACTGTGCGCCTTTCCATAGCTCTTTGTGATACCATTACGCTTTCTATAAAGGTGATTTTTGGCAGCACACATACATAAAAACATTGTTAAACAGAAGGATATCATGCGTAAAAAAATAATGTAGAGTAGTCCTTCGGCAAAAATTAATAAACTGCTGGACAAAATTATCGCATCACAAAAAAAACAGTTCATAAAGGTCTCTAATCTTTTCAGAACAGATGCAGTTGTTTTGATTTGTTATTGTAAAGTGTAGTTGGCCCATCCTAGCAACCAAACAACACCAAACCGAAACAATTGCATCGAGTGCAGGGAAAAATCTGAATAATGTCAAATTGCTCTCATGTATCAGTTTGCCTTTACATCGTGCAGAAACAAAATTTAATGCCGGTACTGCGGTCTTTTTTTGCAACGCTTATTTAAGTCTGTAATAAAAAGTCGTGGCATTGTGTGTTCGAAAGTTATCATGCGCATTGTACGTATCAGATATCTGCAAGAACTAACGTATCTTTTAGTTATTTACAAATTATAATCATGCTTAATACAAGGAAAAATCCTCAAAGTCTTGAACTGGACGAGATAGTGTTGAAATTAGAGGAAAAGGTGGAATCGTTGTTTTCGAAATTCGAAGTTAAAATTGAATCGAAAATAGACTCACTACTAAAAAATATGGAAGATGAGCTGAATGTTATAAGTTCTAAAGTTGAAAATCTGGAGCAACAGATGGTAAACGTCGCGATAAAAATGAAACAAAGTGAAACTCGTGCAGACAACCTGGAGCAGTACATAAGACAAAATAACCTTCGTTTTTTCGGCATGCCAGAAAGCGACAGGGAAAATGTGGATGACCTTGTATTATCTGTATTACAATCGAAACTTAAACTATCAATAACAGCTGATCATCTCGAATGAGCACATCGCGTTGGCCGGATAAAAGGATCGACACCACGGGCTATTATAGTAAAACTAGCAGTCCAGTGAGACAAATGTCTCATTTAACGCGCCTTCAAACCTCGATCGGTTAGGCAACCACCCAGACCTGGAAGGTGTCAAAGTGGTTGCCTAACCGATCGAGGATTTAAGGCGCAGAGGGTACGCAGCTACGTTTGGCGGCCGAAACAGTTTTTATTTAATACGCGTTCTATTTGAAAAACGGTCTTTTTGTGATTTCTCGAAAACCGGAAGTGTCACGTGACTGAAATTCGGTTCCTGACCTGACATGACCATTCCAAACATATAACTTTCATAACTTTTTTCTCTATCTCTTACGGTTTGGCTGCTGAAACAGCGTCCCGGATAAAACAGCGTCCCAGACAGACACGTCTATTAGATAAAGGATTCGTCAGTTACCGCACGAAGGCCCAAATATTGTCAAATAAAAGGTTGTTGAAGGGAACCAATACCTCAATTGCCGAAGATTTAACGAAAATAAGATATAACCTTATGAAACTGGCAAAGGCGATGTTAGAAAAGGACAAAATATGGAGTCATGATGGAAATGCAATTGGAATTTTCAATGATGGGACCAAACACGAATAATCGATGCAGCTATGCTACAAAACAATCAAGTTAAAATTTAGAGGTCGTCGTTCCTTAAAACCGGAAACATACATAAATAGCTGGTGCATGTGATTACTTTATCAAAACATGTGGGTACTTACATTTCATTCACTTTTGTTCATTTCTTGTTTCACTGTTATTGTGGTAATTTTTATTTATTTAAATTTTTTAAACGACCTTGGTAGAGCGAATAAATATGTTGATTTGCTCCACCACACTATCGAAATACGCATTTATTGTAATTTGTGCTCCCCTTTTGTTTCTTGTATTTGTATATAGATCATTTACTTATATCTACTGGGTAAATAGTGTTTACAATTAATCAATAATATTGTTTGTGACCCAATAGATAGTTTATGGTGTTTCCCTCTTACTATTATTATTATTCTTGTGTGTAATTAATATGCTAAAGGTTCTAAAATTTGCCCATTTGTACGTACGATTGTTACCAGCTCATTTTCATGACATTAAAAATATCATTTTATCATATGATTTCGATGGATTTGCAATAACTGAAACAAGATTAAGTAAATCCTTTAATTCCGAAAACATTCACATAAATGGGTATAATTTAATTCGTTGCGATAGGAATGCGAATGGTGGTGGAGTCGGGGTTTACTTAAAAAATTATTTAAAGTACACAACTATCAATACAAGTATGTTAATCGAGCAGTTGTGGATAAGAATAATGCACAAAAAGAGACGCTTGCTGTAGGGGTATGCTACAATCCTGCTAAACATTTATATAGAGAGTTTCTGAATATTCCGGAATCTACTATCAGAGGTGCTACTGTTATCTACTAATGTTATGTGTGTGGGGGATTTTAATGTGGATTTCTTGAACCTGTCCGTAGAATGTAGATACATTACTGATGTGTTCGAAGGGTTAGGATTAATCCAGCTAATAAATGAACCAACAAGAATAACGTCAATCACTGCTGCAACTCTTATCAATTACATTTTAATCACTGAGCAATCATTAGTAACCACCAAGAGCGTTGTCTCTGTACCAGATATTAGCGATCACGAAATGTCTTTTCTAACATAAATTTGTCTGTTCCTTATAATAAGGAAACTTCTAAACTAACTCGCGATTTTAAACACTTTAATTTTGAAAGATTTAATGGCTGCTTAAAGGCAATTCCGTGGAACGTTATATATGATTTGGTGGACGTTGACAGCAAAATTGATTTCCCGAGTGAGAATATTCTATTATTGTTGGACACATTTGCTCTTGTAGTTAGGTATCGCATTACAAAACCATATGCTCCTTGGTTAAGGAGTAACATGCGAGAAACGATAAAGTCTAGGAAAAAAGCATTACAAAATTACAAAAAAAATTAAACAGACGGGCATTGGCAATTTTATAAACAAATAAGAAACGCGGTTACTGTAGCAATTCGTCGCGAAAAAAAGGTTTTTTACGATAACAACTTCAAAAACTTACAATCAAAATCATTGTGGTCAGAAATGAGGAAAATAAATAGTACTCAGTCCAAAGAAAAGCATTTGCCCGATCAGTTAAGTATCCCTTTTTCGGAACTCAATACCTCAACTACCAGTAGATGATAAGCAAATAAATTTTTATAAATCAAATGTTTTGCAGCCAATTGAAGCTCCTTTCTCCTTTGCAGCAGTAGATAAAATTGTGGTTTTCAAAGTAATATGCTCAATTAAGAGTAAAGCCGTAAACCCTATTTACTACCATATATAACGCATATTATCAACTTGCATACATAATTCAGTATTTCCTAGTTTGTGGAAGAAAGCTTATATTATTCCTTTGCCTAAGACATCTAATCCTCAGGCCCTCAAAGACATTCGACCTATTAACATAATCCCTACTTTTTCAAAAATATTAGAAAAAATCCTGGAAAATTAATTACGAAGTCATTTAAATAAATTTAATGTTATCCCACCTGTACAGTCTGGGTTTCGTCCTGGGCACAATTGTAGCACTGCTCTTCTCCACATTACAGATGACATAATTTATGCCCAAGATCAAGGCAAAGTAACATGTTTAGTACTGTTAGATTATTCGAAGGCATATGATACCCTAAACCCAAATCATAGTTTACTTATTATATCGGAATGGTAACAAATTCTATTGAGCTATTACCAAATTATTTAACTGGCCGTTGTTAGTGTGTAAAATATTCGAATAATCTATCGTCGTTTAAAAATATAGACAAAAGGGTTCCACAGGGGTCAATCTTAGGGCCATTATTGTTTTCAGTGTACACGTCGCAACTTTATTCAGTAATATTATCTTGCGACTATCAATTTTACGCGGATGATACCCAGCTTTATTTGTCTTTCTTTTCGCATGAAGTTATACAGGCAATTGCTGCAATTAATTTTGATCTGGAGAGTTTATTACAACATTCAAATAAACATTGCCTTATCATGAAGCCCAAAAAATCTGCAGCTATACTTTTTGATAGGAAGGGTGATCGAGAGAAAATTTCTAATGAAGTAAATTTATTAGTAGGTCAGGATAGAATCCTAGTTTCTGATGATGTTAAAAACGTGGGTTTATTTTAATAATGATTTTAAATTTACTAAACATATTTTAAAATGTCTGCAAAAGTCATATAGTTCCTTGAAACTTATTTATCAAAATCGACAATTTTTAAGTGTAAATGTGAAAACCGTTTTGTGTAATGCATTGTTCTGTTTTGATTATTGGGACGTTGTTTATGATTTACATTTATGTAGCTTTAATATTGCTAGAATTCAGAAGATTCAGAACTCATGTTTAAGCCTCATATTTGGAATACGAAGATATGAAAGAATTTCTTATAAGCTAAAAGATTCAAACTAGCTTAATATGAAAGAAAGGAGCTTATTTCATTCTGCATGTCTTTTCCACAAATCACCGATTTACTTATACAACAATATAAAGTTTAGAACCGACGTACATACGTTAAATATAAGATTTAAAGGAACTCTATCAAGTTGAACGCCCAAGGCAATATTACGTTTTAGTCAACATTTTTCTGTGTAATTTTATAATCATTTAATAAAGACCTTTATTATTATTATTATTATATTTACTCATAGCAAATGCATGCAATAAAGTTGACTATATGGGTACCGACGTTTGCTTTCAGAAAGGACTCTGCCTCATAATGCAGCATACCCTGCTAAATTCATGGTGGGGCAATTCGCTCCTTTAATTTTAAACACGTTTGTCTCGGTGAATATAAATGTCCGCATGCAGAAAATCATTTTATAAAAATACGAATCAGATTTTACATTGAAAGAAAAGACATTTTCTGAAATATTGTACCCTCTAAGCTAATTTCTTTTCATTAAATAGTCTTTAAAATTAGTCTAACGGTTAACTGTTTTCAGGTAATAAGGGGGGCCTATTCCATTTACGTGTTGCTTCATAACCTTGATTAATTATTTGTGCCAACAATTTAAGAATTAGTGTGTTATTTACGAACAGTTTTGTATAAAATATAGTATTATCTCATTTATTATTTTAGTAATTGCACAAGGCTTAGATCGACCCAATTCTCAAGCTTCATAACCCTTTTAGGCTTCACGTAAGGCGTGTTGCACCATTAATGGATACGTTGAATTTACTGCTGAACTACTTGCAGTGTATGTTTTCAAAACCAGGTTTCAAACTGTGGAGAAAATAAAGTCCATACCCTTACTAAGTGTTTTGGTTTGTATGCTAAAGCATGTATGTCTTTCCCTGTTTTTGTTACGGGTAAGAGGGGGGATTATCTTAGGTGACGCCACGGTAGTAGATTCTAGGCTGCCTTGATGGAAATTTGAAATATTTTTCCTTGCCAGGTTATGAACAGATATAATGTTTACATCCACCCGGCGGGACACTTTCATTAAAATGCATTTAGCGAATTTCCTTTAACGTGAAAGCATTTGCTGTTTTCGCAAAAGTTATGCAGTTGCATGACGCATTTCGTATCATTTTGGTTTGGTCGCGATTGGAGCGATTGCTGCTAAAATAACAAACTAATCGAATCCGAAACTAATACTTCGGTAGATCGTGTCGAAGTAATATCTTGTAGCGGATGATTCAACGAGTAGTTGAACTTTGCTAATAATAAAGTTCTGTCGAAATCAATTAATACATAACGGAGGCATAATTTTCTTGGCAAATAGTGATGTTACGATCGATGCTTTGGAATATCCGAGCGGGAGAACGTACCCACTTGGTTTAAATTTTACCCAACCGCGGTCCTGGTTTGGACACTGCGTATTGCTTGTTGCTTGGCACACGATTTTGTGTCAATTGGAGTCACCGAGTGCGTATATGTTGATACAGTGAGGTTTAACTTCGGATTCTTTGTGGGTAAATTATTTTTTTATAATAATATACATTGACAGGCATGACGTCTAGACGTGTTTTAGTAGTTACTAAAGTGGATCTTGTTAGGAAACGGATTATAAGGACGCTGGCTTCTATAAACAACGATTTGTTTGTGTCACACATTAAGCATGCATTTCCACACAAAGCAGCAATGAAAGGGATTATGTTCCTAGCGGGCTCACAGGTAAACTGAATATTTATTTCAAATTATAGGAATATTGAGAAGTACTTTTTATATTTCATGTTATTTTAAGGGCATTTCGTTCATTGAGCGACGATTTTTACTGTGTTTAATGTCGCAAGGGTGGTGAAATACCCATATAATAACACGAATTACACGTCACAAAAAAGTTTTCGGAGGTAATTTTTTATCTCGATGAAAATAAATACAATTGTTTGTAATTTACTATATTATTTGTTAATTAACTCTGCATAGTTGTGTATTCCAAACAGGATTACGCTTTATTGCTCTTCTTATTTATCACCACTTGAAAATGAACAAGACTTGCTTTTAATGTTCGTAATAACTTCTTAGAAGTAAAAATTTTTCCTTAATTTTATAACACAGTTCGTTGCGTTAGCTTTGGAAATAATTCTACTGAGTTCAAGTGATTTTGGTAAAGATGTGACCCCAGTTCCCCTTCCAATAATTAATTGTTCGGTCCTACCCATTTTTTTTAATATACCATAAAAGAAATCTCGGATGCGAAGAATCATAAAAGGAGTGTAGGTAGAAAATATAGACTACAACACAATCCTTAAAACTTCACCGTCTTACGAAGATAGGTCGGAATTAGCAAAACCTAAAAGCATTTGCTTTAGTGTTATTTCTAATGTTAATATTTTCAATAGAGAAAACCCAGTAAAGTAGAAGATTTAAAATTAAAAATCATTAAAAAGATTTAAACTTCAGTAAAATGTTAGCGGACGATCACAATATAGATCCAGCGGTCACTACACTAACTTCTGCTTTAGTGATTCCGAGGACATTAAATTAAACCAAACATGACACGTGGTGCAGGTGGAAAGTGTGGGAATCCATTCATCGAACACGGCGAACAAATTAAAGAATGTATAAAAGTAGTAAGATATTCAGAAGTAGACTATCGTTTCTCATTAATTATAAATAATTCAAAATTATTTATGAAGTTCATACACCTGGTGCTAGAGCGACAATTATATATGTGAAACCTTTCATTGAAAACAGATGTTGCGGAAGGCTACCTTGCAAAACAACAACAAATCAATACTATACAAACGTACTACTAACCTCTCAAACCTGTCGTACATATTTGTTCGTAATCCGCTATCTCCTGTAAAAACGCAGATAATACATTTACTTGCAGCCTGCGGAATTACTAAGAAAAGAGTTTAAAAGGCTGGTAGTAAAAGAATAAAATCAAAAGTGGAATAACCCCTGCCAGGATATAACACAACAAAATTAGTCTTGCTTATTTATAAGACACTAAAAACAAATAGAATAATTCGTACAATGTATGAGAAAAATAGTGATAATATAAGAATTTCTTAACAGAACAATGACAAGGGTTTATCAAAGCTGAAGAAGACGCTGTCTATATCAACAGGATAAAAAAAGAAGTTACGTTGATATAACGATGGAACATGCGAAAAAGTGGTGATAAAAATAGAAAATGGTAGAGCCGCAAGACTTGGAGGAAAATCGCCGGAGTTTATAAAATATGGATCACAGAATACGGTTTGAATGGAAAGATATATACTAGTTGGGTGAAATTAGGTTTACGTAACATGAACCTACAAGGAAGGAGGTTGGAAAAAGTAAAGTGGAATATTTACAGAAAAATATATAACATAATGATGGTGTATATGTGTGGACGATGAAGCAGCAGAATAGACGTAAGCTCATAGCAGAAACAGCGGAAATGAACGGTTAGAGGTAGCGCTGTAGACTAAGAGAAGCGGATGGTGTACCAAAGCAAGAAATAAGTAGAAACACAAAAATAGAAGAAGATTGTTACCTACATACAAGAAAAATCTATTAGTATGTACATATAAAAAGGCAGATGGCAACAAATGGTTTGAGGGAATAAAATCCTAAGACAGTAACGTCGAAAATGCTGGCGCGATTAAGTCGATGAAGCAATGGTAAACAAAGGTTTCAAGAATGGACAATGGGAACAAAGAGATTAATGTCCAAGGATTTTGCGTGCGACTTCTTATGGACATTTATATAGTCACTTTATCATTTACTTCTGTTCTACCATGCCTAAATAATTTTAGGACTAACTCATTCTGTTTAGGCCTTCCTAATTTTTATATTTTCTATTATTTCGCAATACCATTTAATGCTCACTGTACTTTCTTCTTTATCAAGTATATTATTCTCTTGAAATTAATGTTCCTTAATTTGCTATCGGTTCGCACAGTTTCTTGTCCCTCTCTTTTTACGATACCGTAGCAAGCAGAGGAAGGCGTGTGCTGGCAGCCAATCTGAGTTCCAGATGTAAGAAAAACGACAAACCTGCGGTGAACATTAAAGCGGTAATTCAAGATATATGTGCATCACAGGAATCCTTAGATACTTTTGAAAATAGTTTACCTAAAGTCATTATTGCTGAAGCGATGAAAAACAATACGAAGTTATGAAAGACAAAGTAGATAGTTTAAGAAATATTATTCACAAAGAATGAAGCTATTGTAACCATGAGTGCAACGCAAAATAAACTCAAACAATATACAAGACGACACAACTTTCTATTTTTTGGCACCAACGAAGTTCTCGGTGAAGACATAACCCAGGTAGCTTTAACTTTCTAGCTGAAAACATGGAGATAGTTTTGAATGCAACCGATATAAAACGATGTCATCGAATTGGCAAAACACCAAAAAGAAAAATACGATCAATCATAATCAAATTTCAAAATTGTAACGTGCGGCTTTAAGTGCTTTCGTCCAAAAAAGTTCTAAAGAGTTCAAGTTTTGTAGTTTTATTATAAACTAAATTTAATTTATTTTTGAAGAGAGATTGTTTATTGGAAGCATCTATAATATTAGAAATTCTATTTACTTTCAAATTGTAATTTTGAATGGGTTCCGTATTGAGCGCATTAAATTCAGTTTGCCTCTTGGTTTATGGGAAAATTATATAATTCTATAGGTGTTTCATAACGTACGGAGGAAACTGAAAAGGTAGCTAGATGGGACCAAAATAACCTTACTTTCTTAATAAGCTTGACCAACACCCAATAACATAAATATAACAGCAGTTTGAAGTTCTTGTAACTAAAATGTTCTACAAGAATCGTATTTTTTTAATTTACACATAGTTCTTATTGCACGTTTTTGTATTTGAAATATAATTTGACTATCTTTTGAATTGCCCCAAAATTTTATACCGTAAGCTAACAAGCTTTCAAAATATGAATAATACACAATTTTGGTTAATTTTAAATCTAATCTTTTCTTGGTAACTGAAAGTGCATACACGGCTGAAGCCAACTTTCCGCTTAGATGTGCTACGTGTGGGGACCATGATAGTTTATTGTCTATAATCAAACCCAAAAATTTTAGATTCAGCTGCTTCAATTGTGCCGTTATTTGTATTTTTAAAAAATTTCATTACTTCTTGGAGAAGTGACAGTTATATGGGCAGTCTTTTGACACTTTAATATTAATTTATTATCTGTGAACCATTGACATATTTGATCTACAATATTAGATATATTTTCAAGCATATCATTTTTATTATCTTTTTTAATTAACAATGTTGTATCATCACCAAATAAAGTAAACGAGCAGTCCAAAAAATTTAAAGGTAACTTATTAATGTAGATGATAAATAACAATGGTCCTAATATACTGCCTTGAGGAACTCCACAATTAACAAGTTTCAAGTCCGAATAAAATGATTGAATTATTCCTGAGCCGTTCCTGTATCGCATCTCGACCATTTGTTTTCTATTATTTAAATATGATTTGAACCATTCGTAAGCAACGCCTCTTATATCATAAAAGTCAAGTTTTTCTAACAACAAATCGTAATTTATACAGTCAAATGCTTTGGACAGATCACAAAAAATTTCGATTACATAACTGTTATCTTCCAATGCATCAGTTACTTGTTCAATAAAAGAAAAAATAGCTTGAATTGTATTTCGATTGTTTCTAAAACCAGATTGGAAGCTATTTAAAATTTGTTTTGAATTTAAATATTGTTGTAATCTGTTATACATTAATTTTTCGAAAATTTTTGAAATAGTAGATAACAACGAGATCGGCCTACGACTACTAATTTCGGTTTGATTTCCTTTTTTAAAGGGCGGATTAATTATTGATTTTTTAATTGGGAAGGAAATATTCCCGAACTAAAAATACAGTTTATGATGTTAGTTAGAGAGGCAATTATTACACCTAAAACTCTTTTTATAACAGCTGAAGGAATATTGTCTGGACCAGAGGATTTTTTATTTGAAAGGATTATTAATTATAGATGCAACTTTATTTTCTATTACTGGGTTTACAAAAAATTATGACCCATTCTATTGCATTTAAATAGTAACTTGAATCATGCTGTTGTTGTAAGGAGTTGGTTAAATTAGAAGCAATGTTTACGAAATAACTATTGAATATATTTGCAGTACAAACAGAATTTGTAATGTTTTTGTCTTCCACCCTAATTTCAGTATTATCATTTTGCTTGTATGAGCGTTTACCGGTTTCTTCCTTTACAATATTGCACATAGTTTTGGCAGTGTTATTAGAGTTTACAATTTTATTTTTGCACTCCTCTATTAAAAATCAAGTGACTACGCACGGAACCAACGATCGGAAACGTCAAATTTACAATCATTCTCGCTTTTTACCGCACTAATGCTTGCAACGAGCACAGAGACTTTTCTCGTTTAAAAAATAGTTTAAAAGTAGATTATTGTATCAAATCCGAAGTTTATAATAAAAAAATGCATTTTACAACTTTTATTAAGATAATACAGCAGAAATACTCTCAAAATAATTAAAAATCATTGCAAGCCAAGTCAGCGCCATCTGTGAGAAATTCTATAATACAGAGTCCTGTCACTCGGATTTCCACCTAACCAAAAAAAAAGTGCAAACGATGTACCCAGGTAAATACAAAATCATATAATATTAATTATTGTTTTCTTTATCATGGTTATAAATGTTTATATTTAATGTGCAATTTTCGCAGGTAGAAATAGAAATGCCCGGACATCTTATGGTGTTTTCATTTGTAAGGGCCTTACTTATATATGCATTAGCGACATGGCTAGTATTTGACCCTGAGGGCCCTGACTCGGACAAAGTTTCTGCCACTTGAATTTTATTTATTAAAGATTCTTGAATGTAGCCTTCCGCAACTGCGGAGGATTTCCATCCACCATGACGTTTAATTGAAAGAAAGTTACTTCCTTTGTTTGCCAACAATGTTGCGCTGCTTCTGCGAAAGCAGTGCCCCGTATACTCGTGAGGATTTTGCAACTTTAAGTAAGTTGCAATGAAAGATGGTAGTTTCCCAATAGTATTTACACCAACAGGTAAATTGACACATTTACCAGAACGGTATGTAAGGAAAAATCTGTCATTATTTTTGACTAACAACCTTATTTTTAAAAACTGAGTAATAATTTCAACCCATTCATTTTTCGTTATAGCAAATTCTCTTTTAACATATGTTTTTGTTTCAGGAACAGAAACTAGAATGATATCATCTTTAAAAACAATATCCTTAATCAACATTTTGCAAAGTTCTCCTCTGCGGCATGCTCCAGAAATGCCAATAACCAACACTGTCTGTAAATGAATGTTAGATGTGAGGACCATGTTCAAATAAATAAAAAATAATTACCTTCATGAGTAAATATTCTTTGTTTGGTGCATTTATTAAGAATTTTGTGATATGTTCATCATCAAGAACTTGAGATTTCTTAGGACAACGATGTTCGGTTTTCCTTTTTAAAAGGGCTATTAATTTCGGATATTTTGAAATGTCAACATTATTTTTAATGTTTAAACAAGACTTTAACATGCTGTATATTGACCATAACGACTTCTTATGTTCGCTTATTTCTTGAAAATAGGCCAGTAAAACATTTTCAGTATGATTTTTTATTTTTTTCACTTCACACCATTTAACATATGAATTATATGTATTTTCATACCTGTGTCGTGATTTTATTGGCAATAAATTATTCACAGCTACATTTGCTGTGTTTCTAATTTCGGGTGGTGTACATTCCAAGTCTTCTTCGTCCGAAAACATGCTTGAATTGTTCTTTTACTCAAAAGTTTGTCGACCAAAACTTGACAGTTATTTAAATGATCAGATAGTTACCTACATTATCGACATCAACGCACCGACTTGATTTTTTCCGACAAATTAAAGGCGAATAATTTCTATATTTATATTTTTCGGCATTGTGGAGGATCCGTGCAAAAAATAATATACAAGACACGTGCGGGAACAGTTTTGCTTTATTCGTGCGACATTCTTCAACTCGTGCGCTACCGCGCACTCGTATAAAAACCTGTCGCACTCATATGCAAAACTGCTGTTCCCGCACTTATCATGTAAATAACTATTTCGTACACTAGCATACAAAACGGAATACTAAATTTATCCTCGTATAATAGCAAATAAGTAGTAGTAATATTAATGTAATGTAATATTATATGTGTTGTAACTAAGGAAAAGTACGGCAAAGTGCTACTTTGCCGTACGAATACCGCAAAATACTACTTTGCCGTACGAATACCGCAAAGTGCAACTTTCTGATTAATAAATTGTACGGCAAAGTAGCTCTTTCAGTGCTAGTGTACGAAAAAATTATTATAGAGAAAAAATGTACTTTACAGTAGGTCTATATGTGAATGTTTTAGGGGTGATATAGCATGGTTTTTTCCTTTGTACTATAAACAAACAAAAGCATCAACAAATTTTGCCTCTTAATGACGGCCGATTCGAGCGACCAATAAAAAAGAATACACTCTATTGTCGCCACTGTCTCATATAAAGCCCCTGTAGGGACTGTTACAGTGGCTATATACAAGACAGTGTTGCCATTGGGATGTCTTCGCCGCTATTGGTCGACGCGATTATCCGCCATTAAACAGGCAAAATATTTAGTTATTTTCAGGTAGTTCCCAAAGAAGTTGGTAGAGTATGTTCATTTGGTTATGGAAAAAACAAAACCTTCTCAATTCTGACAATTGTAAATTGTCAGTGTCAAATAATTCATTAGCGTCGCAAGCGGGTGAAATTTTATCATCGGATTTCCCTGAAAACTGATATGCTGCACAGGTATTTAAATGTGAAAATTTAGATTGTCAGATTTGAAAGGTTTTGTTTTGTCCACAACGAAATGAACAGGATCTAGTTTCATTTGGTTTCCGTTGGGTGTGTGCGCTTCTGTTACCTCACACGCGCACTTAGGCCGCATTAAGTGAGCCCATTGTGCTACCTCCCAGCAGCAGTTCAAGTTGGCTATCACTCAAGCCATCGAATCACTTTGAATGTATTTAAGAACGACAATAAAATGACCACTCTGGGGAGTTTTCATTGATATTGAAGAGAGCCTTCGGCAAGGCTTCCTTTGAAGGCTTCCTTTGAAAGCATTAACTCCGGCCCACTCTCTGTGAATGAATAAAACACATGCTTACAATAAGAGCAGTACAATTTAATATAGGAGACAACTCCATTATACTACCTCCCTCTACTATATGCCTTCAATCGACAATTTAATGTCTATGAAAATGCCGGGTTTACCCAGCATAGAGATATATCCATCTTTACTGAGGAATCTAAAACAAAGCATGGAACGAGTGTCGGAGTTTTCTCTGACGATCTGAACCTCCGCCAAAGCATACCACTAGGCAAAATGGTCACTGTCTTCCAAGCGGAGGCAATTGGAATAATGCATGGTGCAAAAGCAATTCTTGAAAGAAAAATCGAGAATCAATGTATTGATATCTTCAGCGACAGTAGAGCCGCTTTACTAGCACTGGGCAGTTGCAAAATTACCTCAGGTGTGGTACAGCAGCGCCGCAAAGATCTCGAGGATATCTCAGAAAATAATGTCGTTTCTCTTGTATGGTTGAAAGGACCTGACGGCAACTACGGCAATGAGGAGGCCGATCAGACTGCGAGACTGGCTTCCGAACAACTTCTGTGGGAGGCCAGAACCCGTAATCCCTATATCCCTGACAACATTAAGCTCTATGCTATATCAAAGAACCTTAAACAGCTTCATACGAAGATGGGTTAACATGCAAAGCTGTCGTCAAGCAAGAGCTGCTATTACAGCGCCCTCACCAAAGATAGCCAAACATTGCTTGCAACCACAGCCCACTATACTAACAAGCCGTGAACTATGAAATCTGGCAACGTCGCGTATGGTTCGTTGAAAAGTGAGGTTATACGTATCCATTCGTGGTGTTCTAACTGTCGGCTTTGTTTGTATAATAATTTTATAAGGTGAATTAATAAAAAATACTTTACATTATACCAGAGTTATATACTGTCATCGTTCACTGCCTGTATTTCCATAATTCGAGTTGAAGAACTTACGTTTTGAAGCGTACTAAGAAGATTTTTAACAATATTCAAGGTGGGTTCAAGTGTAAATTATTTTTTGTTTGGATTTGTGCATTAATATTTTATTCAGATCAGAAATTAATAAAAACCTATTATTTACCCTCACCGTTAAATAAGTACCTAGTACCAGTAAATAATAATTAATAGTTTGTTTGCTTTTAGATGCCGAGGTTATGTTGTGTGCCGGGCTGCAAATCGAACTATAAAAGTTCTTTACAAAAAGAATCACTGCAGACGACATTTTCATTTCCCAGCGATGAAAAAGGGCGAAATTTATGGCTTCGTGCAATACACAGGGAAAAGTATGTTATAACCAAAAACTCGGTTGTCTGCTGTAAGCATTTTAACGAAAGTGAAATAGAGAGAGTGGAAGTTTATAAAGATAAAGAAGGTGTGCAACGTCAGTTTCCCCTGAAAAGGCCGAAGTTGAAAAAGGAAGCAGTCCCACATATTTTTGAAAATCAACCAAAATATTTAAGTACTTTTAAATCATTTAAACGAAGAAATCCAGAAGAAAGGCGTAGTGATTTTCTAAAGAGAGAGACTGAAAGTATTGAAAAGAATTTAAAAATTACCAGTAAAAATGTGTATTTATTTTTATTAAATGTAGACTGTGATGATGAAATTCAATCGGATGAAGGTGTTAAAATTGTTTCAAGTGTTAATATTGATACATATTTAAAAGTGCGCGTTTTTATTGAAAACTGTGAGCTATCATCGAGTGATTTGAGATGGATATTACCTGGAGAAGAAGGTAAATTAACCTGTTGGTCACAGATTGAAAATATTATTGCAAGGTACAGTTTTACTTTTGAAATTCCTGTAAATAGTGATTATTACATTAAAAAGGCACATGACAATATTCAGACAGCAATAAAAAATCTGGAAGATGAAAGTGAGTTTACTACAACGCTTGAACTATTGTCAAATCAGTTATCATTAATTGGTAAAAAGAAAAAAACATACAACATGTCCACATTGTTGTTCTCGTTAATTATTTTCTCACAATCATCTTCCACGTATGAAAGGATCAGGGATTATTGGGTTTTACCTACTAAAAGACATCTTCAGCAAATAACTGCAGATTTAAATATTTCTCCAAATAGTGATATCAATAAAAACAATTCCTATCTTTCTCATTTTGCTTCAACACTTGCAGATCGTGAAAAAATTGCATGCCTTCTAGTAGATGAAATTTATGTAAAACGTGGTTTTCAATATAAAACAAAAAATTTGACTGGATATGCTGAAAACAACGTAGGAGAATTTGCCAAAACAATTCAAACATTTATGATATCTTCAGTTTTTGGAAACTTTAAGGAAGTAATACGTTTAGTTCCTGTAAATAAAATGTCTGGATCTGAACTGTATGAAATTATTGTTGAAACGGTTACTTACGTACAAAAACATGGTTTCAAAATTTTGTGTATCATAACTGACAACAACAGGGTAAACCAACGAATTTTCACACTCCTATCCAAGAACATTGTAATAAATAATCCTGATTACCCCAATGAACAAATTTTTTTGACCTATGATTTTGGTGATATTTTTAAAAACATGGCACAATTGGTTGAATATTAAGAACTTAGAACATACATTTATCTACCCAGATTTTGACAATTTAAATGTGAAGTGTAAAGCTTCTTTTGGGGATCTGAGGAGTATTTATAAATCAGAACTTAATCAACTTACTAAAAAAGCCTATAAATTAAATGACAAGACTTTGTTTCCTAATAGTTTCGAGAGACAAAATGTAAATTTAGTTGAAAATGTATTTCACGATTCCACCATTGCAGCTTTAAATTGTGTCGAGTCTTATAGCGAGACTTCAAAATTTTTACAAATAATAAGGAACTGGTGGAGTATAGTTAACGTGAAAAATACTTACAAAGGTGTTATGAAAAGAAATGATTTCTGTACTCCTTTTTTGTCACAAAATGATTTTAAGCTTGATTTTTTAAAAAAGTTTATAATTTGGCTAGATGTGTGGCATTCACAAACTGGAAATGTGGGGTTAACGAAGGACACATACCAAGCTCTAAAAAGAAGTACTGGTGTTCTTATTCAACTTGTTGAATATTCATTCACAAAATTTGAAATTAATTACATTCTTCCTGGTAAACACCAAACAGATAATTTAGAAAAAAGGTTTGGCAGATACCGAAATTTGTCAGGGTGCAACTATAATGTCTCTTGTTCTCAGGTATTGGAATCAGAAAAAAAAATTAGGCTACAAAATTTGTTAAAATCATGTAAGGATGTAATTAATTTCAATTGTCTTAAATCAATATTTTCTGACGATGCTCAGATATTGATGAATTTTTGTTTATTTTAAATACAGACTATTTAGCAAAATATACAAATGATGATTCTGTTCAAATGTATGTCTGTGGTTATGCTGCTCATTCAATAGAGAAAAAAATTAAATGTAGTGAGTGCAAAAATGTTGCCATTAAAAGTAAGGGTCAGGTACCCGATGATACATATTTTAAATATTTGCAGAGAGGTGGCCTCTGTGTTGCTGCAGATGAAATTCATTATATATACTATCACATGTGTGCCATTTTTAAATACATAATTAGTGACAAAACTACTGAAAAAAATTTTTGGGTAAAAAAGATCACAAAACGCTTTTGTCCTCTTTAGCAATAGCAAGTTTAAAATCAGATGCTTTTTTTATTGATTTCACAGGTAATTGCAAGTGTGGAACTCCCACTGAAAAAATTTATACCATTGCTTCTACGATTATAAGTAATATTGTTTTGAATAATTACACTAAAAACAAAAATAATGAATGCCATCAAAGTACCTCAAAAGTACGGAAACTGTTAACATATCAGTAAGTGTTTTTGTAATTTTGTTTTTGTAATATTCATATTGTAAATATTATAATAAAAACTTCAATACTGCTTGAAAAGTTTTTTTGTGTCCATTACTAGGTAGGAACCTACCTAATGTTTACAAAAAACGATAACTTTCTACGAAATCCACGTATAAAAATTTCACTGCGATTCGCCGCGTAGACCCACTTGAGAGAGGAAATGCGGTGTTGCCTTTTTTACTTCACGGCTTGTCAGTATAGTAGGTTGTGTTGCAACTGTTCCGAAGGAACCTTCGACTAATGGTGGGTGTTCTATCTGAACACTGCACTCTAAACAAACATATGCACAGGATGGGACTAGTGGACAGCCCAAGCTGTCGCGGATGCAACACGATGACGAGACAGAAGAACACGTTTTGTATCACTGTCCAGCTCTTGCAAGAGTCAAGAGGATCCATGGGACTTCTGGCCCGATAAGGTCAGAATTAGCAACATTCTAGTTGCGGTCGTCATTAAGTACATTCAAATGATTGCATGGCTTGAGTGATACCCAACTTGGAGAGCTGCTGGGAGGTAGCACAATGGGCCCACTTAATGCGGCCTAAGTGCATGTGAGATAACTCACCCTCCATATTTAATCCAGAAGCGCACACACCAATGGAAACCAAATGTAACTAGAGCCTGTTCATTTCGTTATGGACAAAACAAAACCTCTCAAATCTGATCATTCTAAATTGTCACATTTAAATACTGTGCAGCATATCAGTTTTTAGGGCAATAGATGATAAAATTTCACCCGCTTACGATGCTAATGTCAATTTACAATTGTCAGATTTGAAAGGCTTTGTTTTCTCCATAACCAAATGAACAGGCTTTACCAACCTCTTTGGGAAAAACTTAGAAGTAACTAAATATTTTGCTTGTTAATGGCAGATATGCACGTCGACCAATAGCAGCGAAGACATCCCAATGGCCACACTGTCTTGTATATAGTCACTGTAGGGACTGCACCTAACCTTAGAGCGTTACCGTTGTATAAACAGATCTGCATATGTATTTGTATTACTAACGCCGAAAAAAAGAAATAGTAAGTACACACTATTCTATTTTCCTTAAGAGTGATCTCATTCTCCATTTGCAGGTACGAAAATGAGAGAAATCTATGCCACACTGTACAGAAGGGAAAAATATGGCCTCTGGTTACTTTCCAATCCAGCTTGGCAATAATATTTTAGTAGCAGCAGAGCAAAGCAGGCTTTTACTACATATTTGGTTGCTAAACAGTCAAGGAGAGGTACACACCGTTAGATTGGTCTTAGCTGGCCCTGCTACTTCCATAGCAATGGGCGCGTTCAGCCAGGATAGCGCTACCACAGCGCTGGCGCAGCAAATCAATTGAACGCTTCGCTGACTGACATCGCTGCCGCAGCGAACCGCCATTTTAGTTAGCGTAATTTTTCTTCGCTGTTTCCCTCAGCAAATCAAAAGCGTAAAAGTGGGGATATGCGCGGGAGTAGTACTGTTTTATTTATAGGTTATTTGTTGTTAAACCATGGCGGAATACAGCACAGTGCAATTTAATATTGACGGAAAAGTCGTAGATGTAAGAGTGCCGAACAATTTAGTTGAGGCAGTTTTAGAAGGTATAATGCATACGATTATTTGATATTTCATTACAACGTAAAATCATGTTTTGTAGATGAAGGACTTAAGAACGTTGTGCAACAACTTCTTTCCCAAGAAGAACCTTCGAATAACGACGAGGAAAGAAGTCAGCCCTTTCAGTGGACGTCAAAATCCACAGCGCTGCTCCTTGATTTATATAAAACCGAGTATGAAAACTTTAGAAACCTTAAAGTTAAGAAAATTATATTGTGGACAAAAATCACAAATTCAATGAGGAGCTACAATTATAATGTGACTGCGGATATCTGCGATAGAAAATTCCGAAATCTAAAAGGAACGTACAAAACCATTAAAGATGGAATAAAAAAACTGGCAGGAATAGGCAGTCGTGGGAATTTTTCAATTCGATGGAGGAGATTTTTCAGGACGATGCCACGATAAATCCACCTTTCTTAATGACCTCCATGAGAACTGCAAATTCTTGTACGCCTGGTCCATCTAATTCATCCTCCGTTCCATCCCCAGCTGCGCCTGTACCAGAGGCAAAATCAGTCGTTTGTATACCTGCAGTTTCTCCTGCCTTATCATATGCGTCTACTCCTTCGTCCAGCAGCTTAACTGACAAGAAGCGGAAAAGAAAAAATCGCGACCTGGAAGAATTTCGCAAAAAAACATTTAGCGTTGGAAGAACGAAAAATTCAACAACAGGAAGAAATTAAAAAACTGTATGAACAAAATTTAAAAGTTCAACAGCGTCGTAACGAGATATTGGAGGAGATGCTGTTAGTATTAAAAAAGAAAAAAGACTAATAATTATAATTATTCGATTTTATCACCCTATATAAAAATTTTAGATTAAGATTATCTGTAAGATGTTTCTATAAATATAAGTTTGAAGTTTTGAATTGTTTAATCGTTAACCTCTTTTACTTTTTGATGTCGAGGTAGTTTTGAATTAAAATGGTTTAATTATAAACAACAATAACTATAAATTGAACTCACGTGTTTATTTACCGTACAGGTGATGCAAATAAATTACTTTGGTTTGTTAGACAAGCTGCAATAAGATTAACTGTTTGTGCGTAATTTAATCATCATGCCTTTCTTAAATATTCCAAAGCTGATATACAGTATGTCCCCGGATTAGGTTACAAAGAAGTTTATTTTCGACTTCTCAAAAAAAAACTCAGTCTTTATAAAAAACCCTGCTTGATCTCAAACTATTTTCCTATTTTCGAACCTCCCCTATATACTAAAGGAGATATTTAAATTTTAGCAAGTGGATTTTTAGTTTGAGGACAGGCAGAGTTTTTTTACAAAGAGAAGAGTTGTTAGAAAATAAGCACGCTAACACAAGTTGTCTATAAGATTTTTTAAAATTTCATTAAATATTCAAATCCAAGCTTATTCTGTATAGAATTGTATTTGCCTTCATTTTAGTCAAGGGCGTTGGTAAGTTCTGGTAACTAAGAAAACGTCGATTGGTAACTAAGGAAACGTCCAATTAGAATCGTTCATTCCTAAATTAAAAGCAGTGTCACTTTTTTTCACTGAGTGAAAAAAAGTGGCACTTCACACACCGAAATTAATTAAAAAAAGCCTACTTTTTAAAATAAAATTAAAATTTTTTTTTTTGAGAAGTCAAAAATAAACTTTTTTTCCCTCTTTGTAACCCATTCCGGGGACATACTGTATACAGGTGTCATCTTTTGTCGAATTTAGTACGATGAAATTATTAAGGAGACAAAACACAATATAGCATAGGATGACAACGTAAACTTTTAATAATTTGTATTAAATATAAATAATAACTAAGGTTTCAAACGTTATATTATTACCATTATACAAAACTTATTTTATTTAACAAATTATAAATGTAATATCTTAACAAAGTTTATTATATTTACATTTTTAGAAAACATTTTGAGCATATATGTCGTGCATGATTTGATTGCGTTTCTCTACAGCCACTTCGTCTAAATTTATGTACTCGTCAGGTGGAGGTTCATCATTGTAGATTTTTACTGCTACTTGTGGTTCATTATTCACATTTTGGTCATTCATATTATTCAATATGTAATTGTGTAACACACAAGCCGCTGAGACAACAATCGGTACGTTTTCTACGTTCATGTCTAAATATTTTAAACGTCTAAATTTTCCCTTTAACCTACCAAATGCTTGCTCAATTTTACTTCTCGCTACACTCAATGTAGTGTTGTAATGGGTTTGCTGATGAGTTAAGTGTCCATTGTCCCTAAATGGTACCATTACATTAGGTAATAAAGGATATGCACTATCACCAAGAATGTGCATATTAGCAGGTATAAAGGGTCTATTTCGATTATTTAGTTTTTCATATAATGGGCTCACTCTAAATACCCTGGCATCGTGTACACGCCCAGGCATCCCAACAAAAATGTCGATGATCACAGACGGCTTGTAAAATCATCGAATGAAATTGTTTCCTATTATAATAATCCACCCCATTATTTACAGGAGCTTTTATGAGTATATGACAGCCATCTATCGCCCCTATAACATTGGGAAAACCTGGCCTTTCAAAAAATACGGTTGCCGTAACCTGCGCTTGGTCGTCAGTCGGCCATTTAATTTGTTGTTGCATCATTTGACAGATCGCATTACAAATGTTATAAAAAATTAAATGGCCTGTTCCTTTAGAAAACCCAAAACGGTAAACATAACCTTCTTGTCGACTGCTATTCTGGTTGCAGTTTCAAGTCTGGCTGCTACATCTTCTACCAACAACTAAAAATACAATTTGTGGTAGTATTTTACAACTAACCATAATTTATTTACAGTATTTGTTGAAGTTTGTTTTTTGTTTGTTTGTTAATGGACAAGGTCTAGGCATGCAGAGTACCAGGTACCTTAGACACCGACTGCTTTGGTCATATGGTCAAAGTCCTACTTAGAATTTTGCCGAGACTAAGGAGTTCCAACCCTAGCAAGGGATCTTTTACATGCTACACATCGTAGTAACATGGGTCCCACGGCTTTACATCACTTCCGAATGATGGCATTCTGTAGAAGCTTTCATCTGCATTTTTTTATTTTTGAAAACCTCACCGGGACCGGGAATCGAACTCGCGACCCTTAGATCAGTAGTCAGGATGCTTACCACTGAGCTACCGACCCCGGCATTTGTTGAAGTACTTACTTGCATTACTTCACGGGACATTCTAAAATGTTCCGCAAAATCTTCCGGTGCGTATCTGGGTACAACGGTTTCGAAATAATTTTCATTTCTCACTGAGTTCTCGTTTTCTTCATCAATTTCCAGCAGCTGTAGCACATTTGCGTTATTCTTCAATAACGGAATAACTTCAACTAGCAGATTTCCTAGTTGATCTTCTGCCAACACTTCCAGCATGATATTATTCGTGAAATTGTTCATTTCTATTTTATAACGTTGTCTCGTCGGATCTATTTAACAAGTTATTGATAAAACAACTTCTACCAACTCGCTGTTAGGTTAGTAAACAATTAAATTTTGACGTTTACGCGTGAGCATTTGACAACCATTTGCGCATGTTCAGAAACATCGTTCAGCCGCTCACAACTGCTGTAACTCAGCAAAAAGCAATCGCTAAGTTAGCGCTATCCCGGCTGAAAGCGCCCAATATCGCCTGACGACGGCTACTTAGCTGTGGGTGTCGATACAAAGCTCTTCTCTTGGCACAGAAGTTCAGAAAAACTGCTTACGGCGTAAGACAAGCATCTGTTTAAAATTACGTGTATACGATTCTCTATCGAGGCTAATTATCAAATTACAGCATTTGAGGATGGAAAAGTGGTGACTTACAATTTTCGCACCTTGATTATGAAAAGGGAAACAGGACAAATAGAACCGCTGTATTCCTTAGCCGATCATGTTAAAGCAGTGACAGATGTACACATAGGCAATTTCCAAAGAAAGTTGTTTTGTAACAGTTTCACTAGATGGAACTTGCCGAATCTATAACCTAAGGCCACTAAATCACGTTAGCTACGCTAATACAGGTAGGGAAACACCATTTGACAAGTTCAAAAACCGAGTTTGTCAATGTCAAATTTACCATGGGCGCTACTAGTAAAGGCATACATAATTATTCTTATTATTACTATATCCTTCGAATGCGAAGCCACAATCCTTTCTCTAGGTTGTAAGTTAGGCAGATGATCGTTTTTAACCGCAATTTAAAATGTTTTCCGTCTACTGACCCTGAAACTTGAAGATCTGGAGAAATATCAAAGGTAATTTTTCACGATTACAGATCATTTACCTAAATTATAACCTGAAGAGATGATTGTGATCTCGGATTCCCTAGTTTTCCCGACGAATTTTGTCGTATGTATATTTAATAGTATTATGGTTTTCATTTGCTACGTTAAAGGTTGCCTGAACAACAGCATAAAAGGGTATACGCTGTTTCAAGTTCCTGAAGGTAATTTAAACTGCAATATTTAGCAATCCTTTTTAATGAATTACTTATTGCAAATTAAGGACCAAGAAATAGCATAAAACGGCAGAAGTGGTTGAAAGAAATAAATAGACCACTAGACGACATGCATCATTTACGTGTATGTGAAGTGCGGAAGTATTGGAATGCAGCGAGCGGTACAAAATATTTGCCAAAGCTTTAGATTTTATGATAATTATTTCTTTTAAGCTGGAAAACGTTTACAAATAATTTGTTATATAATATTTATTTATTTCGTTCACATTACACAAACTTCAATTTATTTCTATTATAACCTATAAACTAATTGGGCACGCCACTGACAAAAACGAGTTTGGTTTGACATAAATAACTCCGAGTTTCTCTACCTGTGTTAGCGTAGCTAACGTGATTTAGTGACCTTACTATAACCTTTTTAGCGGGCAGCTTTTACTTCAGGTAATACACAATGAACCGCTAACATCTGTCGTTATGGACAAAATTGGCTGGAACCTATTTCTCGGTACCGACTCGGGGATTATTTCGCAGTACAGTCTCCGGAACCCCCCCAAAGACATTCCACATCAGCGCTAAGGAAAATAACAAGCTGGGATTGGAAGAGTTCAAAGGAAAAATTAACCGCCTCTGCTTAAACTACATGAATCATATTCTTGTTTCTGGATCAGATGATTTTATGATCATCATCTGGAAGGTGGATAACCCGCAGATTCTGAAAAAATAGAGTATAGTGGGTCAGTTCATAATATTAAGGTTATTAGACATGAAAATTTTAAAGCCCAATTTGTCCTAAAAGAACTGCAGCATTTTAATGACTGTGAGTTGTTAGACTTTTGTGTTTCTGTCAACCAACAAGGAAATATTGCATTCAATGACGATGACAATGGTAAAGAAGCTGCCAATTGGAAACGGACGCTTACGGAACTTTCTTCTAATGTTGGAAATGCAAAACACGATCAGTGAAAGCAAAAGACACAGTAGCAATGCTGGTTATCTGTGCAATTGTATTAACTAACATGTGAGCAAACGAAAGTGAAATCAAGCTTGGCTTTGAAAATTAAAACATATATCGATTACTAATTCACATTATGTTAATGTTTCGAATAAAATACACATACATAACCTAAACCATTGCATAACTGTCACCAGTTACATTGTGTGGAACACAGACTCCTATTGTCTAAAAATGCTTAGCTTGCAACCTTGAAGAATGAATCATCTATTGTTTAAAGTGCTGACGTTGTAACCTTGTCTGCACCTGCATCCGGTCTTGAGGCATACTTGGAAGATAAGCTGATCTCAGCTAAAGTACGTTTTTTTCTATAAAAATTTTCAAGGTCTAAGAATTTAGGGTTTATGTTGGCATAACTTGGATTCCTTTAAAAAATATATGTTGGCAAAATTTGTTTTAGTAACTTTATAGAACTAAAAATTGGTGGGAAATTTAAAATCTGACATTAAAGTTCAATGTATATCAAAAGCTTTTGCTAATCTTTCGTAAGCGTCTTCTTCTGGTGTGTTAAGATGCAGATCCAACAGTTCCTCTGCACACTTCACTACATTTAATTTTAAAAGATTCCACTTTTTACGTGTATTCAGTTTCAAAAAAGAAAAACTGACAATTCAATTTTAAATGTCAAAGTGACAAAAGTCGTTTACAGAAAAACCTGACGAAAATAAATTTTCTAATAATTTAAAAAAAGCAGTTTTGCCAATTTTATCTTGACCTTGAAAATTTTTATAGGAAAAAAACGTACTATATATAAGCTAGTGCATGCTATTCTATCTTCAGCTTCTTAGAGTACACGTTAGATGTAAGAAATTGTCTGTCTGTATATTTGAGCTCCAACGAGCAGCATTGCCGTTGTAAAATAAAAGTGTCTTTTAAAAAGTCGTTTCCACGGTCTTTTTATTTAACTCTCAACTGTTATATCAAAATTTTATTTGAAAATTAACATAAAAGCTAACCCTTAGATAATAAATATTTATGCATTAAGGGAGATATGAATATGTTTTTTCCCTGAGGTTGACATGTGTTACAGACCGAGGGTCTCTGGCCCGAGGTCTGTAAGTCAACCGAGGGTAAAAAACATGAATATCTCCCGTGGTGCATACAATATTTTATTTACTAGCATATTAGTAACAATAGTATGAAATTTCAAAATGTCATAATGACATTTAAAATTAGAATATTTAAGTAATATCAAGGGTTGCCTAAATGTATGGTTGCTAAGATATGGCCTATAGTTGCACGGTTACCAAGAGTTTGAGGGAGAAAAAATTTGACAGGTCCCTTGGGAATTATGAGTAGGTTTTCATATTTTGTTTCTATGACGAAAATGTACAATATCACGTTGCTAGTAAATAAACAATATTATATCTGCTACATCAATAATTAGGGGAACGGAGTCACCTTTGGGACAGTTTTGGCTTGGGACAAAATGCAAAAAACAGTCTCTATACGATTTAAAAATTTAAATTTCTCGCCTAAACGTAGGCAGTAGTGATATCAACATGCTAACAAAATATTACTGCTGCAAATGTCATCTAGAAATTTTTGTGCCCGTTAAAATTGATTTTTGAGTATTTAGTAAAATGTGTGCTCATCATTAAAATTGTCGATGTGAAGTAGTCAGAATAGTGACATCAATTTCGTTTGCACATCTATTACGTGCATAGCCTTCGTTATTGTTGTGGTAAATTGCAAAGTTTTTAACATAACCTCAAAGTTAATACAGAAATTTTAATTAAGGACAGCGTTCAGTGGGGAGCCTAGGGACACTGTCCCAATCCTCCCTAAGGTTCTGTTTCAACTTCGTGTAACTTTTGTGTCTTTTTTAGCATTAAAATGCCACATAAACATAAGAAGAAGATTGGTTGTGATCCAGCCGAAATTCCGGACCACATTCTTAAATTAGCTCTGCAAGATATTAGGGTAAGGAAAAAAAGTATAAGGAAAACTGCATAAAAGTTTGTAGTGTCGAAGTCCAAATTACATAGATTCACCAAATATCCAAAACAGAAGCGAGACTTCAAATCAAAATTTACTAGTAAGCAAGTATTCACAACTGCCGAAGACACCATATGCTTGCCGACTACTTGATACATGCTTCAAAGCGACTTGGGAATTGGCATACAATTTTGCAAAAGCAAATAACAAATCCTATGTTATGGTTAAGAAAGCCTGAAGCAACAAGTCTGTCAAGATCAACTAGCTTTAACAAAAAAACGTCGGTGAATTTTTTAGCAACTTAAAAAGAACTCTAGAAGATACACAATTTAGGCCAGAAAACATCTGGAATGTAGACGAAACAGGAGTAACAACCGTACACAAGCCTAGTAAAATGATTGCTCAGAAGAGTTGCAAGCAAGTCGGAAAGATGACATCTGGGGAAAGAGGTACGACTGTGACGATGTGTATCGGTGTCAATGGTTTAGGCCGTCAATTCCACCCTTCTTTGTATTTCCAATGGTTCATTTTAGAGATAAAATGATAAAAGGTTTGCAATATATAAAACCATTCTAATACTCTCTAACAAGATATTTTATTTACAATCTCAGGTGCCCCAGTGGGTTCTAAGGGTGCTGCTCAACCAACAGGCTGAATGACTTCACAAATCTTTTTGCAGTTTTTCGATCATTTCCTTGAATTTGCAAAGCCAGCGGAGGAAAAGCCAATTTTGCTAATATATGATAACCATGACAGCCACAACTCCATTGAAATTATAAATAAATCTCGTGAAAATTAATTTATTAACGCTTCCTCCTCATTGTTCACATAAATTGCAGCCATTAGATGTGTCGATATATGGACCGTTTAAAACTTACTATAATGCAGCCGCAGAAAGTTTTATGTTCAGAAATTCTGGAAAGCCTGTTCAAATATATGATATTCCAGAGTTAGCAGGTGCTGCAGTCTTAAAAGCATTTACTCCGGCAAACATTACGAGTGGATTCAAAGCCACTGGCATATTTCCATTCGATGAGAATATTTTTTCAGAATCGGATTTCTTATGTGCAGATGTAACAGATACGCCTTTCGAAAATACTGAAAATTCTGAAAAAACCAATGAAACTGGGTCAGTTGAAGAAGGAACAGAAAATATAAATGAATTAATTTTACCAAATGCTAAGAGTGACACGACAGAGTTTGAATCTAGCAAAAATTTTAGAAAAAACAAGCAATGCTAATTACCAGAAAGTCAAATATATGAGTAGAGGTTCGAAAATAAAAGAATTTTATTTCCCAGAATTGGATACGGGCACAATTGAGTTCCTGATCCCGAGATTTCAACGGCAGCATATTCGTCCAGCGTCTAGGAGGCCGTCACAGCAGTCACAGTTTCCCAGGGGTCCAGGTTCAGGCAGAGATCATCAGAAGACGCTGTCCGAACGAGTTACCGCAGCACTGCAGAACACTCAGGTTAGATCGCAATCAAAGTATCGGTGTTAGGAACCGAAAAGCAACAATTCAAACAAGAGCACGTCTTACTGAGCAGAGATCCAGGCAGATTAAAGCATCTATCAAAAGCGAATATCCAGTAATTGCATAAAATCCAGATTTCAGGTTAGGTGAAACAATTGCATGTTGGCGTCGTTTAACAATCAAGTGGAGGTGTTGGCTGCAAACAAAAGATAGATTAATGCAGTTGAGGGCGCCAGCATTCAAAAATTACCTTATCGAATGCTCATAAAACTTCTTTTGTTAAATTTAAATCACAAAACGCGAACCGCAACAAATAAACCGATTTGTGTAGGATTTTGACAGCATAGCAAAGTAGCGTCTGCGCGATTGAAGTAAATTTACAGCCCAGTGGCGTATCACACGAATTTTAATATTAACAAACCGGGGAACCCAACTCTGAGGAATGAGTTTTTCTTGTTTACCGAGCTAGCCTTCTGTAATATTAAATTGCAGATGAATCAAATACAATAAAGGGCATAATACTGTTTTATTTGTAAGTAGTTAACGAACCCAGTTAAAACAGTCTAACATTTGAATTAAATAAATGTAAGTAAGGTAGGTGTAATTACAATTCAAATTATTACTATATTATATAACATTACATTATATTACATTTACAATATATCGATTATTTCTGTTTCCTTATGGCATAGCACGAAATCATTCTGTCCTTCATATTTTGTAACAAAAAGTATGCAGCTATCAGCATCAGTTTTGTAAAAAATACGGTTATCAGTAATGCCCCAGATATATTTAAAAATAAGGTAATAAACGTATTTCCGCCTATGTCATTCATATTAGTGCTTTACTGATTTTTAACTGTATTAACTAATTTCAAATTTGTATTCAAAATATTTAAATTTTGGCTTAAAATGTCACATGTGGCTTCTTGGAGTTAATGCTGTACCAATACTTCTTCGAACGTGTCTTAAAAATGCATCTTTGAACTGTTTGTCAAAATCATGACATTTGAAACAGGGAATTTTTCGATGTGGTTGGCGTGTTCTTTATATATGTGTCTGTGTTTCCTGATAGAGGAGTCAGTATTTTAAGTAAATACTTAGCTAAACTGTGACAAGGAGAACCTATAGAACTAACTATTGGCCTAAGTGGTACATTTGGTTTATGTATCTTTGGTAATCCATAAAAATGTGGTGGTTTACTGTAGTGTGGTGTTAGTGTGCGTCTTACATAATCTGTAAATTGTTCTCTGTGTTTGTAAAGTGTTTTGTATATTTTTGTTTCTATTGTATGTGTTGGATCTTTATTTAGTTTAGTGTATTGTCCCTCACCACTTAGTGTTAAAAGTTTTTCGTTGTATGTGGTTGTGTCAAGTACTACTGTGGCATTGCCTTTGTCTGCAGGTAGAATTTTAATTGTTATCGGTTTTTCTTGTTTGGATATATTATGTCTGATTAGAAACAGAGCAAAACAATCAGTTACCTTTTCTTGACACACTAATCACACGCACAATAAATACTTTTGAAACATCAGTATACCGTAAAAAAACCAACACTTGCATTTGCTGAAATTTTCAAAAAAGAGAAAGAATTTATTGTTAATGTTTTACAAGATAATGGTTATCCAGAGACTCTTGTTCGGAACATTTTCAATACACGAAACAATGCCACACGCGTACAAATAAATGACACTCAAACATAATACTTTAACTATACCTTATATTCCAGGCATATCTGACAAAATTAGACGAATTGGGAATAGATTCAATGTTAGGACGGTATTCAAAACGATGAATACCTTACGGTCAGTTCTTACAAAAACTAAACCGTTCAACGAAGAACAACATCCAATGAATTGTATATATAGTATCCCCTGTGAATGCGGGAAATACTATATCGGTGAAACATCCAGACCTTTAGCAGTTAAAGTTAAAGAACATAAAAATATGAAGAAAACCTATCAATTCAATAAGTCTAAGCTGGCAGAACATGCTTGGGATAACAATCATAAAGTACACTGGCATAACACAAAGACCTTGTCTAAAGAATCGATGTCAACTAGACGCAAAATTAAGGAGACGGCATATATTTTACTTAACGAAGAAAAATGCGTGTCGTCTTTCTCAATATTTTTAGACACTAGTTGGCTATCGATTCTTAAAGATCAGATCAAGTTGGTTTAGATTATCAACAAACGTCAATGTCAAGCAATTCATTGGAGGTTGGTGGTTTTCAATCTCCGTGAAAAAGCTAAGTTTTCTTGTTCCTTTTTAATTGTTAATCGTTGACAACGAGGGCAGATTGTCCCTCGAAACGTTCGTTATTTAATACGTTATTTAATAATTTTAATTTGCAGAGTGGCGAAATACCCAAAAAAGAATATGAATTATAGGTTCACTATCTAGACATCAAATTTGGAATATCGATGGAATGGGTTTATTCGCTGGCTCTGACAGAGTCAAATTTTTGAAATTAAAATTAGAACGCTATTATGGTGAAATATGCAAGCCCTTAACCACAATTTGTATGTATTTTTCGCTCCGGTATTATAAAAATTATGAAAATCCAACTTCTTAATAATTAGAACCTTTCTTATAAATCTCCACCACTGGTCCTTCTGAAAATCGTTGTTTTTTAGTCATCAGGTGACGAATACCAACCCCCATCGGAAAATGGCTCTTCTGACTTCGAAAGTATTTCAAAATGTAATCCCTCAGTTCCGCCATCGACAACTAATTCAAAGCGGAGATATTCTCCAGATTGTGGCAGAGATCCTGTACAGTCTAATGATTTTGAGGTAGAATATAGATATTAGTCGCTTTCTAAATAAATAATGGTAATAATATTTTTCAGAATTCAGCAACGACTGCCATTTTAAGAAATAATAGCGTTTGATAAAAATGTATGCACGTTTTGTTACGAAGAAGTTGGACACTTTTCTCGCCATTTGCTTTGAAAGAATCGTGATGAAGAAGCAGTTAAATGGATTTTGACCATGCCTCTCAAATCTGTTGATAGGAGAACGGCAATTAATGCATTAAGAAAGAAGGGAAATTTTGTATTGAAAACGCAGAAAAATAAAATAAAACCTTCAAGGAGACCGTGAAATCTTCGCGGCGAAAATACTAAGAGAACTGAAGTTAACAATGGAGACGACCATGTGCCATGTGTTGCCTGTTTAGGATTTTACAAGAAAACATATTTATGGAGACATAACAAAACGTGCAAGTCTAATACAACAGATGGAAATAATGGATCGAAGATACAGCATCTTTCAGAATCACAAACATTTTTGGCAGTCACAGGTATACTTGGAAATTTCTTAAATAAAAGCCGTTTGAAGAAAGAAGTGTTTAACATCGTGCGACCAGATAATATTAGTTTGACAGTAAAAACCGATCATCCTATTTGCTTATTTGGGGAATCTTACTAAAATAAACACAAAAGGAAGCAAATGCATGTAGTCGTATCTAATAAAATGCGGGAACTAGCGAGAGTAAAACTAGCTTTAACACAGTGCACTACAATAACAAGTTTAATTGATGCGCTGAAACCGGAAATGTATGAACACATTATAGCTGCAGCTATGATAGTAAGCGGCTATGATCCAAAAACACACACTTTTAAAGCTTCTTCGTTAGCTTAGGAACTAGCTTGACGTTTCTTTGCGACATAGCAAAGAAAGCCATAATAACGAAAAAGTCGATATTTTCGCATATGAACCGAGATGAAACACAAAAATCTGATAGAGTTACGGGATATGATTGATTCTCACTGGTGCAACGACGTTTCGAGTCTAGCTAACAAAGTTCTAAATGAAAAGAAATCTGAACAACCCAAGCTACTTCCCTTAACAGAGGACGTTAATGCGTTTAACAATTATATCACGACTCGAGCAGATGAAGCATACGAGAAATTAAAAATGGACGAAGATGTCTCAAAAAATTACAAACTTCTGTCCGAATGTACTTTCTCTATGGTTTTAGTGTTCAATCGCAAAAGAATTGGTGGGGTGCAGTTCTTAGACATCGAAACTTACAACAGAAATTATTCAAGGACAAATCAGGAACAATGTAAAAGTTCACTTTCAGAGCTAGAGAAAACTATAAGCGGAACGTTGGAGCGTGTTGTACTTTTTGGAAAGGGCAGCAAACCAGTTCCGATCTTATTTACAAAAAAAAATGCAAAAATTCATTGACCTCTACAGACATACAAGGTGCCCCAAAAAGGAGTGGTAACTTTTCCAAATTATCTCAACAGATGTCACTTATTATTTATTAAGAATACAGTGCCTTTATATAGACAGTGGCGACAATGGGGTGTCCTATTTTTGATTGGCTCCCTAGATCACGTGGTTTTAGCCGCCATGTTTATGCTAAATCACCTGTGATTCGTGTTATACTTTTGGCAGTACTGAAGTGTATTGTCAGTCAATGTCAAATTCGAGGTTAGTAGGTTCGGTTTTGCGTCAGTTTTGACATAAACTGACGCAAATCTTAACCTGCAAATCTCGAATGTTTTCAGTACTGCCAAATGTAAAACACGTATCACAGTCGACTCTGATCACGGATTTAAATAAACACTCGTTAGAAATTTGCATAAATATGGCGGCGCGGGTGTGGCTTAGTTGTATTGTCGCCACTATCTATATAAAGGCACTGTACTTAAGAATATAGCCCCTCTATTTACAAATTTGTAAATAGAGGGGCTATAATTAAGAACATGTTTTTTTTTATATTACTACAGGATACGTTCACTACTTGTAAACGTACGTCGAATCTTAAAATAACATATCACGGAGTTCGGTACCTTCCCCCATTTCATTCTAACCTGTATCACTTTATTTCTCTCTATCTTTAGACGTATTTCATACAATGTTTCGTACGCTTAATTTTGAAGTTTTGAAATGAAAACGTCAGAAGTGTCATTCAATTTCACAGTTTATTCTTCGAAAATTGAACTTTAGCAATGAGAACGTGCATAATTTGTTCTATTTCTTGTAATTCTTCAAGCGAAGACCTATCTTTTCACCGGAGTGTTAAGTAGATAGTTTGTGTAGAAATGGACCCTTATTATAAGGAATCCAGTATTCGCGGTAGACGATCGGATCCCGACCCCGCATAATCGCGACTGGCGAGAGGGCCTTGTTTTTGACGTTGGGATGTTTATGAATAATTATTGTAGTTGTCAGAAAGTTTGAATAAAACCGCTTAAAAGAAATTTGGTGATTTCAATAACCATACATGGTGGCAGCGAGACGTGAGTAAGTGACTTTGTTCTGTGCTGCGTCAGTGAAGAAGCAAAACCAAAGTCATGTCGACCCCACAAAGTTCTGTGTATCAAATTCCAGCACCCGAACTGTTTACGTTCAAAGCAACTGATTGGGACCAATGGCAGCTTAGATTTCTAAGGTTTCGAAGTGCATCTGGACTAGATAAGAAATCAGGAAGCGATCAGGTGAATTCGTTGGTGTACCTAATGGGGCCTCAAGCCGAGCCGATATTTCAGTCATTTAAACTGTCAGATACTGACGCAATTGATTTTGAGACTGTTATGTTAAGGTTCAAAACACATTTTGTTCCCACAACAAATGTGATTTATGAACGATACTGTTTTCATACCCGATGTCAACAAGAAGGGGAGAGTGTGGACGATTTTATAACTGCACTTCACACAAGAGCAAAAAGTTGTGGTTTCCCTGCTGGGTTTGTTGACGAGGCGATACGTGACCAAGTTGTAGTTGGAATAGTGGACAAAAACTTGTCCGAAAAATTGCAGCTAGATCCGATTTTAACCCTGGAAAAAGCAGTTACTGCTGCAAGACAATCAGAGGCAGTTAAAAAACAACAGGAAACTTTCCGTGGTGTGTCTGTGAAGGTGGACAAAGTCAACAATATGAAAAACAATGCAAAACAATTTTACAAACCGAAAAGCAAACAGAGTGGAAGTTGTAAGTGGTGCGGTCTTGCCCAAGATCACCAGAAGACTGAATGCCCTGCTCGTAATGCTGTGTGTGGAAAATGCAAGTTAAAAGGACACTATGCTCGTGTATGTTTAAAGTCAAAATTTAAACATGTAAACGAGGTGGAACCAGTAGACGATGAAGACTCTTTTGTCGGTGAAGTTAATTCCGTGACTGATCAGAAGAAATGGATAACAAAAGTAAACATCTTGAACCGATCAATTTCAGCAAAAGTAGATACGGGGGCTGATGTAAGTGTGCTCCCAGAAAGCACATTTCGTAAAATGTTCTCCAAAGCCAATCTTCAACCATCAAATACTGTCATCACCGGTCCAGGAGGAAGTCATCTGGATGTTACAGGAGTATGGTTAAACGTGAAGGTCAGTTCATCAAACAACACAGCTTTTGAAGATTTGTATGTTGTTCGAGGAGCAAGTCAGTTCTTGTTAAGCTACAGGGTGTCTGAAAAATTGGGTCTTGTGCGAAGACTGTTTGAAGTTGAAAAGGCTGCTGTTTTTGAGAAGACATCTTGAATAGACTACATATCGGCCATCAAGGCATAAGTAAATGCAGATCCTTAGCGAAACAAGCAGTATGGTGGCCTGGTCTATCCACACAGCTTGAACAAATTATAAAGAACTGTTCGGTTTGCATAAAAAACCAATCTGATCCAGTTGAACCTTTAATTCCGTCAGAATTTCCAAGAAGGCCTTGGCAAATAGTAGCTACAGATCTTTTAAAGTTAAATGGAAAATGGTTCCTCATTGTATCGGACTATTATTCCCGTTATATTGAAATAGCAAAACTTGAGAACATGACTTCAGACTGTGTAATTACCCATCTTAAGTCAATATTTGCACGACATGGCGTTCCAGAAGTTTTAAGAAGTGACAACGGTACTCAATTCTTTCAAATAGTTGTATCCTCATATTTGCAGTTCTCTAAAGATTATGGCTTCAAGATAGTAACATCAAGCCCAAAATATGCACAAAGCAATGGTTTCATTGAGGCACAGGTGAAGAATTTCAAAGACCATTTCAAGAAATCTGATGATCCCTATAAAATGTTAATGGCACTTCGGTCAACACCACTTCCGAATGGATTTAGCCCAGCTGAGCTGTTAATGGAAAGAAAATTAAGAAGCATTGTCCCAATGATACCTAGTCAACTCAATCCTATTATTCCGAATTATCCCGAAGTTCTCCAAAAAGAGAAGGAGAGGAAATGTAATCAAAAAAACAATTTTGATGTTCGCCATAGGGCAGTTCAATTGCCAGAACTGTCTATTGGTCAAAAAGTATGGATATCCGATCTTCGTCAAGATGGAAGAATATCCAATGTCCACGACTCACCAAGATCTTATATGATTCAAGGAGAAAAAGGAACATACAGAAGAAATAGGAAGTTCTTACACCCACTACCTGAACTGGATAACATTCCAAACCCTGAGAAGGAAGAACCACAGAGGTATGAGGATGAACCTCCAACATTGGAGCCTACTCAAAGTCCTGAACGTCCTGATCAACCAAGAGTGACAGAAACCCCTAGTTCACCAGTTCTGCGTCGCAGTGGAAGAACTATTCGACCTCCAACGAGGCTTCATCTTTAAGGGGGAGATGTAGAAATGGACCCTTATTATAAGGAATCCAGTATTCGCGGTAGACGATCGGATCCCGACCCCGCATAATCGCGACTGGCGAGAGGGCCTTGTTTTTGACGTTGGGATGTTTATGAATAATTATTGTAGTTGTCAGAAAGTTTGAATAAAACCGCTTAAAAGAAATTTGGTGATTTCAATAACCATACAGTTTGTTTAATTAAAACCTTTAAAAAATTATTTCAGTTTTTTTATTGATATTCATATCCCTCATAGCATTAGGAAAGGAATGAATATCAAAAAAGTTCCCTATCCAAGCTTCAAAAAGGATCGATTCCGTACAGTTTTTCAAGGCACCTGACTTCTGAATGAATTATGAACTGTAAGGTTGAGGTTAATGTTTCCTTTTGCTTCTTCAGCTGCACGTCCACACTCTCATCATGTTTTTCACCAAATTCGAATGTGGGAAATAACAGCAGTTCATGCAGATGTGTGGGGGTTGGAAAAAAATAGTAACTGTTAATTACCACGCAACTGAGGTGCAAGCTCCAGCAAGCTATAAAATTTGATTGCGCGTTCTTGTAAAATGGGGTGCAGGAAGAGAGGTGATTGATCTCGAAGTTCTTAGTGATGAAAAGAATGATATTGAGGACTGTACATTATTAGAAGCAGAAGATTTATTCTCATATTCTTTAACATACTTGTACAATTCTTGTCCATTTTCTTGAGATTAGTATGTGATCTATTTGGTTCCCATATGTTTTCCCGGGTATCATCCAGGTGATTTTGTGTTCTTTTTTATGTAGAAATTTCGTGCTCACAATGTATGTATTTGTCATTGCAGCTAGGGTGCATACTCTTGTTCCATTGTCATTCGTGGTTTCGTGAATGGTTTCTTTTCCTGCTACCTCTGTATTGTTCCCTTCCTTTCCAATCTTAGCATTGAAGTCTCCTATTATTATTAACGTTTTGTTTCTAGGTACTTCTTCACATGTTGTCTCTACTTTGCTATAGAAATTTTAAAAATTACCCATTTTAAATTTTGGCTTAGACCAAATCACGTGTGGCTCGAGTACCATACTCCATCAAACAAATCCTTGCAAGGCACATAAAAATGAAAAATACTAGATGCTTACTAATTTTTTCTGAAAATGGGTCTTTTTCATAATGCACAATCCGAGGCCAATTACACTGCTAACTCTTTTCCTTATAATTTTGGTTATGGTTAGTAGAGAAACAACATTAAATAATTATTAATATTAACAATAGCAGGGATATTGGCCTCGAATTCTGCATTTTCCCTGTTGTTGCATGTATCAAAGTTCTGCTTCCTTTTTATTTATTTATTTATATTAGACGGCTGAGCCGATAAAACATATCAATCGAAAACTAGAGCTAATAAGATATTTAAACTTAACTAAAAATTAAAATTGAAGGCACATAATAATGTAGTAAATAATAAGATAAAGAATTCTACTTGCAACACTTGCAAACTTGAAAATTTTACAGAATGAAATTATACAACTACAGCTATTAACTTAACTTAAATTAACCACTAAATTTGTCCAAGGCGTTTACTAAAGGCGTACAGACAACTGACTCGGGAAGAGCGTTCCAATCTAAAAATTCTGTTGAATAAACAGAACTGTCGACACATTTTATTAAATCTTTCACGCGCTAGCTTGAACTCGTGGCCACGCAACCGCACATTCTCACTAGTCACAAACCCTTCAATGACTACAGTGTAGTAACCTTGGAGGATTTTATATGTTTCTATTAGGTCACCTCTTAAATGTCTTTCAGAAATCGATGATAGCCCCAATACCTACAGCCTCTGTTCATATGGCTGTTTTCAAATAGTTGGCGATAACTTGGTGATACGTCTCTGGGTGAGTTCAAGAGCATGAATGTCTTTAGCAAGGTAAGGCTTCCAAAAGCAGGACGCATACTCCAAAATTGGCGGAATATAGGATTTATAAATTTTCGCTAAAAGTTGAGGCGACGTTTTTAAAAGCGATCGAAACTAGGTAGGTGCTACTCCCATTTAAAATCCGACGACACGGTGACCCCAAGATCTTTTTGTTGATAAACCGCCTTTATAAGCACATTGTTCAGAAAATACATGTAGCTAGGGTTGTGGTATCCCATGTGCAACACGCAATTTTGTTCGTTGAGCTCTAACAGCCACTTCGAACACCATTCTTGGAGTCGCAAAAGGTCATTTTCTACCATTCTTCAAAATGGTGCATCTTGTAAAGGACAAACTCAGTTTCAGAGCAAAGTAGTGTTCACAAACTTCTTTTATCAGGATCATTAATTTCCTTTCAGCCAGCCTTAAAACGATTAGACATGGTGACCTAAAAAAGATCATGAAAAATGATGCTACATGAAAATTTAACTTGTTAGCGGACCTACCAGTTAAACTGTTGTTTACATGGTTTTGATTGCTATTATTATCCACCGTAAAACTCAAAGGCGTTAGCGAGTGAATATCTTGCACACCCCCTCATCGAGTTAGGTTATCAAGTGTTGACTACTGTTGAGGTTATGTTTTCTAATTTGTGTTTATTTATACGATTACTTCTTTTCTACATTTGGTAGCATCTTGAGACCAAAAAGGCTATCTCTGGCACCATGTAACAGGTGCTAAATGTATTTTATCAGAATTTCTCTCAATGACGAGTCCAAGTACCTCTCTAAATGATAGCGCTATACGTAATTCACGCATTGAGAGTGACAGAAATACATGGTACGTCTTGTTCCGCTATAGCAACGGCACGCCGTATCTTGTACTTATACAATGAGAGCCAAAATGATTTGTTCATTTTTAATAGGCAATAACAAAAATAACTATTTATTAATCGCTATATTACTGATAACAATTTGAAAGAGGAGGCTTTGGAGATATTTTGACAGTTGTCAAAATGGTGCGTTGGAACATACAGCAACGCATATTTTGTGTTGAAAATTTTCTTAAATTTAGTTCAATTATTCAAACTCAACGTTTATTTCGTCTACATTTTAATGTTCGTGATGTTCCGGCTCGAACTGTTATTTCGTATTGGGTAAGGAAGTGGCGAAATCATGGGTCAGTTGAGAGAAGAAAATCAACCGGGAGGATTCGCTCTGCATGCAATCCTGAAAATGAGGAACGGGTGAGACAATCAATTCTGGGTAGCCCAAATCGATCAGTTCGGCGGCATGCGGCAGCGTTAAATTTATCTGCAACAAGTACCCGAAGAATGCTGCACAAAATGAAGTTTCATCCATACAAAATAGCAGTGGTGCAGAAGTTAACTGATCGTGATAAACAAAGCCGTGTTGAGTTTTGTCAACGTTTTTTGGAGTTAAGCAATGAGGAACCCGATATCGCACATCTTTTCATGAGCGACGAAGCACACTTTACTTTACATGGCTTGGTAAATAAACAGAATTTTCGATACTGGGCTACCGAAAACCTGTGTGAAATCTATGAAAGACCCTTACATTCCCCAAAAGTGACTGTTTGGTGTGCTGTATCATCGTCAAAAATCATCGGTCCATATTTTTTTGAAGAAAACGGCGAAACAGTCACAGTCAATTGTCAACGGTATGCACATATGCTCCAGACATTTTTTATACCGCAAATTGAAGAAGAAGAAAATCACTTTTTTCAACAAGACGGTGCGACCTGTCATACTGCAAGAATAAGTATGGAGATCCTGCGACAGACATTTCCGAATAGACTAATTTCTCGAAACGGTGATTTTAATTGGCCCCCGAGATCTCCTGATATTACTGTTCCAGACTTTTTTCTTTGGGGATATTCAAAGAGTAGAGTGTTCAAGAGTAAGCCTAGAAATATAGAGGAGCTCAAAAGAAATATCCGACAAGAAATTGAAGCTATTCCACAGGATATGCTTCAACGAGTTATGGCAGATTTCGACCGTCGTTTAGAAGAGTGTGTGGAGAAGGGTGGCGGACATTTAACACACACTATATTCAAAAAGTAAAACTCCCATTATTACTTTTTAAGATGTCATTTATATTATTTCTGCATTTAAAATAATTCATGTGTTATTTCCTATTAAAAATAAACAAATCATTTTGGCTCTCATTGTATATCTATGATTAAGAACACAGAAAAATAAATGTTGCAACATTTGAATTTCAACGATATGGTGATAAATTTGTAAATGTCACTCATTAATGTCACATAATATTACCTGTCGAGATTATGGAATTGCAGGAACGAATTGTTGTAGTAAAGTGGTTCTACCAATACAAAATTAACCGAACAGATAATATGGCTGCAATACTTGTACAACAGAAGTGGGGGCAAGTATATGGAAGACAAGCGCCAAGTAAGAATTCGATTTTGAAATTAATGGACAAATTTGAAAGAACTGGTGAAGTGACGGATCAGTGCAAGAGGAATAGGTGGCCGGAGAAGATCAGTGCGAACGGTTGAAAATGCGGCAGAGATCCACCAACATCTGCTAGACGAGCCCACAACGTCTCAACGGCGATTAGTTCGCCAGTTCCAAATTTCTAAGGGTTCGGTATCACGGGTAATTAAAGACATTGGTTTAAAATGTTATAGACCTCGGCTAATTCATGCCTTGAATGAAGATGATCCCGACCGAAGGCTCGAATTCTGTAATGCTTTTTTGGATATGGTAGCAGACGAACATGCTCAGTTGTTGGATCGCATTTTATGGACGGATGAAGCAAGGTTCCACATTAATGGGATGGTAAATAGGCACAATTTGTGTTTATTACTCAGAACAAAATGAACATCCTACCATTGAGAGAAACTTTCGCTCACCCGGTATTAACGTTTGGGCGGGTATTTTCAGCGGAGGGATTATTGGGCTCTTTTTTATCGAGGAAAGCATTACCGGTGATGTTTATTTAACCCTACTGCAAGACGAAATTTTACCCGCGATTCGGGAACGCTGCCCTGTGGATGTGATTTTCCAACAGGACGCCCCCCCCCCGCACTATGCGGTATATGTGCGTGACTTTTTAAATGAGCAATTTCCTCTTGCTTGGATTGGACGAAGAGGACCACTAGAATGGCCACCAAGAAGTTGTGACTTAACACCACCAGACTTTGCGGTATGGCGGCGCATTCGTGACTTCGTATATAGTGGACCGATGCATTCCAACATTAATGGAATTTATACGACAGGCGTTTGAAACATTTATATTGATTTGTTACTTACTATAAGTTTGGTTAATTTTGTATTTCACTAAAATTAAACTCATAAAATTTGACATTAATAAATTCGTTGTAACCTATAAATATATGACAAATCTCATGACTTACTTAACCCCAGTTGCTGAATTGTTAAGTGATACCAACTCATTTTAAAAATTATAAGTATTTGTGTCGCTATGTTGCCATATTTCGTAAATTGATTTTACTTTAGATAAAGCGACATCTGTTGAGATAATTTGGAAAAGTTACCACTCCTTTTTGGGGCACCTTGTAGTTCCCAAGACAAACAACTATATTTTTGCCAATCCAGGTTCGAGTGACAGATGGATGTGGTCCGTCGATATTAAGAAAATTTTCTTTTAAATGTGGAGCAAAAAATCCAAATCTCCTTACTAGTACAAGGTTTAGGAAGCAGATTGCTACGATACTACAACTTATGAATTTTGAAAAAAAAATGGAGCAGATTGCGCGCTTCATGGGGCACACGGAGAAGACACATTTGGAATTTTATCGGTAAGTAACAAAACAAGGATTAGCGATTTTACACTGCAATTCAAGAACTTTTTAAGTCATTCATAAGGCGGAATACAAGTATCGATACCAGTATCGTTCGATTACACCAGATGTAGTGTCAATACTTACTAATATCGTTTTCTTACTTCATACTCCAAAGCATTGTCACTTAAAGATATGTAAATTTTACTTACCTATGTACAGCCTGTTTACCTAGTAGGGGAATTTTTTTGTTACGAGGGTATTTTGCGTCCTAGCAAAAACATCCTAACTAAACGCAAACTTATTTTTGACTGTACATCACATAAAATTATTATGATTTAGATACAGTGTCTAATAGTTGTTTCACTATAGTCACTTTGATATTCCAAACGGAACACCCTATATGTTATTTGGGTTTTGGGTTCATGAACTAATTTTAAGTAAACTTCATTATTAAACTATTGTGCCAACTTGCTTACTGCGCATCGCTATCACAAATAATGCTTTTATTGATTTTGACAAAAAGAATCGAGGAATTCAAAGTTTAAATTATAGAGTGTTCGTTTGAAATAATAAAATTGACTACAGTACAATAAATAATATATACAGTGTATAAATAAGAACAATTTTATACGATGTCAAATAAAATTAAGGTTATGGTTATGTATGGATGCAAAATAAATATGAAGAAAGAATCCTCTACTAGACCTACAAACATTGCTTGACATTTTTCCATTTCCATACAAAAAGTTTTTCAACATGTACCAACAGCAAAAGTTTTGTTGCTTTTAATTGCAGGAGAGGGTGCAGAATTAAAAGGTAAAAATTTGGCAGATATTGAAATAAGTGAAGATGTCATCGAAGATGAAAAGGAAACCGAAACTAAAGACTTGACATCCGAGCAGTCCGTTGAACATGGGGAAACTCATGAACTTTATGAGGTTCCTGTATCAGATGGAGATGAACCTGTTGAAGTTCCCGATTCTTCACATCAGGAAATCACTTCTATATCTACATCTGATGGTCCTCCATGCAATGATGCGATCAGAAAAAGCAATCGTATTCGATGGACGGAAACAAATAGTTCTTAATTTCTTCAAACGTCACGTGAAAAATAATATTGCACCCAAGAAAGATGAACGCCTTACTTTAATAAGAGCACACAAAGATTTACTTGAAGAACGCGATTGGGTTCGAATTCAAACGCTAGTTTATAATACTTACCGAAATAAGTAGGTACGTAATTAATAGCTTTCTTCATACCAGCATATTTTGCAACAGTAATATATTCAACTGTTTTACTTACTATGTATTACATGAAATCAATGTAAAAAGGAATACGAAGGCGATTCACCAAGTGCCTAATAAGCTTGCCTATTATGTAAAATGTCAAGTATGTTTTTTTTAATATTGCTTTTACACGCTTTTCATGTATTTTTTCTTTATTAGTTTGTTTTAAATATACATGTTTGTTGCTTTTTTATATTTTATTTTGTACTTATACTATCTGCGTTATGCTTTTTCATATAACGTGAAAAAGTTGAGGAAACTCCCAAAAACAAATGGAAACAAAATAGTTTGTAATCATTGAAGCTATCAAAATAAAGCGTGTTACCTTTAACGCTGCCAGAAGAAACTGAACTTCGACATGCATTTAATTTTGTATTTTAGTAAATTCAGAGTTTACAAATTGTTGCGGACGTTAATTCTAAGATTTGGTTATGCGCAACAGTAAGAATTGCCGTACTTATCTTAACTTTTTATAACTATAGGCGCGCAAAACTCATCAAGAAATATAGCATAAAAAATATGGCATATCATTTAAAATGAAGAAGTTAAAGTCTGCTTCCGGCGTAATCAAATGTTATTGGAGGCTGTCAGTTTTAGGTCAATAGAACATCCCTGAAAATCTATAGTTGCAAATGTTCAGCTCCAAAATGTTTGTAGGTTTCTCTAATTATCTAATAGCACACTGACCATAAAGAACAATGTATAATTCTAAATACGTAGTGTTATATTTCAGTTAATTACAAAGGAAACATTTTATGTTATAAACAACATACAATATTCTTTTTATTAATGCTACAGTTCATACATTTGATTTAATGGCTGTGCAAGTTGCATACTCCTTCACAAATGAAGATCTATTCATACATTACCCAAATTGAGTACACCTCTTTCGATGTGGTATTTTTGAACATTTGCAACTGACTAGGATCTGAATTTCAATTAATCTGCTGTTTGGAGAATTTACAAGCATCACTTGGCTTACTTCGCACCCATATGAGCAAGCTCCTCTGAAGGTTTAACGTACAGTCGTGTGCAAATAAATCTGGGACAGTGTTTTTTTCACATGCATGTTGAGTTAAGAATTGAAGAATATCTCCATGGATTTCCTCTTATCAGAAAGAGTTACAGATTTCCTTAACTTTTAAAGTTTAATGTAACTCTTTCTGATAGCAGGAAATCCATGGAGTTATTCTTCAATTCTTAACTGAACCTACATATGAAAAAAACATTGTCCCAGATTTATTTGAACACGACTGTACATTGGTGAGATAATCGTAATCTTCTCTGTATGGATTATCTTCGCGTTCGCACCCAACGGTGCAGATTTCTTATAATTAACTCTGCCGGAAAATCGATAACCTGGAGAGATGGATTCCTTAATATCCGTCTAAAGTACTCCTTGAGTACTCGGCAAACGATCTATATCGTCGTTGATATGTGTTATTATGAACAGAAATGTAACTGACAACCGAATCTTGGGTAAATTGAAACATGTACAAAACTAAGCATATCTTACTACAACTCTGGCTTTGAAACCCAAAGAATTCTGCCGAATTAACATTCGGTTTATACCCAAACAATCAAGGTCTTGTTCACCCGCGTCGGCTTAACGCTGACGAAGTTAAAAATTCGGTTATCACTTAATAAACACGCCCGATACTTATTTACAGCGTTGCCGCATTTATAGTCTGTGAAGGTCTGTAAAACATGGCAGGTCTGGTAGCGTTTTGTATAAAAATACATACGAATTAATATGCCCTCTACACGGACGAACGGTGAACTAAATCTGTATATGTTGTGATATTATACCGCTTTTCAGACCCCCCTGAAAATTACTCCCCACACCCTCTAGGAGCTGTACATGCACATAGCATTGAAAAACGGTACCAGACCCACAGCCGGGTCTGGGAACGTCGATTTTGATCTGACAACGTAAGGAGAATATGGCGAAATGGGCTTGTGTAAGTGGTTAGATAAATATATATATATTTATATATATATAGGCGAAGAAATTTTTACTGGGAAAGGGGTTTAGCTAACACTAATAATGTCAGTACTTGGGCAAAGGTTTCCAAGAGCTATTAATGGTTTGTTGAAATAAAACCACTTGATGCCAGTCGACGTTTCGATATTTATTTATATCATTCTCGAGACCTGAAGAGAGGTTTACAGATAAGAAATGATGTTTGTACAATGTAATAATTAAGATCTTACCTAACAACTTGTGGTAAAGACCCAAAAAGGCACACGTAAATCACAAAACATGTGACAAGATTTTAAATTTTAAATTTCCAAAAGCAGCAATCGAACGATGCTAGCATGTTACACACTAACGTAAAGCTAGAGTTCCTGTCACCAGGTTACATATTAAAATTCATAAATACATTTAAAATTTTATTGGTTTTAAGCCATAATGGCCGTCAATTCATAAAATGGTTTAAACCCGACAAGGACTGCGGGAAAGTTATAAACTTTGCAGATGTCATTTGTTGGCCGCGCATGCGCCTTACGATCGGCGCCAGTATCATACCAGGGACGTTCAAAATGGAAAGGCACTGTTCGCTGGCAAATGCAAGGAGGATTTATGAAAAATTAATTAAAGGGTAATTATTTATTTATAGGGTTGGAGGATTTATTATAAGGAGATTGAAAGAGGGTAGGTTGAAATTATTAACAGACGATTCTACCCAGGTTGAGAGAATTCTAAAGAAAAATTGTTATTGGACATGGCTAACAGAAGGTGATATGAAACGCTAAGGTTGTCGATGTCTCTTTGACTCAGGGCAACGCAAGTAAGCCAGTAGTAGTGTTCAAATTTTTATAAGTGACTTTTTTATGTGGATTTTCTAACCTCACATTTTAACTCGACACACAAAATGGATCACTCTTGTACAAATTGCATTAAATTAATTATTTCGCGCCCAATTTGGGTGCAGATCGCTAGTGTATAATAATATTTCAGATGTCGGGCGTAAAATGAAGACGAACGTGGAATCCAGGGTCGATGAAAAGGGCTGTAGCTTCTGTGAAAAGTCGAGGAATGGAATACATAAAGGATTCAAAGCAGTTTGGTGTCCCACGCAGTACCCTCGAAGATTATGTTAAAAATAAAACAACAATTTCGGCCGAAAATCTGCATTACCAGAAAAAGTGGAAACTGACTTAGTGATATACTGTCCAGAAATGGAGAAAAGTATTTTGCGCTGACTGCGTCTGATATTCGCAGGATGGCCTCCCAATTGGCTTTGCAATGGCAAAGCGACAGCTGGCAAAAATGGTTGAAAGCACTTTAAGAAGACATCCTAATATTACTGGAAAGCATACATTTGATGGCAGTGTTTTCTACTTCTTTTTTTGTTTTATGTTTAGAATTAATTTTTTTGTTTTTTCAATACGGAGACTTATCGTCTCCTGAAATGTGCTCAAAGGCTTCACAACAATCAAAAATTGGTGAAAAAGAAAAGTTGCTATCATTACTTAAGAGTTGGAGCCAAGAAGCGGTATATGATCGTTGTATAGGTAAGAAAGTTAACAACCAAATATCACTACTCAATTGCATTTATTTTTAAGCTGAAGATATGTATGTGAACGTTTTGAAAGTGATCAAGCTTCACCGCATTGACAAAAGATTGCGACTTGGGATCGGTGAGCATTCGAGCATAATTTAGAAGAATGGCGAAAATCAATTAACCTACCCATCATAGAAAGCACTATTTTCGACCCAATGAGCTCTACTCGCTAGTATGATAATCCTCAGTCTCCAGCGCTTTCAGGTAGCTCAGTGCTCTCAATATCTTCACGACATAGCCCCCTCCCATACGAAAGATCGCCGACTCCAACTCGTAACTTAATCCTGCTTTCAACAATTCTCAATAAGACACAAAAAGTAATAATATTAACCGAGTATTATAAGAGGTTTTCCAAGTTCCATGAAGAACAAAGAACTTCGTTAATACTATAGCCCAATATTTTGAAGAAAATGCCACGCAAATGACATTGGCCGGAAGCTACCAGCTCGACGGGAAATTTTCGAAAGATTTCCGAACGAAAAACTGGCAAGAGTTTTCAAATTAAATACATGTTTTTCAGCTCCAGATGTTGATGCAGAAAGCTGTGTACGAACTTTGAAATTCGACAATTTATTTTGGAAGGCTTGGGGGCCATCATAGTTTAGCGGAGATAGGTGATACAGTGGAAGTTCTGGAAAAATTGCCGTACTATGGAAGACCTTCAGGAGTCCGCATGGTAATTTTGAGAATACTTTTATATTTAATAAATTTCATGTGTGTGATTTCAGATTGACATGGATTTCAGCCTTATTTTTAATACAGAATATTATCTTTTGGATAAATGGCCGACTTGCTTTGATAATATCGTGTCGTTCCTTCGTGTTGACAATAAGGTCAAAGACAAAAATACTGGAAGAACTTAGAGGGGAAAGACTAAATGAGAGTAGGTTTTTGTGTAACAGATAATCGAGATGCTGTCATAATGTGGGCTCTACATGGGTATTTGGTGCCCACCCAGAAGACAGTGCGGAAAGATCCGACAATAGGAAAGAAAAACACAACTAAATACAGTAACAAAGATTCTCAAGAATCATTTGTATTGGTTGGTAAATGTGCTCAGGGAATTGAAGACCACATTCGTCACCTAAAGAGGATCAAGAACAATATTCAACCGCTGATTTTGTCTGCCGGTGAAAATATAACAAAAATAAAGGAATGTTTTCTGAGGCTTTCACGGTCATTGTCATTAAGTAACAAACGACTTCCGGGATTGGACCGTGTCATGATTGAGATCGAAGATTTCAACGTTTCGCCCACTTTCGTAAGGGGCTTCATCAGGAAGAAAAGGCATGTTACCGTGCTCTGCTATCCATTGCAAAGAGTTTCGCCTCTGGCGTGGTTAACACGTTGAGTTACCGTGCTCTTTTGCCTTTTCCTCCTGATGAAGCCCCTTACGAAAGTGGGCGAAACGTTGAGTTCTTCGATCTCAGTCATGACACGGTCCAATCCCGGAAGTCGTTTGTTACTTAAAAATAAAGGAAATCTAAATATATTTTGATGATATAAAATACTCATTCCCCAAATGCTTAAAAGCTACCAAATTATGTAGGGTAGAAGCACCAGTAAATGAAGGGCACTCAGTAAATAAACGATTTCCAATAAATTCGCGATTATTAAGACTATGTCGCATCTTTCTAACTCACAGAGGTTTGCTATATGATTATAAACTCTATATCTCTGTTTGTCGAAAACGTCACTTAGTTCTGTTCCAGTGAATAAACGATACAGTCGTGTTTGTCGCAGCAGATTTGTTACGAGTAGGTGTACTTAAACAACTAATAAAAAACCATGTAAGTAAGAATAGCACTTCATAAGGTTTCTGCGCTTCTAAGTTGCAAAATTATTGACTATCTAAGATGGGTATTTACAGTTTAAGGTATTTAAGAGTTTACATAACCTCCAAACTTTGTATATTGGGGGGAAAAATGGAAAATATGTCGTTCATTCACTGGATCCCTTGTTTTCCCCAATGAATGAACAATATGGTCATTCACCGGGCCAGGGTAAGATAACACGTGTCGCAGCATTATAGACCTTAAAAACAACATCTTTAAATGTGGATTAATATTTCTAATTGAAAAATTTAGATAAATTGCCATGTCCAGTAAATGAACGGCCTTTAAGTTGCCGTTCATTCACTGGCTCAAGCTGTCTCAGTGAATGAACTTGCACATTTAAATATAAAATAATATGTTATACAGGATGGTCCAATGAAAAGTAGCCACCTTACTTTCCTCCTTTCGTAAAATAAAAAAAAATCACTCGGACCCGTCGATTTTTATTTTGATAGGTATTTTGGGCATATTTTCAACTCTCACTTCTATCAAAATCGACCGGTCCGAGCTATTTTTTTAAATTTTACGAAAAAAGGTAAAGCTACATGGCTACTTTTCGTTGGACCACCTTGTATAGGTAATTTCGAGCTTTTAGTGAGATCTCCCTACTATAGGTACTGAATCTATTGGTATTTTTCTGGAATTCCTTGGCAGGTCGGAGGATGATAGAAAGAAGTATGGAAGATTCCAGTATTCTGATGATAGCCCTAAAGAAGCACTGGAAAAGGTGAAACAGAATACACTTTCGATTAGTGGTGCAAGTAGAAGTTATAGAATACCAAAAAGCACACTCTTTAATAAGTTAAAAGGGAAGGTTACTTTAGTCCGAAAAATGGGCCCCGCCGCAATTTTAACGGCGGATGAAGAAAATCTAGTAGAAAATTGGATTCTTTCAAAAGCAATTCTGGCATTTCCTATGCACCCTGATGAGGTAAAAAGCTCTGTCCAACGTGTTTTAAAAACAGTCCAACGAGAAAATTATGTTTACAAAGACACCCAAAAATAACCATTCGAAATACAGAAAGTATATATATAAGTCTCGAGCATCAGTTACGGAAGAAGCATTAGAGGTTGGTTTCGGGAATTGCATGAGTATTTGCAGGGTGAGAATTGCACAGACATACTAAATGAGCCAAGCAGACTTTTTAATGCGGGTGAGACAGGTTTGCAGACTTATCCTAAAAGTGCCAAGGTTATGGGTCCCAAAAATTACCGAAATTTTTACGAAATTGCAAGTGGTTCGGAAAAAGAATCCATTACTGTACTTTGTACTTTCTCTGCTTCAGGCGCATCCGTTCCTCCTATAATCGTATACCCCTACAAACGCATTCCGAGGGATATAGCGCAGACTATTCTTGAACATTGCAAAAACTTCAAAATTTTCGGCCTTTTTCAGTTTTTCACTTATATCTCGTAAACTAAGCATATTTTGTGTACCATATTGTATTACAAAGTTGTAGAGTGTTAAATTTGCTGAAATTTGGTTGGTGAAACGATCAAATATTAATCGAGAATCAGCCGATCAAAGTTAGATAAAGTTTCTGGAAATGTAAAAAATAGCCGAAAAACGAAGGTTTTGGCCCTATAACTATTTATTACCATAATTTCCATGTTAATTATGTTAATCTCGTTTTTCCATTTACGTTTTACAGGATTCTGGGGATCAGTAGTTGCCGCGGCGGCCACGGGGCGCACCATTAGACACCGCTACCAGTCTCTGTCTATCAGTTCTGTACAGCTCAGTTTCGTGTTGGCCGTTCTAGGTGATATTCTCTTTCTCATAATTCAAAGTGATTTTTTCGATCGCGTATTTTTTCTTCGAGCTGTTTTAGTTATCGAGTGTTTTCCGTTGAGTAGGCATCTCATCAGTTGATATGGCATCAACTTCAATGTCAGAGACAGGTCGGTGTTTTATTTGTGAGGAAAGTTTGGAAGGTGGTGAAGTGTCTGTAGTGAAAAAGAGAGGAGTTGCTTCGCTTCTTGCTTCTGCTGAAAAACGAGGACAGCGCGAACATCAACGTTTGCTGGAAGGAGTGGAAAAAATTACAATTCACGCGGCTTGCCAAAACACATACAACGAGAAATTAACTGTGGCTTCTTTACGTCGTGAAAGTGAAACTCCTACACCTCCCCCCAAGCCGACACGCTTAAGTACAGCCTCATTATCATTTGATGTTAACAACAAGTGCTTCTTTTGCGAAGAGGTTACTAAAGAGTACAGGCAAAGGCAGAACAAATTACCAGTCGAAAGGCGCAATCCTATGGTCAAATTGACGCTGCCTGAGGTAGCAAGTACGATACTGTCGTACGCAAGGCAGCGTGGAGAGGAGTGGGGGAAAATCGAAGATCGTATTGGCATTCTGGAGGGTATGAACACCTATTTAGTTGCGGTAAACGCAGAATACCACCAAAAATGCATTCCAAATTTTTACAAATTACCTGGTCGTCTTCAGAAGAGAGGACAACCTACTCCCAGCATTGACCAAGCATTGGAAATCGTGTACAAGTTTCTCGAGGAAAACAGGTAGGAATGCCAGTTTTCTCTTGGACAGTTGATAGATGAGATTCCTGAAGATTCCCGTCCTCGTATAAAAACAATGAAGAAGCGTCTGGAAGAGAAGTATGGAGAAGACATTATCATTTCTCAGTCGGCCAACAGAGGGAGTATTGTATGTTTCAAGAGTATTGGCCACAAAATCTTGTCGGACAACTGGTACTCTAATGAGAAGATGTCGCACCCGCAAAAAGAACGCGATCGAATTGTGGAAACTCCTGGGAAAATTATTTTACAGGATATCCGCTCAAAAATTTTCAACACTGCTTCCTACCCTCCGATTGATGATTTTCATGCTGGTGCCCATCGTGTCATCCCGGAGGCATTTTGGCACAATGCACCACGTTTCAATCAATGGAAGATATTCTAGCTCTCTGATTGATTGTGACCGAACAGCGGTACATTTTGGCAATCTAAACTGAAACGTGGTACATTTTGCCGCGTCAAATGCCCATGCGATGCTGTCAAGTAAAACTGCTGTCGTGTATCTACATGCGTGGTGCATGATTTGTTCATTTCTGTGTAGTGTTCCTTACTAGTTTTTCCTCATTATAGCAACAAACTATGCCGTATAATGGGCCTGAGACATTTAAATATTCTATTAAAGAGATACAACATGAAAACTCTTTACGCTGAAGTGAAAACCATTAAAGAATGTGATAAGTGGATAACAGAATTTCTAACCTCAACAAATGATTGATAGCACGACCAACGAAACCAGAGTTGACTCGCCTTTTATGCAAGTGTATATCTAAATTTAGAAAATTATGTATTGACCGTTTTTTAACCGACTTAAAAAAAGAAGTAGCTTATGAATTCGATTCGTATACCTATTTTTTCTTATTTAGTTTCTCCTACAGGTATTCTAAAATGTGTGTGGTTAGTTCATATCTACCTCTTTTAGAAAAAAGAGAGATACTATAAATTATTTGTAATTATATAATTTTTTCAACAAATTTTGAGATAGCAGTGACGGATATATATTTTTTCCATTTTTATTATACTGTTGCATGCTTTATAACTCGAATAAATAGGGCTACATCAACATTTCTTTTTAAAAAACGATTACGTGTGCCATCATACATCCTTTAAACCTGTTAAATACAAAATGACTAAGACATACTCGGGAATATCGCCAAAAACTCAGCCCTAACCTTCGTTATAAGATGTGCTGCAACGATGCGCGCCGGCTATTGGGTGCTCAGTGAAGAAAGGTCGAGGTACTTTACTATCTAACAGTTAGGGTTGTGCTCTAGCACAACGGGGTTAAAGATGTTAAATAAGGTACGCCACCATTTTCTACATCGACTACATCGAGACAAACGCAACATCGGCAACACAGGTGAAATTACTTGAAAATGGAAGTGGGTAAATCACCTTACTACCTCTTCCTTGGCACAACCTGAGGTAGCGACGTCACAGCTGGATCAAACCTACCTTAAACGGCATCAGCTTACACTTACTTGCACCAACTAGGTTCCTGTACAAAACATAGACACAACAGGGCATGCAAACACACCAATGAAAAACGTATAAACAATTAACAAGAAACTCTATTGATGAAATAACATGAGAAAAATGACAATGAATGTTACAATAATTAAATCTTACGGCCGGAAATATGCAAAAAGGTTAGTTGGGTTAACGACGCAATTTATAATCTAAACTTGAATGATCAAACGGCAATAAATGACATGTTTACATCTACAAACAATATTGACGGAACAGTTTGACATTTTATGATTTAAACCAACCAAAAGGGCTCAAGTGGCCCAAACTACACTTTGGCAAAACACTTCACTATAAACATTTAACAGTTAACAATTTACCTTCATAGGACCATCGTTGTGCTGACTTCAGTTGTTTTCCTCAGCTGCGAGTTGCATCTCAGTCAGTGCCACGAACGGAAACGACAGGAAACTGTTGTAAACCACAGGACTGGGCCAAAATCGAACGAATGCGAGCGGTAAAACGTTCCCAAGACGAGGCTTGACTAGAACGGACCCCGGTAACAAGCAGATGAGGGTAAGGGATCGGGTCTTCGTTCTACTTGGTAAGTTTAGCACACGGTTGAGTGTTCCCAAAATATAATCCACGAAAAGTGTTAGCGGAGGTGCTCACCTCCAAACGATACGGAAAAACTCGGCTAAACGTTCACCTTTAACCACTATGCACAAAGCTCGAAATGACGGCGACAATGCGGCTTCGCAACACAAGAATTTCGACTTAACGCGAGCTCGGCTAAGCGAAGCCGGCTCGCGGACGAAGCGCCACCCCCGAACGTCTTGAGGGCTGCACGCTAAGTGACGCTGCTCCCAAGCGGCAAGCGTGAAGAATGACATAGCGCAGACGCGGCTTATCTGTTCTTGTTGCTCGTACGATAGAACGGTTCAGAAGATGTTGGAATCATCAAAGCTGACTCAAGCTTCTACTTAAAGCTACGGAAGTTTTTAGCACGACGAAATATGGTTCAACACTTGCGAACCTTGCAGGGGACCCTGAATGTCGCAATTCGGTAACCTGAGACTGCTTTACGGACAGACGAGAACAAAGGGTGAATTTATAACTGGAACACGACTAATAGGACTGCAGGGCAGTATTCATAAACGATTTACGCGGAAAGTTTTAAGGCAGGCTTGTACAACAAGAATTCTAAGAAGGGCGGCGATAATGCACTAAAACAGAAACAAAACTTGAATTGTAACCTACGCCAAAATAAACCTGAATCGGCAATGCGTTAATATTTGAACTGGACTACGCGGAAATAAATATCTGCAGAATGAAGGTTTGGTAACATTACCCCTAAATTACGAATTTAACTTGCGTGACTAGCGAAAATGCTAGGATTTGAGGCTAAAGTACCAAAAGTAACTGCTTTAATGGAATTGTTCTAACACAATATGGATCGAAAGCCAAACAATTTCTGTTTCTAGTGTTATTAAATTAACCACGGAAATAACTAAAAGCAGACATCAGCATATTAAGGTATTTCATTTCAGATTTTTTACTTCCTTTTACGATACAGGAAGTATTGGATTCACCTCATAAAATTCTAAATTGAATTTTCAACAGATCTTCACGTTTTAGAGTCCCCTGAACTCAAAAAACATGTTTTTGTTCATTGGTCTGTCTGCGTGTGTGTGTGTGTCTGCCTGTGTGTGCGTCTGTCTGTCTGTCTGTGAACAGAATATCTCAAAAACGAAAGGAGGTATGGCGTTGAAACTTCATACATAAGTTTTGTGTACTATCTATATGCTACCGCAAGCTTTTGAAGAAAATCGCATAACCGGAAGTATGGTGTTCACTCTTGTAATTTTTCAGTTTTTTTCCGATTTTTCAAAAATGGTTCTAATGATGTTTTTCAAACTTTACATTTTTCTTACATTTTTAATGTGTATTGATGTGAGATAGGTGATTTTCCACGTTGAATACCTCTAAAATGGGCTTTATTGTTTTTTTTCTGTTTGTTTTATTAACTTTTATTTTAAACAGAACACCCGGTATATTATTACATTTTTGAATTCAGCTTAGAATTCTAAAGAACATTTGTCTCTTGAACTAACGCTCTATTTTGTACGATTTCTGAAGAATTTGTGATTTTTGAAAATTGTTGAGAAATGCTTAAAAATTAAAAATCAAATTTTTGGCTGATTATAAGATCACTGTAAAAGGAAGTTGTGTGCGTGTATCACACCAGATTTTCATTATGTGTATAAGTAATCGTAAACCAGTTACAAATATCGGATTTTTTAAAGAATAATTTACCAGCTATAATTACGATTAAGAACGATCATAGCCATAGTTTGGATACTGCTGATGCATTCGGTGCACTGCCTGCTTCAACTGACACAATAATGCAATTTGTATATTATTTTCAAGATGGATTAGGTATTACTGAAGCCAATACTTGTCATATTTCCAAATTGGAATTAGAAATGGAAGAAACAGGCTTTACCACAGGTTCAGTGAATCCAAAATATCGCCCAGTATCGATACTGGTATGATTGCTGCAGAAAATTGCACCTTGATTCAAGTGCTGGTGCATTTTAGAGGTACGTATTTATTAACCTACCCTAAATTTCTTGTATTACTTATATTTTAATTACAAAAACTAAAAGAAAAACAAGGCGAATATGAAAAATTGGGAATTACTAAAGAAGTTCAAGAAGACCCATTTAGCAGCGTTATTGTAACACCTTTAGTGAAGAGGGCTCATCAGGTAGCAACTGCAAGTGATACTGTTTTTGTAGATAGCACTGCCTCCTGCAATGCTGAACACAATTCAATAACGTTTAACGTAGGTCTCCCCAAAAATAATACATACATACATGTTAACAGTTACGCTCGTTTGCACCAGTCACCCTCAAGTATTAAGTGTCACTTACACTGCGCCTTAACTTAAAAGCACATTGCACCAGATAAAATAAGGTCCACTTAAGACATAAGTCACGCTTAACTTTAAGTGATGGATTTCCTTCGCCTAAAGTCGCCCTTACATATAAGCTGCAGTTATACGGAAGCATGACGCGGATCGGTCGTGTTTTTGGTGGGAAATTAGAAGTAAACATAACCTAATAGGTACCTACTTGCCTGTTTTTTTGTTGTAAAATAATTATGGCTCTACAACCAATGTTTGATGTAGAAGATGATGATGATGATTTAGATGCCATTAATTTTAATTTTAATGGAATTCCACGGCAGGTTTATGAATGTGCAGATTAGCAGATTATTATCATGATTTAGACGAATTAAGTTTTTTCAAACGATTTCGATTGACAAAAGAAGTAGTATTGTTTTTGCTGGATATCATTGTAGAGCGACTAGAAATTCCATATGACATGTAAGTAGCTATATGCATACCCTACAATAATTGTGAAACTTATAAAATGGATATAAATCTGCACAGTAGTACACATCGATCTGACGCTGAAGCATGCATTGATTTTATACCTGTCAATTTATAAATTTTAGTAACAATTGTGTATCTCCCATCAACCAACTGCTAACGTGCCTAAGGTTTTACGCTACTGGGACACATTTGTTCAGCATTGGAGACTTTGGAGGAATGCATGTATCAACGACTTGTAGAATTGTCAAACGAGTCTCTGAAGCCATAGCAGCTCAATCACAAAGATCTATAAGATTTCCAAATACAGCACAAGACATTCAAAGCACTCAAAATATGTTTTACAATATATCAGCCTTTCCTAGAGTAGTTGTTTAAAACGAAACATCAAAATTTTGGGTAAAATCAGTTAATTACCAACATATGCCTAAAACGTTCGGAAACGTTAAAGCAAAGAGGAAGGTGGGATACCTATTTAAGTACTAAGAGCCATGGAAGAAGCGTCTTGCGCTGGCACATGCCATAATGGTAGCCGTTCGACCAAAATCATTTTTGTCATCCATTATGAACCTCCTTGCTACCTTCGGATTTTCAGCCAGCTTCGTCATAAGCTTCTAGGCTTGAAGGATCGTATGTTCTGCAAGCAAAGGGAGCTGTAGTTGACGTCTCAGTCAATCCAGTCAGCCAATTCATATTTGACAACGCGGACTTCAACGTAAATACGCTGGATGGACATGCCACATTGTTCCATGCAATGGGAGGAATAATGGCCTTCACCCCCCGAAATTCTGTGACCAGTGAACCAGATGTTCTTCGCATGAATGTCACATCATCATCCCGTGAAATTGGCACAGCTGGAGCCATTGAAGGTAAAGAGTTTCACCGTCCACCAAATGCCGGCCTGAATACTGTCAAAATGATTGACATAGACATCAGCCCTCAAGATGACATTGTACCATCTGCATCAGATATCGCCTGGCTTTACGGAAAAAATGCTCACTCGTCAACAGTACCTGGCTGGAATGGGTTTATGGAGTTGAGGACACAAGGGGAGGAGTATGAATGTTCAAATATTGTATGCCTTCAATTCATCAACGCACCCCCAAGCGACTATTCCACTGTTTATACATCCATCCTCGCTGCACTAGACAAGTGCAAATTAATTAATCAGAATGTGTTGTGACATTCGACCAGCCATTGTTCTGGAAGGCTCGGGATGTTGTTGCTTGCGTAACAGACTTTGGCAACGTGGCCGTGAGGCTTGGCGATTTCCACCATTTCATGGGTGCCATGAACCATTATGGCAGGGAGTGGCTTGAAGCAGCTCTTCTGCGAGGTCTTCGCAAGCAACAGTGTTGACAACATTCTCGCAGGACACGCTTATGCCAGAGCTGTTCGCAGGCATAGCCTTGGATACGCTGCCTTAGGCGGACTCATCATTGCTCTTTTGGGGTTGGAAGAAAGAGACCTGCTTGCGCTGTAATTGACTCTTCCTACAATTCGAGAATAGATTCAGAGGATCCTTCACTAAAAAGTGTGACGGAAAAACTGTCCAGTCTTCTGAAGAACATTGAGGACTGAGGGCCAACTGCGGCACTTTAGATTCAATATTTCCGCATGTGCACGCTAACGAAGAACTTCATCAGAGCTGAAAAGACAGGTGACTGGAAACTACACCTTCATTCCGTCAGAGATATGATTCCATATTTTCATGCGGCAGGTCACCTAAATTACTCCAAAAGTGCCCATCTCTACTATCAGGATATGCAGACGCTGTACCAGAACATGGACCCAGAAGAATTTGTGAAGTTCACCACCAAGGTGTACTTCACAATTCGAAGATCCGATAAATTATGGTCTGGGATCTGGTCGGATATGACCATTGAGCAGGTGCCCATGCGAGCAATGACAAGCTACGGGAGGCCTGACACGAGGACGCGGTATCAGCGATAGCGTGTTTTCAAGATGGATTGTGGGCATGCTATGCCTTCAAAGCATAAATGAACAAATGGAAGTTTTCTGTGGGGTCCGCTCAGAGATAAGCGACCAGCACGTTGATATGCGGCCTGCTCGCATTGCCAAGGATAATGTTGACTGTGTGATTGGTTTGCAGAACATTCACCATTCCCTGAGACGCAAGAGCTGATGTCAATAAGTTCAGGGGCTGTTGCTCCCGAAGGCATCAACTGTTACATAGCCCGATCGATTGGTATTACCTGCTTGAAGACCTGCTGGGAGAAAGGAAATTTTGAAGACTTGATGTTGAAGAAGATGGATAAGGTGGTTACTCTGGCATCTGTTTCCTGTTCTCTGAAAATCAAGGACAAAAAGTTCACCGTAGACCTACCCACTCTATTCCAACGAGTGTGCATAAACAATCAGAGGCTGATCTCAGGAACTTGTTCAAGTATGAAGTCGCCCCTTTCCTAACGTTTCTCTTCACAGAAGAAGGAATGCATAAAGGCAGAAAATCAATGCTGTATGTGCATTCCTTCCTATCGTGGGTGAAGACGTAGACTTCGGCACCAGAAAATGCAATGTCATTGATGGTGGGTTCCTGCTGCATAGGGTTGTGCGGACAAAGTCAAGTGAAGCTACATTTCAGGTAGTCTGCCAAAACTATGTGGATTACGTCCAAAGAAACTTTGGTAGCAATGCCATAGGTAAGCTACCAAAGCAGCTGAACGTTATCGGCGTTCTTTGCTGCACTCCTCAACAAAGTTTGTCTTTTCCAAGAAAACTTCGATCAGCACCATTTCGCAGGCAAAATTTCTTTCCAATGATACGAACAAAATGAACTTCATAACCATGCTGAAGAGTGAAATGGAAGCCAAGGGGATCCAAGTGAAGCAGGCAGTAGAAGACGCCGATGTAAAGATTGTGGAGACTGCTGTCTCAGCTACTGACAACTATGATAGTGTCATCAAAAAGGAGCGTACTGACTTGAGCATTTTATTCCGAACGAACCGAAAGAGCAGAGCGCGCAGATCCGAATTCGTCTAGTCAGTACGGGTTTGTACCAGTCTTCGAGCCGAACAGAACGTGCCAAACATTATCCGTCGCCTGTCGGTAAATGGTGCTTGCTGAAAGAGGTGCAGTTGCTCGTTGGTGCGCAGTCAGTACGGTGTCTTTGCAGCGTTCGCAGTTTTCGCATCATTCGAAGTGATTGTGTTATTCTTTTGAACTTCAATTATGGAGTAGATTACCAGTTGCATGACTTAATATGATTTTTAGAAAGTAAATATTAATAAATAAATGTTACCTTTAATTGTTTCTCGAGTTCCTGAATCAGAGCGGCACATGTTTCCGAAATTGTAGCAGTAATGCATTGTTTGGATATAATAATCTAACACCCCATGAAGAAGCTTGGCCTGCAAGGTGGAAGATCAGAGCTTCCATATCCTAGCTCGATACGTTGAACGAATATTTGTAAGCTGCTATATCTACGAGTCTCCCGTTGCTAAAAAGCGCTGTGCAATAGCTAGACGATCTTGGACAGGTATGACTTTTCGAAATGTTTTATCCCTATTAGCAATTCTAGGACCGACAAGGATTATTAATATTTCTCAAAATCTTCTGCACTCATTCGCGCAAAATGTTTGAAATGCCCACTATCCATATCTCTTACCAATGCCGTCTTTTGATGTCTTGAAAAGACATCCACATTTTCTTAGATCTTCTCTTCTTAATAACTAGGGAATGTATAAGGAAAAAATCGCCAGCTGCCACGATCACATCATCCATGTTTTAAATTCGGACGAACATTGATCAAATTGCCCGGAAACACAGGCGAATGCATCGAACACTGCGAATACAGAGAGCTTTCGCTCGGACTGTTTTTTCGGTTCGCTGATGCGCGCTCTGCTCGTTCGGAGTAAAATGCGCAAGTCAGTACGCAGCTTAACAAGGGAAGCCATACATCTTCTGGTGCTACTCACTACTTTGGGTTCTTCCAAAAAGAACGTCTATTTCCAGAAGAGTGGAAAAGGTAACAGCCTAACTGTGCTGTATTCATCCCACTCGTTCAAGTAGGAACCACAGGATATTCTTTTCCTGCATGCGACAAGTGGATGTGACACCACCTCAGCACCCTTTGGTATTGGAAAGAAGAAGGTGATGCAGATGTATAGCAAGAACCCTAGCCTTTCAGAGATGTTGGCGATTTTTAAAGACCCCGAGGCAACTCCAACTCATAGGTGTTCCAAGATGTCGATATTGATGAGTTATTAACATAATTAACATGGAAATGATGACAATAAATAGCTATAGGGCCAGAACCTTCGATGTTCGGCTATTTTTTTACATTTCGGCTGTATCTCGGTTTAATATTGGGTATAAAAATTCGTTGCACCAACCAATGTTAGAAAACTTAATGCTCTACAACTTTGTAATACACTATGGTACACAAAATATGCTTGCAAGATATACGTAAAAACTGAAAAAAGTACGAAAATTTTAAGGTCTGTGCTCCCCCCCCCCCGTTAGCACAGGGTCCTCCAGGTCGAAAAATTAGGATAAACATTTACTTCGGAATACTTTCCAGGTAAAAAGTGGATGTCGACTGGATTAAAACGAGTATTATCAGCAACATTTCAGAAGAGAGTCAAAATCAATTAATGAAGAATCACGAAATAGCAGCATCGAGGTAGTACGCAACTCTATATTAGATAATATGATTGACGCCGTGTGTAAAAGTGTTCACGATGAAAACAATATATACAATACTAATGGAGACAAAACTACTCAAGCTCATGATTCCAAGCATCAGAAAATAATAGTGCATAGCAATGTAAAAATAGAAAAAAGTGTATGGTCGCAACATTTGCACTGGCCAAAAGTTGAAAAAACACGTACAAATAAAACTCCAACTGCACCTATGCCTTTTGCAATTACGTCGAAGAAATGGAAGGAATATACACAGGCAAAAGGATCTGAAAAAAAGGAGAAGGAAGACTCGATTTTAAAAAGAAATGCCATAAGGGAAAATAAAAATCAAGAGAAATGCGAAAAGGACAAATCCAAATCACAGTTGGCAAGAAAGATGAAAACAGTTCATTTGTTTACATATATAATTGGGCAATCTAAAATTTTATTTCTTACTGCAGGTACTCATGTAAACCCGTCGGTTACCAAAAAAAAAAGAAAACAGACTCAATGGAAATTGAGGCATCGAAAAAAATAAGTAACACAACGCAAAGGTTTTGCAGGAAGCAAAAAAACTGTATCACAAGAGATAGGTAAGCAGGTATATTCTGACCACGTCTAGAGATTGACTATTATTATTCTAGGATCAAGTATTATCAAGAAAGAAGAACAAGTTAACTGCCACTATGACATCTGGTGCATCTATATCACTAGAAAATGAAAGTGGAAAAATTAACATAGGTTCTTACGTAATAGTCAGATACCAAAAGAAGTACTTTCCTGGAATTGTCGTCAACATAGAAGAGGATGAATATGACCCCACGTAGCTCCAATTTATGTAAATGGCCGAATCCCGAAGACCAAATTTGGTACAACAAAAATCAGATTATTGAAGCAATTATACCACCGATTTTGAAAAAACTCGGATGCTATGTCAAGAAATTGGCAAATATAACTAATCTCAGTATCGACACGAATTATGTATTTTTCTATACTTATAATACATACCTGTATTTTGTTTATTTTTTGTAATAAATTACACATTATTTATTGTTTTTTATAATATTTTAAAAATTTTGTTAGATAGATACTTTCTTAGTTCATTCACTAGACCAGGGGGGTTTATTTACTGGTATTGAGCGTTCATTTACTAGGAATTTCTGCATTAAATACACTTCGAATTTTTATTTTGTAGCATTCCATTATAATTACTTGAATTTATTAATAAAATTTGATAATTAATTATTCGAGCATCACATAGAAATTCAGTTAACGTAAATATTTGTTGTGATATAATAATTGTGGTGATTCAAAAATTAAGAATGCCTTAACCGTTCATATACTGGTGCTTCTACCCTATACTTTTGAGAAGTGGAAGATTTAGCTTCTTCAATTTGCTTCAAAAGATTTTTGTTCTGTGATTCCAATATGTTTAGTTTTTGTCTGAGAACTAGTTCATCCTGATCTCTCCTGGAAGTAATAAGTCTATGTTACTTGAAACTGCACATTACACTACAATTTTTTTAAATACTGACAACATCATTAAAATATTCTGTCGATGCCAAAATGCAAAATAGTCACATCAAAATTTTGCAATATTGCTGTTCACGTACTCAGTATTTCATAATATTGGAATTAATTGTTGTTCGTCACTTTTTGAAAGCTCTGACTCCTCAGTAACTGTTTCAGTATTATGTGCTTCTAATATACCACTTGAAGTACTAGCTGATGACTTTATGACATCTTCCACCTCTTCTCTGCGTCTTCTTTTTGAAATCCTCAGTGATCTTTCTTCAGATTTTCGCTTTTCAGCAGTTTGTGATCAACCTATAGGTAGATTTAAAGTAGGTACTGCATCGGCCTTTAGATGACCGCCATTCTTTGGGAAGTAATTCAAAAGCCTTGTTTCAGAGGAATTTCAAAATACCTCAAAATGTATTGAACAAATCGTTGCTGAAAAAAAGTTAAATATACTAATGTGTGACCGTCATATAATCACAAAATATACATTCTCTTTATGATGTTGAATACGATTTTTTCCCAAATCTAGTTTTAAAAAAAAATCGGTTTTATAAGCTTTGTAGTTACCTACGTATTATAGTCTTTAGTGTGTCCCTTAAATATGACTTTCAGAATTAATTCCAAACTTACCATTTTTCAAATTTATTTTATCGTCTCTCCGGCAAGCGATTATCAATTGTTTTGCCAAATATTCTTTCTTTGAAAAGCTCCAGTATTTTATATTATCACCTTTTGTACTTTGATTATAGTTTTTACATTTAGCTACGGCACAGTTTGGCATTGTAAATTATAATTAATTACACACCCACATACAATAACAAAAGCACAATACAAATTATCAATTTAGACGTTAATGTACTTTTAAAATAATAAAATATTCTCTTGGTTCATAAAAATAACATGTAAACAATGCATCAGCAAGTCAAATGGCGAGTCTCAAACCTCGAATGTAATGTCACTGCACGTGGCGGACGGAATTCAGCACCAATAGTGGCATACCGTCTGTACGTATATCGTGGTAGTAACCAGAGGAGTAATGCCGAAATTGACGGTCAAGGCTCTCAAAAATCTCGGAATTCCGACCGGGCGACGCTTGTACCTATTTTTATGATAGCGTTACGTAGTTTCATGGAGATTTACCATGATTTAATGGACTACAACGCTACTCTGCAATATGCCGGAAGGAAGGTTACGGTCTAGAGTCGAACGAAAAGTTTTTCGACAAAATATTTTAGCCCCCGGTGCAGCTTCCGTGATATATTTAAACGGTCCTCCGATGGGCACTATACAGTATACACCCATCCAAAGATCACTGTTATCGTTATTTAGTTGGTAAAATTCTCTAGTGAAAGGCACAAACTACTCAGTAACCGTGGTGCGAGTCGTTTTGGCAGCGAGAGGCGTGGAGCCGGCGCACTATAAAGGTAGGTACCCATTCACTTACAGTCCGCTTTCGGGCCATCGCCTCAAGGTAACTCGCCTTGAGGCCAAGTATGACCACATACATGCAGGTCGACGACAGGTGGAAACCTGCAGGCAAGCGAAACCTGCATGTGAGTGGTGATTTATCTTCAGTACGGACCCGAAGGCCTGAACTTCTAATGAGTGTTTCAATAAGAGCGCAAGATTTCAGTGTTCAATAAAACTTGGTTTTCTGTAGCAAAGTATTGAAATATTAATTGATTTAGAAAATATACATTTGGGAATTATGTATGAAACAAAATATCTTGTAAATGGCCGCCACAGCTTTGCTGGCATATGCGTACCCTTTTGACGAAATTTTCAATAACGTTATTGAATACATGTGATGGTATAGTTCGTAAGTGGCACTCGAAGCGAGCGGTTGTGTATCGAGCGATAGAGTAACATCGGTCAAGTGAGTACTGCACTTATTTACGGACTGATAACAATAAACGTGAAAATAATATCACAAATTACTAATCACAGCATAATAAACTAAAATTCGGTAAAAGGCGCTGCATAGCGCGTACACAAATTAAATGTTGCCAGCCGGCAACGGCTATAATGGCACATTTAACAATTCTAATCAACAAATAAACGGAAGTCCTCTCCTTCCGCAATCTCCGCACTTATCAACACCACAATCCCTTCAACAATTTCAACAGGAAGTACAACATTCATCCCAACCACCTACTTCACATTTTTTTTCTCCTCAATACCAGAGCATCCACAAACATTATCTCAACAGCCAATATGTTTATCTCAAAACGATAGTACACCAAGCATGCATACACTTCAATATAAAAATAAAACAGGTGAATGCCTTATAGACGACGATTCAGATTTAGAAATGGATATTAACCCAACTAATACTTGGCAACTAGTATCAAATAATAAAAGAAAGCGGATAACAAAATCTACAAGTACTACCGACCCTGAGAAACAACCAGAAATTATTCACCCTAATAAATTCTCTCCGTTAAGCGATAAAGACAAAACAAACACCGAGTCTACCAGGGAAAAACAAAAAGATACTGTATCTAAACCACCACCGATCTTCGTCTACGGTGTTCTGCAGTATAGTGAAATGACTAAAAGTTTGACAGCAGTTGCAGAAGAAGAGCAGTATGAAACTAAATGCTTACATAACAATGTAGTCAAAATTACCACAAAGAACCCTGACACATATCGCAAAATTATTAAATACATGCAAGACAGCAAAATAATACACCACACCTACCAAATGAAGGAAGACCGTCCATACAGGGTCGTTTTAAAATACTTACATCATACTACACCTACGGAAAGCATCAAGGAAGCCCTAAAAATGTTAGGGCATACAATACGTAATATAATGAATGTTAGAAATAAGCAGACTAAAGAACCGTTACCATTATTTTTCGTCGACTTGGAGCCGGCAGCAAATAATAAAGAAATTTATAACGTGCGCGCACTACAGAATAAACATGTCCTTTTTGAACCACCGAAAACAAACAAGGACATCGCACAGTGTACTAGATGCCAAAATTATGGTCACACGAAGAAGTACTGCAATAGGCGATATAGATGCGTGAAATGTGCAGCATCCCATGACACAAAAACTTGTAAAAAGACTAGAGAAACCCACGCCACTTGTATATTATGCGGCGGCCCTCACCCGGCTAATTATAAGGGATGCTCCATCTATCAGGAACTGCAAAGAAAATATATACCAAACAACCCTCTCCCAACTAACAGACCTCCACTTCCTACAAGACTAAACTTTCCACCATTACGTAATCAGAACAATCAATCTTATACTCAGCCAGTACATGCAAATGTCCTTTACTCCGACACAGTAAAAAATTCACCTGTTCCTACCGAAGATATTAGCCTTAAACAATTCCTAAACGAGTTTAAAAGCATGTTTAACCAACTGTTACAACAAAGCAGCATGATATTGAATATGCTGACAACAGTCATCAACAAATTGGTACAATAATGGCTAAATTCTTAAAAATTGCACTGTGGAACGCCAACGGATTACTAAATAAGAAACTGGAAGTGGAAACATACTTACGTCTTCATAACATAGATATACTATTAATTTCCGAAACTCACTTCACTACAAGAACTTACTTAACTATCCCCCACTATACAATATATCACACGGATCATCCAGACAATACAGCACATGGAGGTTCAGCTATCATAATTAGAAGCTCTATACAACATCACGAATTGCCCTCTTTCAAAACCGAATTTCTACAAGGAACGATAATACAAGTCAAGAAACTTCCAGCACCACTGGTTATAGCCGCTACATATTGTCCACCAAGGCACAATACAACTAAGCAAATGTTACAACCTTTTTTCCGAACACTAGGCCCAAAATTTCTAGCAGGCGGAGATTTCAACTCGAAAAATACACACTGGGGTGCTCGACTGACAACGACAAAAGGCAGGGAATTGTACAATCTTATTACTGAAAATAATTACCAATTTATCTCAACTGGGACACCAACCTACTGGCCGACAGACCCAAATAAAACACCAGATCTGCTGGATTTTTTTATTACTAAAGGAATTGCTTCTAACTATATGAATATATCACCCAATTACGACATAACATCAGACCACTCCCCCATATTACTAACTATAAGCGCAACCATCATATACAATGAACCTAAACCAACTCTCGCTAATAAAAGAACAAATTGGGAAACTTTTGCAAATCATATTGACCAACACCTGAAATTAAACCTAAGTTTAAAAACCGAAGATGAATTAGAAAAGGCAACTCACCACCTGATAACCACCATTCAAGAAGCTGCGTGGAATGCTACTCTACAGATTCACTATGTCAAAGATTCTTTTAACATTCCCCTTGAAATAGTAGAGATAGTTAGAGAAAAACGGAGAGCTCGGGCAAGATGGCAGCGTAGTCATAGTATTGCAGACAAAACTATCTTTAATCAATTAAACAACAAACTGAGACGCCGACTTCAAGAAATACGTAATGAAACTTTTCAGCAATACTCAAGTTCACTTTCAGCACGTGATAATTCACTTTGGAAAGCGGCTAAAGGAATCAACAGACCTAGAGCACACCTGCCACCCCTACGAAGTAATACAGGAACTTGGGCAAGAACAGACAAGGAAAAGGCTGAAGAGTTCGCACAGCATCTACAAAACGTCTTCGAACCACACTCTAATGAAATTGACCAACATGTTGAGAACTATTTAGATGTCCCACTACAACTATCGCCTCCAATACGTAGTTTCAGTCAAGAAGAAATCGAAACACAGGTTAAACTTCTAAACAATAACAAGTCGCCGGGATGGGACCTTATAACCGCAATTGTCTTGAAACATCTACCTGAGAAAGGAATCAAATTTCTACAACTTCTCTTCAATGCAATAGTACGACTTACATATTGGCCCTTACCACTTAAATTTGCCCAAATTATTCTTATTCCTAAACCTGGTAAACCTCCTAATCAAACAACATCCTATCGGCCCATCAGCTTACTTCCGTTAATTTCTAAATTGCTCGAAAAGCTAACCTTAAAACGAGTAAACAAAAGTTCATTACAAAACGAATGGCTCCCAAATCATCAGTTCGGGTTCCGCAACGAACACTCGACGATTCAACAATGTCATCGGCTGACAAATGTAATAAGCAAATCATTGGAAACCAAACTCTATTGCAGCGCAGTGTTTCTGGATGTGCAAAGCGCATTCGATAAAGTATGGCACAGAGGTTTACTCTTTAAAATAAAAATACTCCTTCCGCGTCAGTATTACCTTTTGCTACGTTCCTACTTGACTGATCGTTCCTTCCAAACCAAAGTAGGCAACGAAACCTCGCAACTAAAACAAATAAATGCTGGTGTCCCACAAGGAAGCGTACTTGGACCTATGCTATACTTGCTTTTCACCTATGACCTTCCAACAACACCACAAACGACCTTGGGGACATTTGCTGATGACACAGCAATACTCTCCTGCAACGAAGATCCAGCAATGGCATCAAATCTCCTCCAAGAACACCTGAACTTACTAGAAGTCTGGCTGACAAAATGGCGCATAAAAGTTAATGAAGGTAAATCAACTCACGTCACTTTTACTACAAAACGCGCAACATGCCCTACAATTTCTCTTAACCACACAACCATACCTCAAGCTAATGAAGTCAGGTATCTGGGTATGCACTTGGACAGACGATTGACTTGGAAGACACATGTCACTAAGAAGCGAAAAGAAATGGATCTAAAACTGAAGAGTATGTACTGGCTCACAGGAAAAAGATCAGCTCTCACGCTGGAAAACAAACTACTGCTGTACAAATGTATAATTCGTCCTATCTGGACTTATGGGTGCGAACTGTGGGGAAGTACCTGTAAGTCAACTATTGATATCATACAGAGATTTCAATCTAAGACACTTAGGATACTATCTAATGCCCCATGGTTCGTATCGAACCTCACATTGCATACCGACCTTAATATACCGTTTGCGACAGATGTAATTAAAGAAAAAGCCAGGAAACATCACGACACACTGGAAAGACATCCCAATGCTACAGTCATCCCTCTAACTGAACAACCGGAAGCTAGAAGACTGAAAAGACGATGGCCGATAGATTTAACAATATAAAATAGGGGTAACACCAATGGGTGTCTTCCTCTTCATGTTATATTTAATGATTACATACCATTAGCTCATAGAATATTATTGTAAAAATTATTCTGATTGCTAATAAAACTTAGAGAAAAAAAAAATGTTATGGTATTTCATTGATACTCTAATTTCGGCTTTCAATGCTTCGATGGTTGCAGGCTTATTGGCATAAACCTGTAACTTCAGATAACCCCACAGTCAGAAGTCTAAAGGCGTTAAATCGCAAGAGCGTGGAGGCCAATTCTGGTCACCAAATCGGGAAATGACACGACCAGGGGCAAACTCGTGCAAGATCGTCAATGTTTCACGGGCGGTATGACATGTGGCACCGTCCTGTTGAAACCACATGTCGTCAAGATCAATAGCTTCCAAATGAGGCACAAGAAACTGTGTTATCATAGCACGATAATGGTGGCAATTAAACTTTCACCATTTTGATAATAATATTTGACAATCAGGACGCGTTGTTCTACCGTGTAATGCTCCATCTTTACTAACTCCCATCTGTCAACTTTCGATCTGTCACGTCATAATCATGTGACATTATGACTGTCAAACATGGCGCGCAATTCAAATCTTGCGCTCTTATTGAAACACCCTTTACTTTGCTTAAAATATACCTGCAGGCCACAGCGAGTTTTGTGTTTGGTCCTCTTTCTCGCATAATAAATTCACAATAATAACGTTAACATCCATCTTCAGTGAAATAAGCTGATCGACTGATCGAAATTTGGCTATTGTTTTCACACGTATTGTTTTCAATTCCATTTCGAATTAAGGACGGGTCCACTAATAATTAATAATTGTGGTAGATATCATTTTTGAACAGAAGAAACATATTATTGAATTAAGTGAATTTAATTTGGTTGTCAATTACATGTAATACTACGCAATATTATTAATTAAAGATTATGTTATCCTAGTTTTGACTTTTGTATAAATTGTAACAGAATGTCATTTTTAATTATTGTTTATTATGTATTAATTATTATTAACCATAAGTTGAGATAAAAATTTGGACCCGAGCGGCGAAGTTTGCGTGAGACCAGACCTGATAGTTCGGCCGACCCGAGCGATGGCTACAGCTGGCAACGGTGCACCTTCCATAAGGCTCCACACTGTATTCTCGGTGTGACCGGCGGACAATAGTGCGCGCGGACCTTTGTACTCCTCTAGCAGCGGCAATGTTTACTGCTTTGCTTGTAAACCATTTGATTTCAAAAAATTAAATCAGTTGCGGTGATGGCTTTTCAGATTAGAAGAAAGCGTAGGAAAAAATAGAATCGCATGAAAGCAGTCGTGAGCATAGAATTTGTATGAATAAATCGTTGCTTCAAAATATGAAATCAAAACATATTGATGCAGCTATTGAAATTGCTTTTAAACAGGAAACTTACTATTGGACAGAGGTCTTTAAAAGAATAACAGCCGTTATAACATTTTTAGCTGAAAGGGGTACGCCATTTCGAGGAGAAAATGAAGTATTTGGATCACCATCAAACGGTCTATACATGGGAGTGCTGGAAATAATAGCACAATATGACCCTTTTTTTAAAACGCATATTGAAAACTATGGGAACAAAGGAACGAGAAATGTTTTTTATTTGTCCAAGACAATTTGTGAAGAATTTATTGAAATTATGGCAAGCAAGTGCTTACTCAAATTGTTGCGGAAATTAATAGTGCAAAATTGTTTTCATTAGTCGTTGACTCAACACCGGATATCACACATATCGATCAGTTATCCATAATCATTCGCTATTGTTCGAATAATGGAGAAGTTCATGAAAGACTTCTTGGATTTGTGCCTATGTTTAGTCATACTGCTGAATCCATTACAAACATGATTAAAAGTTTCTTACAAGAAAATCAGATAGAATTGAAGTTTTGTCGTGGGCAGTCATACGATAATGCCAGTAACATGTCCGGAAAATATAAAGGGCTTCAAGCCAATATTTTAAAAGAAATTAAAACTGCATTTTATGTTTCTTGTTTTGCACATTCATTAAATTTGGTGGGCGAATGTGCTACTAATACATGCATTCAAGCAACAAAACTTTTTATGGCACGGTGTAAATCTTCCTACAGCTACGCAGACGGAAATTGAAGCGTCAACAGTTATATGCGATTCGTTTAGTTACCTAAATTTATATCAACTGAATAAAGTCAATAACGTGTTTGGGAAAACTTTAGATCTAATTTTTACCAGTTCTCAGCTTATCACGATATCTGTTGCTGCTGATTGGCTTCTTAACTGTGATAAATTTCACCCTGCCTTGCATATGGACTTAAAGAATTTTAAATGTCATAATTTCTTAGATTCTTGCGAATATGTTCACGATTTTAGAAACGAAAATTATAATAGTGTAAGTGAATATTTAGGTTATATTGATTGGGACTTTTCTATGAATGGACTGCAGCTAGACGATGCGGTCGATGTATTTTATAGTCATTTATATACTGCTATTTATTCTCTTGTTCCCTTACGTAGAATAAGCACGTCTCCTTTCCCTTGTTGGTTCAGTGGTGAACTTAAATCTCTTATTATTAAGAAAAAGAGGGAGCATAAGCAATTCAAGGCGACAAATGTCTACGAGGATTACATAATTTTTTCTGAACTTAGAACTCGTTGCAGGTTTTTTTCAGAATCATGTATCGAGAGATAAAAAAAAACTGTTTCTCTGCAGGCTGTGAAATGAAAAGTCACGTCTTTACTTGTGTCAGATAATAATTAGTTGTCAATTTCTGTACGAATCTGGCAGATTGTTAATATTGAAAGCTACTTTCGGAACGGCCTTCAAGTTGACGGAGAATGGACCTATTCTATTCCTCCTTGTTTTGTGGAATTCCGAGAGAGGTATCCCAATGAAAATATTACATATCGCAAATTTTATGAGTTGGTTAAGAATTTGGTCAGCAATTTTCGAGAAACTGGAAGTGTTGGAAGGAAAGAAGGGTCTGGTAGGCCAAAGAAGAGAGTACCTGCTTTAATTGAAACTGTTAGACAACGAATTGACGAGGCTCCAAAAACACCAATTAGACATTTATGCCAGCAAGATGATGATTTAAGTTACGGTACATGCCACAGAATATTGAGACAAGATTTGCATCTGCATGCTTACCGATTTATTTCCGTTCAGGAGCTTTTAGAACAGGATTATCCAAAAAGAGTTCAGTTTTGTCGTTGGTTTTTGGATAATCTCCCCCCGCACGGAACATATGGGAATCGGCCCTCGGTTAAAAGCTTCCATACTCGGGGATATTATCCAAAAATCAAAGCTGATCAAAAGTCTCCATGGGCACGAAGTCCGGAAATGCGATCGCGGGGAGTTACTTTTATTGCAATCAAAATAGAGAAAATGAGCAAATGCACCCGTCTCCTTATGATATTCTATTATAGACATATCTACATCACATAGATATATCATATACAATATATACATATGTATATATATCATATATGCACATATATATATCATATATATGTATATATGGATATATATATATATACATTCATTTATGACGGAATACTCGCTAAGTGCGAGTTCTACCTTATGGACCATCTATTATATATCTATATATATATATATATTATCGGTGCCTTTGCGCACGCACTTGTTTTATAGGAGTGTTTATGAGAATCCTAACGAAGAAAATAGCAATGAAAAATCTAACCTTAGTTTTTTTTCCAAAAGATTCACGGACAAGTATTTAGAAATCTCGTTGAAAAGAAGTGTTTCTTGGTGAAATAAACGTCTTCAAGTCTGAAGTGGAATTTCCCGTCCATCTGCAAACATTATTGAAAGTGGGTTTTTCTTGCTCTTTATTCGGAAGTGCCTTCATTCTGGCCGCGATTGTCGTTTTTTTTTCTTGTTTGTTTCTCGCGGTACAGCGAAACATATACACACGTAAGAAAAGTGCAATTGTTCTTGCTAGTTAATTATCAATAAAAACGTGAAAATCAGGTGTTCCTATATAAACATCAGAGTTTCTCGATTCGCTTGAGATTTCCAAGGAACTACTTTGTGTCCAGATTTACTTTTGCGGCAGTTGACCTGTGAAGATTTATTTGTTGTCTACTTTGTGCTAGGAATAGTTTTTCTTAATCTACTGATAGTGAGTAAATGATGGCGGCGATATTGCGATGTTATGTATGTAACCTATTAGGTGGACCTCGACAAATGCCACGAATTGGCGACGATGTTGACAAGCAACAAATCGCAGTTTCACGACGTGCCGCAAACGAATTAGTAGATCTCGACGTTCAAAATGATCACCGAATTTGTTTCAATTGCAATCAATCTATAAATAATGAGATCCGACTGATTAGAGAAAACCCTACACATTTGAGATTGAACGTGTTGAATCAAAAGGGGGAACGTGCTTGTTTTATCTGCAATGCTCCTGATGAGGTAAGAAGAGTCAGTCTAGAAGCGAGGCTCAATGTTTTTGTGCTTCGCAATATATTTGTGCCCGAAAACGTCCGTTGTTGCGAACACCATTTTGATCGGGATGGATTTATATTGCAGCCTCTCATTGTTGGTCTTAGATTCACCAATAGACCCTATGCCATATCAGGACCAGAGTTACAGAGAATCTTAGAACACTTGAGAAATCTCGCTTTAGCTAACCCAAGGCTCACGAATCCAGATTCTTTGACTGATGAAGAATTTTCCTGTTTGTATCCGCTCAACAAACCCCAATTCGAAGATCTTCTCACTTATTGTGAAGCAGTTCAAGATGCGAACGCTGTCGGTGAGTTTTTCAGGCGGATTAGCCGCAAAGACTTGATGGCTTTTCTCTGCAAAATGAGACAAGGAGTGTCTGACGAATTTCTCAAAGTAGTGTATAATTATAATACCCGACAAGCTGTCAGCATGGCAATCAACACTGTTCGGAGGTCATTAGCACAAAGATTTGTCCCAGAAAATATTGGCGTTCAGGCGATCGGGAGGGAAAACTTCATCGCGCACCATGTATCGGGTTTTGCTAACACATTATTTAATGAGGAGCCCGACGTCCCCAAAGCTATTGTCCTCTGCGATGGTACTTACTCCTACATCCATAAGAGTAGCAATTTTCAAGTTCTCCGCCAATCTTACTCCCTGCATAAAGGACGGCACTTACTGAAACCGACGCTGATCGTGGGAACTGACGGATATATATTGACCATTTTGGGTCCCTATTTTTCTGATGCGAGGAATAATGACGCAGCTATTCTTCGGGCTGAATTCGACAGAGATGGGGCTGCATTGAGAAATTGGTTTCAGGATGGCGACATATTCATAGTGGATCGTGGGTACAGAGATGTTATACCGTTCCTCGAAAGATTGGGCATCTCTCATAAAATGCCTGCATTTCTTCAGCGTGGTGAACGTCAGTTTGATACGGAAGTGGCGAACACAAATCGCCTTATCACCAAAGTCAGGTGGATTGTAGAAGCACGGAATGGGCACCTAAAGTCTATTTTCAAACATCTGGGCAACACTTTCAATATTCAGAATGCACGTCATCTAGGGGATGATTACAGAATATGTGGGGCCATCATAAACAAGTATCACCCTCTAATAATTATGGAAAACGCTACAGTAGAGGTAGCAAGAACAATGCTGCAACGGGTAAACACAGCCAATGAAATTCGCGCTCGTGTCGAAGTGAATAATCTCCGTAGAAGGAATGCTCAATGGCAGAGGCTGGAACAACAAGCACCTGATTTTCCCGCGTTGGATTTAGAATACTTGGAGGCTTTAACATTCGGAGTGTATCAAGTTAACCTGGCAAGATCCTACATTCAAGATCAACTAAACCGAGATGGCGATGATGAGCTACAGATAGATGAAGCCCTGAATGAAGAGACTTTCATTCGAGTTAGAGTGTATTCGAGATTCCGGCGCGGTACGAATCACCAGGTTTTTATAAAATATAATGATGACGGAGAATTTGGTGACCACGATGGCCCTATAACTGGATATTATTGCACATGTCAAGTTGGCTCTAGAACCCTTGGATCGTGTGCTCACGTCGCCAGTGTTTTGTGGTATCTTGCATATGCTCGACACCGACCTGAGATCAACTACCCCGATGGAACACTACTACAAACGACGAGAAATGCAGCACAGGCACCTGATGATGACGATCTCCTTCAAATCGAGATGGTTAATTGATTAAAAGTAAAAAAAAACAACAGAAAAAGCAAAAAAAAAGATAAAACAAAGAAAAACAAAAAAAAAACAATAAAAAAATTAAAAAAAAGATAAAAAAGAGGTGTAAGTCCGACTAGTTACCTCCACGTGGTACATCTTGGGTTAAGCTGATACTAGCGGCATTTGTAATCATTCATGGATGTATATGTATGGTAAATAAATAGCAATCTCAACTGCACTCTCCCCTTCCTCGCTCTTTCTCCGTTTTGCTCATTTCAAGTTCCCTGCTATGCTCTTTTTATCTTGACTTCCCCACTGCTCTCACCTTTTTCGGGCTTCCACTCGCTTCTCTTTGGATAACATTTCAACTTCAGAATTCTTCTGTCCAAGAAGAGATGAAATGCGGATAATAGCGGTATTCCGTCATAAATGAATGTATATATATATATATATCCATATATACATATATATGATATATATATGTGCATATATGATATATATACATATGTATATATTGTATATGATATATCTATGTGATGTAGATATGTCTATAATAGAATATCATAAGGAGACGGGTGCATTTGCTCATTTTCTCAATTTTGATTGCAATAAAAGTAACTCCCCGGGATCGCATTTCCGGACTTCGTGCCCATGGAGACTTTTGATCAGCTTTGATTTTTGGATAATATCCCCGAGTATGGAAGCTTTTAACCGAGGGCCGATTCCCATATGTTCCGTGCGGGGTCCTTTCACCTTTTTTACGGACGAAGCCTGGTTTTACCTTAATGGGTATATTAATTCACAGAATATGCGAATTTGGAGTAACGAGAATCCACACGTTACAATTGAAACTCCCCTTCATCCACAGAAAATAGGAGTCTGGATTGGAATGAGTCGTCGTAGGTTAGTTGGGCCAATATTTTTCGAAGGCACGCTAACTGCAGCAAGATACATGAACGAATTATTGCAACCTTTTTTAAATGAACTACACGATGATGAACTACGGGATGGTTTTCTGCAACAGGATGGCGCAACAGCTCATGCAGCTGCAGATACAATAAATTTTTTACGAGAATATTTTGATGACCGGAACATTAGTAGGAATACTGCAATACCCTGGCCCCCTCGCTCTTGTGATATTACTGTTTTGGACTTTTTTCTATGGCCCTATTTGAAAAACACCATTTTTAACACTCCAGTTAATGATTTAAACGAAATGAAACTTAGAATTGAAGAACACTGTCAAGAAATAAACAACTCACCTCAATTACTACAAAACGTTTTTGAAGTATGAGAAGACGAGTTCAAAAATGTTTGGAGGAAGAAGGCAGACATTTTCAACATTTGTTATGATTACATTAGTTCAGGTTTATTAATTTCTTTTACTGGTGCTCAATAAAATATTTCTGCTCCTAAAAATGAAGTTTCACTATTATTTAACTAGTGAATCACCCGAGTTACGCTTCGGTTTGCAAATTTAGAAGAGATTCATTAATATAAATTTTTAAAAAAAGATGCACCGGCCGGGAATCGTACCCGGGCCGCCCGCGTGGCAGCCGAGCATCCTACCACTGATCCACGGATCTTTGTTGAATTGAAACAATAAAGAAGCCGACCTGCGATTAATTAATAAAATTAAGCAATGGTAGTAAAAATCGCAGATCAACCCCCCTACCGTTTATACACCACGGCAGCTCTGAAAATTCTTTCTTTACTCACCGCGATGGCCGAACTAGCTCAAATATCGGCGACCTTAGATCGTAGGTTCAAATCATCAGCTATGTGCCCTGGAATGTCTTACAAAAAGGAAAGGAAATGGAAATGGAAATGGGCGCCAGAAATCAAAAGATTTCGAATAATAAGAGAAAATAAACTGCAAGTGACTAGCGTTTAATTAATAATCAATAATAGAAAAGTCTTGAAATGTCAGTAGTAAATTATCAGAATAATTAAAATGCAAATAATATTATAACCAAATTGTGTACGTGAACTGAAGGTTGCGACACGCATAAAATTAAAAAACCCATTTCGGGTTATTTTAATAACTCTAAATTCAAATTATTCATGGAATATGCATACCTCAATCATTTCATAATACCTTCTGTTTAGGCTATAGAAATAAAAAAGCGTGACTGTACCTTTTACAGAGGGTCGAAATACACATCAAAATAGCAACTTTAAATATAGCATAATTAGATATAAGCATAAAAATTTAAATATTAAAATAAGAGTATGTATGAAATTGAATGTTACATTACATGTTAATAATTGCGGAACGTATGCATTTAAATTTTAAATATTTACGGTTATAAAATGTATAAATGTAAAATACAGGTATTGAAGATACGATATATCTCGGAATAGCACAAACTAACCTCGCTTCACCAACGTGCAAAAACGGCTAACAGGCGAACGCCGGCTGGGGGTTGCTACACCCTGTTGTTTAAAATAAGTTGGTCGTGATCTGCTACCATAATGGAATACAGCAAAAGCACCCTCGAACGGCAGCAACTAAGCAGAGCGCCAGCAGGTGTTGAAAGTGCGATAAGGCTTGGCCTCCGAGAAAAACTCGTGTATGAAACTGGTAATTAAGAGCTAAGGAAAATATAATTACTATGGAGATAATAAGACAGAAAAGCGCAATCGTACCTGATCATAATCAGCCCTTAGAAACACACTGCTCATTAAAATTGGTTGAGCGCACGTAATTTGACTTGAACAAAATCAAACCTCGGACGCGCGAAATGCGCCGCGCGAGGCGAGAAAAATAAGTGCCTCGGACGAAAATTTCGTGCCCAAAAGAAGGCTTGCACTCTGATAAGAGATAGCGCAGGTCGAGAGGGCATTGCGCAAACGATAAGAACTTGATGCAGGTACAAAATACGCTGCTTCGGAAAATTTACGAATTCGAAATGCAAAGGATTTATAATTCAAATAAAAATATACAGGTTAAGCCTGAAATAAATTGATAAATGGCGAAACAATTAAGCGAAGCCAAAAAATTGTTTCAGAATGACGCGCTGCTGTAGTGCTATATAATTAATCAGTTGAACTATGCTTACTTTTGCTAATTAAACAATCTCATTAAAACCTTTTTTGAAATTAAAAACCGGCCTAGGATCTAAGTCTAACAATTAGCGACATTTTAAGCCATTATACAACTTAATCGGTCCAGTATCGTCGGAGGAGCTAGCGAAGAAATATACAAAGAGACCAACAATCTTATGTAGTGGATTCCAGCTGACACAAGTAAAGACGTGACTTTTCATTCCACAGCCTGCTGAGGAACAGTTTTTTTTTGGATCTCTCGATATTAAGGACTACATTTATACAGTTGAAAGTTCAATTTCCACAAACATTAAATCATTTTGGAATTATGTTAATTCTCTTAAGAAAGACAATTGTTTACCTAATGTACCTTGACAACTGTCATGCTAATAATGGTAATGATGTGGTTAATTTCTTTGGTCACAATTTTGCTTCGGTTTATACTGATAATGTTATTACTCTACCCGAGTATAATTTTCCTCAAACTGTTGATTTTTCTAATGCTGAAATTTCATTACTGAAAATTTTTGAAAAACTGAATAGTTTACTGATTTTAAAGGACCTGGTCCTCATAAAATTCCTGGAATATTTTTAAAGCAAACATCTTTTATTGTTGCTACACCACTGCTAATATTATTTAATAGTTCACTGCTTACTGGGCAATTAACACAGTTATTTAAAAATATTATTATTGATGAACAACATGGTCTTTGCGAAGGTAGATCTACATGTAATAACTTATTATTGTACCAACAGTTTGTTGTGAAAGCCTTGGAGAATGGTTTTCAAAAAATTCGACTTTACATTCCACAGCATCGAACTAACTATGGGTACGTTTCTCCAATTTCTAGGATGTGTGGGTGCGCCAATAGTTATTGTGGCTCTGTTAGTTTCTTTGGTATCTCTTTGCAAAGCTTTAAAGCAGCGCTTTTAAAACTTAGTGCTTAAATTGCTCTATGCAGCATTTTTACACTATGTATAGTTTTTGCATGATATTGTTAGTTGCCGTTCGTCTTACATTACATTATCATCATTTTTTTATTATTTAGTTTGATTGTAGTATGTTATAATGATGCACGGTTTACTATATTTCACGCACATATAATCGCATGCTATTATATTATATTCTTGTTATATAATAAGTGTAAATTGGGGTTTCCCGTTGGTATGAATAAATAAATAAATAAATATTCAAAATGTATATTATAAGAAATATCAGTAACTTATTTATTAACTAAAGTTGTGGAAAAAATAGTATAGGTATAGGAACGCTGTGGGAGAGAATATCATCTTTCCCTTAGCATATAATGTATTATTTATATTTATATTCTTTATTAATGCATTACTATAGATGCTTACAAAAAAGAAAAAGTTGCTGATGTTAGCCGCAATAGCCCATCAAGAAGGATTACTGTTTCCAAATGTCCCGATGAAACGGAGGTGGTCAATTCGACCATTAAATCAATATAGGAAGACATTTTGCAGATTTCTGAATACTTTCAAAGTGATGATCACAGAAGATCTTGAGGAATTTTACAAATACACACGTCTTCATGTGGATGAGTTCAATGAATTAGTGGTATTATTTGCATCAAAATTGAACAAAAGAAGTTGTATTAAGAGCGTCACAACTGAAGAGCGTCTGGCAATTACATTAGAGTAAAAAGTATAAATTGATTATACATAATAACATTTAAAATTTACATGGTATATTTAACAGTTACTTAGCCCAAGAAGTTGCATGGCGCAGATGGGTAAGCGCCAGGCTTGCATTAAGCAAGCCCTCGGTTCGAATCCTGCTGGGGTCGGAATTTTTCCGTATCCGGTTAGAATCGGGCTCAGTGAGACCATTCACAGTTGGGCACCAAATTAACTGTGCTCTACACAGAACCACAGACCTAAGAGATAGAGTAACAAGGTCAGCACACCACCAAAACACACAACTCACACAATAGTTGCTGCGCAAGCACGAAAGGCGCGCTCCAACTCTGTATCCCGAATCCAGGGCAAGTTGAGCATTGTACCGCCAGATTCCAGCGCATAAAGCACCAGCCTCTACAGCGTAAGGTAAATGAGGTTACAGATTATACATACATACTTATCCCAAGGAAGTGAGTTCGCTCATTTATGAGAGGACGAGGAAGTGTTTCTAAGATTATTCGAGAAATTTTAAATGCCATTTGGGAAGTTCTATTGCCACCACCAACTGAAGAGGAATGGGTTGATATTAAAAAGCATATTAATGAGAGGTTAGTAAATAAACTTTATTTATCTTTTTTAAATTTGGTGTTTTTAGATGAAATTTGCCCAACTGTGATGGATCGATAGACGAGAAACGTGTAGCAATACATAGTCCCTACAAATCGGGAACTAAAATCTACAATTATAAGCACTTTTACAGCATACACTTAATGGCTATCTGTGATGCAGATTACAAATTCCTTTTTGTGGATATTGGTTTTCAAGGTATCTAACAACTGTTTATTAGCATATTGATATAGAGTTGACAGTAGTGTGACATTTTTGCAAGTATTTGTGGAGACGGTGGTGTTTTCCAAAATTCACATTTTGGTTCTGCTATTTTGAACGAGACCTTAAGCCGGACTCCGTAGCTCAGTGGTAAGCATTCTGGCTACTGATCTAAGGGTCGAGAGTTCGCATCGATGGCTATTTGCAGTGCATTGCCTAATTGTTTTTGTTGGTCCGAAGTGCATCGTATTTCTACTTTTCTCTAGTGTTACAAATCACAGGAATTTCTACAATATTTCAGAAGAATTAAGACAAGTAAGTTTGACATGTTTAGTGATTTTACCAACAACAAATAAATTTACGTAGGTACAATGTGGTGTTGAAATAACATTTAACACTTTTATCAGTATTATTTATTGTTGGTGCAAATTAACGTTTGTGCTTCTTTGTCTATATTGCGGGCTTTTAGCATAATGGAGAGCGAAACCACGAGCTCCGATAGCGAAATAGAAGCACAGTTTAAATGCAATATAAAAAAAGTAAAAAGTTTGACTCTTAGAGTTTGTCAAATTTGCGAAAAGGCTGGATCATTGATTGCAGGAACTATAAAATCGAAAAAAACTTTGCTTCTAAGTTTGAATTTACGAAGAAACGTATCAAACATCAACAGTTATAACAAACTAATAGAGCAAATAGAAAACAATGAGAAACTAATGTGGCATAAAAGTTGTTATGCATCGCTAACAAGTAAAAAAATATTGACAATTTTAAAAAGAAAATTGAAAAGGAAAAGGAACGGTCAGTTGAAATACCAACCAATATCGAACTGCCTTCATCTAGCATTTCTTTATGATAAGGCCAGTTTACTGTAAAAAAATGTATTTTTTGTCAAAAGCGATCTCCCAAAAAGATTCTTTCGCAAGTACGTTCAACAAATGTGGAGAATAAAATAAAAATGATTGCAAGAAGAAACGCAACTGTGTTAGAACGGATTGGCGATAATGATTTAATTGCTATGGAAGTTAAATACCACGGCAACTGTTTAACGTTAGAATTAAAAAAATCAAAAGCAGTGACTGCAAATGTTAGAATAAAGAGTAATCATGATAATCTACTCCTTCAGCTTACAAAAGAGCTTAGAAAAGGATTTGATAATAAGAAGGGTTTTGCAGTTGCATCAATTTACCAGCGATATTTGGCTCTCAAAGGCACTAAGTCAAAAAGAACTTTACTTAGAAGCATTAAACAAAAATTCGGTGATGAGATTGAATTTGTCAAATCACAAAGAGCAAATGAACCGTACGTAGTAATACCATCACACGTAACAAAAGAGGAAACTGTACAGTCGATTATAGAAGCTGCATCGTCAAAAAATTATACCCCTATTTTGACTAATAGTTCTGAATTATCTCAGATACATAAAATATGTACTGATATAACAACGGAAATAAGCAACATACCAAATTTCAAAGAATTTAAAAACTTGGATATTAATATATATAAAAAATGCATACCTCCAAGTTTAATATTCATAATCAGTCTTTTAACAGCATCGCAAGATAAAGACGAAACCAAAGTTCTAATATATGCCAAGATATAATTTATAGTTATACAAGGGGTAGAAAACTGACTCCAAAACATATCAGTTTAGGTCTGATGGTTCATCAAGAAACAAGATCGAAAAAAGTCGTAGACAATTTGCATGCTTGTGGGCATTGCGTACCATATAAAGATATATTGCGAAAAAGAAACAGCATTGCACAAGAAGAAATACACAAATATATTGAAAATAATAACACGGTTATCCCAAGACAACTAGTACGTGACAGATTTGTTCAGTTTTCTGCTGACAATATAGACATTTTAGAGGAAACTTTGGATAAATCGCCCACGTTTCATGGTACGCAGATGGTTGCTTTTCAAAAGGGCCCGCCCAACGGTACAAATCGAGATTTTAAGATTTTACCAAACGCAGTAAAATTACAAATTCCAGAAACATTTAATCTTTTAAGACGTTTAAACTATCAAAAAGCAAGCAGAGTTTCACCTAATATAGCAAATAAGAACTTTCCTTCTGAAAACACTGGAAAAAGAAACTGCATTCGTCTACTGAATATGTCATGGTTACTCTGTCGAATGTCTAACAACGAATCTAGTGCTAGGAGAATAGTAGTACCGCAATGGTCCGGCTTCAACAAATTAATTTCGCAGGGTGATGTAAGTACGACTACATCGTATGGTTACCTACCATTATTACCATATGTTTCCTCAGATTATGATACCGTCTGGACAGTGATGAAAAGATGTCACGATATTGCAAAACATCTGAATGTACGTAATACAGTAATAACTTTTGATCAAGCTATTTACTATAAAGCAAAAGAAATTCAGTGGATAAAAGCGGAAGAATGCGAACACTTTGTTATATGTTTGGGTGGCTTCCATATAATGTTAAATTTTCTGAAAGTCATTGGGCAGCACATGAACAATTTTGGAATTAGAGATGTTTGGTTGGAATCTGGTCTTTATGGAGAAGCGACTGTAGATGGAATCTTAAATGGAAGAAAATGGAATAAGGGAATACGCGCTCATAAGCTAACGTATGAAAGTTTAATGAGAACTGCTATTGTACTTTTTGAAAAGTGGTTAATTGATTGTAAAAGTGATTTTGTGCACTCTATAAATTTCGCACGGTTGTTATCCAACGATCTTCGCAACAATATAGAGAACAAACAACCCTTAACAGAAAATTTTAAAAAGCTAATTAATACCTTCGAAGGTATGTCAGAAGCGTTTGAGGCTTTTATTAATTCTCAGACTACAACTTCTCGCTTTTGGTTCTCCTATATTTATTTGGTCGAAATTCTGCTCGAATTTGTATACAGCGAAAGGACGGGGAACTGGGAAATGCATTTAAATAGCTTGTTACATTTGAAATTTTCAGTAAGACATATTCTATCATATGCGCTTTGTAGAACGTTTAGAATTTTGCAGTTGGCTGTTTTGGAGAATGAGATTTTTGGAAAAACTTTTGCGTGTGGTTTTCCTGTTTCCGGTTTCTTGGGTTAGCTGACAGCATCTGAGGGAAAAGAAGGTCCTGTGTTTTGTGCCATGGACATCATATATAAATATGGAATAATAATTTCCCTTTAGAGTGTTTGGCGTGACACTTAATTTGGAGGCACCTTGGTAATTTGTAATTTTGGGAACTTCCCCAAGTGATGTCCGCCAGTCGCAATTATTGCGGAACCGCGTGCTGTTATACTAGAAGATCCGTTCCAACAAGAAACCTGGGGTAAGCTAAATGTCTTTCCGGAAGCCTCCGGGCTGTTATGAAGATTCCCTGCAACGAAGACCTTTGGTTACGGCGTGGAGAAAATTGAATACGATCGTGAGAAGCGAAGCTACCACCTACCATATTCGGCATAACCTAGGTGCTAGACCACTACCCTGGGCAAGTAATTTGCATTCCATTAAACCCTTGATGATCGGCTGCAACGCGAAGCTGCGTCAATTTCACCTGGAGCTCTCCTTCAAGGGCAGACATTCCGAGCTGTCGATACACCGTGGGACGCTCAACCCTCTTCGGAAGCTATCGAACGAAGCTGGGGCCATCCTCTGAGCTCACCGTAAGCTGTCTGGATTGGCCATCGATCCGCAAGCCCGTGCTGTATCCAGCGACTAGCTGTCAATTAGCCGCGTATCAGGTTAGATCAAACTTTATTCTGCCGCAGGTGTGTGTCGTTATATGATTACTTACTTGAGTTAATCGTGTGTGCTATCTGCTCCGCAATTTTGAGCTCGCAAACAATGTACTGATACTGAGGTTATGAAACCTGTTTTGCTATGAAATCTTTCAGTAGCCTGAAAATCACATTATGTACTGCATGTAGATTAGCATAATTTCTGTACCCACCTAGATTTCATATGGTGCATTGTGAATTCATTACGATATTACCGCTTTTGAAATGGCAATTTAACTTTCGGAAACATAATTAGTTCTAATCGCTGTATTTGTCAGTCTTTCTATTACATCGAATTTGAACTAAGTCGAATTTTAACGACCTCATGTAGTTTTAAACTTTGTGAATGATACGCAAGCCGATTTGCTAGTAATACGAATTATGTAGGAATTTTTTTCCTTGTACCACGCGCCGTGCATATTTAAAGGCCTTTGAATACCGTTAGGCGTTGGCATAGCGAAATTTTGAAGGGTAAATTAGTTTATTTTTATAGTAGACGCAAAGATACTTCGGACAGAGCGAGTTTTAAAAGTTAAACCGCAAATGAGTTTACTATTGTTAGTCCGCTTAAGTCGTGCCAGGTATACGCAAAGGTGGGAATATTTCCAAGGTGGTATTTATTTCGTTTTGTAGTGAAGTTTCTACTTAATTTATATTTAATTATCTAATAATATTGAATGACAAAATTTATTTTACTAGGTAAATAAACACATTATGCGATTATGCCCTGATGAGGAATAAATTATTTTTGCTCAAATGACATTCCTAGATAAGAGAAATCGACATTTAATGTTTCGTCGCGTCATATTGGCATTAAAGTATGTATTTACAACTACATCCCTTCCAGTAATTAGAATGAAAGATAAATTATATAAATCACTTGACTTGTCTTTACTTCCCAAATTTAATAATAACGTTGCTGTTATACTTTGACGCACGTTAATTATCATCTAGTATTTGTGTTGTGTTGTATTTTGTGGAATATGTGGAGACCATGGGATACTAATGAAATTGAGGATGAAGTTGAAGAAGTCGCTGCTCCATGTGATGAGTTAGAAGAAGTTGATGATGCGGAAGAGAGACCAAGCCAGCGATCAATGCATTTTTTATCCGACGATGCGAAAAACATAGTCTTGAATGTATACAACGCACTAATTTCTGAAGGAGAAAGAAATGTTGTGAGAAGAACTGCGTTTTTAACTAAAGTGCCAAAAAGTACGGTTTTTCAAATTGCGAAAAATCAAGCGCTGCCACGTAAACGGCGTTCTGATTATGGGTGTCACAAAATATTAACAAAGCCTAATGAACATGCAATACGCGGCGTAGTTTATGACATGTATAAAACTAATGTGGTGCCAACAATTAAAATTATTCATGATACGATCATTGGTGACATGGGTATAAATTGTTCAATGACGACATTAAGGACATCGCTAAAAAATATGGGATTTCGCTATAAGAAGATAGATAAAAGACAACAAATAATGGAATCTCCGCGGATTAGAAAATGGCGATGCGAATACTTACAACAGATAAAAAAGTTTCGGGAAGAACAGAGACCGATATTTTACTTGGATGAAACTTGGTATGACACGCATGATGTGGTTCAAAAAGGATGGACAGATAATTCTCGCAAATGCCAATTAGACATTCCACCTTCAAGAGGAAAACGTATTATAATTTTACATGTAGGCTCTGAGATGGGATGGGTGAACGATGGTCTCCTATTATCTGCGAAAAATATAAGAGACTGTCGATTGGACTACCATGAAGACATGAATTCAGATGTGTTTGAGTCGTGGTTTTCAAATAAGCTGTTACCAAATTTGCCACCTAATAGTGTGATCGTTATGGACAACGCCAGTTATCACTCAAGGCTTGCTGAAAAAGTGCCAAATAGTAATTCTACTAAAGCAGAAATTACAGATTTTCTTTACAAGAACAACATGTATTTTCAAGAAACTTACAATAAGAATCAATTACTGGAAGTGTTGTCCATTAAGAAGTTCTCTAAAAAATATGTAGTAGACACCATAGCTACAGAACTAGGCCATAGAGTTTTAAGATTGCCACCATATCATTGTTGTATGAATCCTATAGAAATGATATGGGCAGAATTAAAAATACACATTCGAAAACGTAACCAATGCCCCAAGTTTAGTGAGAAAATGATAGAAATAATTAAAGAAGAAGTTAATAAAATTCATGTAAATAGCTGGAAAAACTGTGTTCGGCATGTGATTGGCATTGAAGACCAATTTTTTAAATTTATTGATATTCCAGAATTAATTATTAATTTAAGAGACAGCGATAGTGACGATTGGCCATGTGATAGCGATAACGAAAATTAATTTATATATTGTACTCATAATTGTTGTTTTTTGTATATATCAATCAATAAACTGTAGTTATTTGTTGCATATACATATTTTCTATAATTTTTTGTCTTTCTTGATTGTATCTTTTTTTATTAACAATGTTGTTAAATAAAAATAATAAGTTTTTAAACACTAACAAACATTGCGTTTCCGTAGCCGCATTTCGATTTTAAGGATATGGATTTGCTTGTGAACTATTACAAAGGGATTGTCGTGTGTACAACATAATCCCACCTGCCATGCTCATTAACCTTTAAGTAGTAGCAAAGAATATAGATAGGGGAAGAAGGACAGCCTATGGGTTATTAGCGTATTATTTAAAAGCTCCTCAGTTCTTGCCTGGCCCTCAAGCAGCCGCCGCCAGTACTAATGAACTTGTTCAGGGCTACGGTCGGAAACGCATTTACAGATTCCTGTCGCATTTTTCCCAAGAACGCGTCTCAGCGTTGCCAGATTGCAAGGAAGTTACAGAGTTATGATTTTAACAGCTATTTGTATAAGAGCGAAATTGGCAATTTGATTTTGCGCTCAAAATATACACAAGATTTTATACAGAGTGGGGTCATCTTCGAGGTGCCACCATTGGCATCTCGGAAACGGTAAGAGATACAACTTCGGTCAAATGGGGAAAAAGGTGCACATTTATGAGGCCAATATATTGACGCTTCTGTTTTTCCGAAAAAAACGCATAGCCTACTTGTTATAATCGAAAAACTGAAACTGGTCGATTTTTTCAACCATGCATAACTTTTTTATTATTTCATATAATTTCAATTTTCAAAAAAGTGCTTGTAGGGAATTGTAGGCTCTACATAATAGGCCTACTTTAATATTTTTCTGATTCGTAATTTTTGAGGTACAGCCCAAACTTACATTTTTTTAAATGGAATGGATTCAGAACGCAATACAAACATGCAATAAAAAATGCTAAAATATCAGCAAATGATAAATTAATAAAAAATGCAAACAATCCAATTAAATCTATATGGCAAATCATAAATGAACAGAGAAATGTACCTGTTCACAAGGTAAGTAAAAATGACATCCTACCTGACGAATTTAATGAACACTTTGTAAACATAGCTGAAAGATTGTCGAAAAATCACCAGACTGAAACTGGGGACGATTTACATATTGAGTCCCAACCATTAACATATAAATTCATCTTTGAAGAAGTTTCATATATTGAGATTCGTGATATCATCGACAGCTTAAAAAACAAAAATAGTAGGGACCCATATGGTTTTAACGTAATTCTGCTAAAATGCATAAAAAATCTTATTATAATGCCAATAACAAAACTAATAAATCAATGTCTAAAATTAAAATACTTTCCTTTGGCTTTGAAAGTCTCAATTGTCATACCCATTTATAAAAAAGGAAATAAGAGGGAAACCGGTAATTATAGGCCTATATCTCTTTTGCCTATCATATCAAAAATTTTTGAAACCGCTATGGCTAACAGAATCTCATCATTCTTTGAAATAAACAACATATTCACAGACTGTCAGTTTGGATTCCGAAAAAATAAAAACCAAGTCCAGGGAATAATGAATCTTATTAATGATATTTCAGATGCATTTCAAAATAATGAATATGATTCAGTAACGTTCTGCGATCTCACAAAAGCTTTTGATTGTGTCTCTCATCAAAAACTTGTCAAAAAATTAGTGTGGTACAACTTTGATAGCGATAGCATCAAACTAATAAATTCATACTTATCAAACAGATATCAACAAGTAAAAGTAGAGGACCTAATGTCATCAAAGAAAGAATTAACAGTAGGCATCCCACAGGGGTCTGTTCTCGGGCCATTATTATTCTTAATATATATTAATGATCTACCCCTCAATAAAGGAAATGTCAAATATACACTTTTTGCAGATGACACAACTATATCAGTTAGAGATAATTTATTAGAAGTAGCTCTAGCAAACTCAGAAAATGCTCTAAGAGAAACTAAAATATGGTTAAACAGAAACAAGCTTTGTTTAAATATGAGTAAAACATGCAACATGATATTTACATTAAAACACACTTGTAACATTAACAACGAACAGGACGAAATTAAATTCTTGGGTGTAGTGCTTGACCCTGGGTTGAGATGGCATAAGCATGTTGATTATGTGTGTAATAAATTGAGTAGTTTTATATTTATCCTAAGAAATCTAAAAAACTGTGTCTCGGTCGAAATCCTTAAACTTGCATACTATTCTCTTGGTCAATCTGTCATGTCTTATGGGATTTTGGCCTGGGGACATGCAGCACAGGCATCAAAAATCTTTGCACTCCAAAGGAAGGCTATAAGAATAATAATGAGCTTGAGTTACAGAGATGATTGCAGAGATTCTTTTAAATATTTGGGAATTCTAACTTTTCCCTCAATATATATTTTGGAAAACCTAATTTACGTTAAAAACAACCAAAAAAACTACCAAACTTATAGCGAACTGCATGAATACCCCACAAGAAAGAAAGAAAACTTAGTAAACAACTATTGCAGACTAAAAAGATGTCAAAATGGGCCTGATTTTTTCAGCATAAAATTTTTTAATAGCCTCCCGAGCACTATTAAAAATTTAAACTTAAAAGAATTTAAAACCAGAATTAAGTCATTTTGTATCAGCAAAGCTTTCTATGACTATAGAGAATTTATAGAATGCGATAAATCGCACATTTAAAATTCATATCTGAAATTCTTATACTGAGTTCATGTTAACATTATTGCTATTATTAGCTGTCTATTGTCTGATATCTATGTACATTAATATTAAGCATGTAATTATTTAGGTTTCAAACCAATTTGACTTGTGTAAATACTCTGTATATATGGCACTAATAAAGTTTTCTATCTATCTATCTATCTATCTATCTATATCAAAATTTTGCATCATTGGAAAGCTTGTTTTTTCCCTTTTCATTCATGTATGGTTTCACATAGGTACTTATTTTCACAAACTTTTACAATATTTCATAAAACACTTTTTAATCTAGTGTGCCTTGACTGTGTTAGTTGTAAAAACAAATGAATAGTGTGCTCTGGTTGCTATGTAACAAAACAAAAGACAATTTGCAGTGAAAACTTTCTAAACATACTGCAATAAGAAATAATAAGCTACTAACTATTCAAAGTTTAATCATATGCTCAAAATTATAGTTATTATTAGTGACTTTTATTTGATACTTTTTCCACAAATATTAAAGTTTGGCAAATGTTTTACGTTTTATGAAAATACGTTTTTCGGTCAGTTCTATCGTAAATAAGTCAATAGTCAATAGGTCGTTACCTACTTTTGATTAATTCTTCATTAGTATCGTTCCTTACTGATGTGCTTTCCTGATAAGACGTGTCCCATTCCTTAGGCTAATTAACAGGACAGCTTATAAGAATTTCTTCTGGAAATTCACATTCAGTTGTGCTGAAGTTTGTCTTAAGTGTTGTCATACTCTTTTGAGGTTTCCTTTTCCGAAATTGATCACTCGAACGCTTAATCTTAATCATGGTTAATTCGTGCGTATATTTTGAATGTAAGCGAAATCGCAGAACCGACTGCGATTTAAGCTTTTTTCGTTTTCCTATAGAAAAAGAAAGACGCGATTGTGGTTGATTAATTGTGGCAATCCACAGCTTTTCACGTTATCTGAAGAACAATTACGTGAAAGAACTGTGTGTGCCATGCATTTTTCCGAAAAGCATTTTATGTCATAATGCTGTTCCCTTAAATTACAAAACTGCCATGCAACCTGACCACGCAACATCGCCAGTGTCGCCCAAAGAACTCTCATTTAAAAAAGAGATCATGCCAAGGGTCTATGGTAAAGCGACGTCTTGTTCGGGCTCTTTTCATTTGGATGAAGATCATATTGCTTCGCCTATGCAATTAGATGCAGATACCATACCGGATTCGTCTATGATACAGGTTAGTTCCTTTAAAAATGTCCGTTCTGTATACAGTGTGGTGATAACGTCCCGCACAAAATTCATTATTTTCTTATTTAATGTTTTTTGGGAAAACCCCGAAACACGTCATTTTATTTTTTAAAAAGACTCAATTTTCCCCCTTATTTTGATAGATCTCCTCACCAGTTACATGATGATGTAAAAAAATTAGTGCCCCTCGTAGGTAACAATTGTTTTGAGAAAAATACACATGAAGTTCAAACAATTCAGAATTTATTTTTAATGAAAATAAGAGCTATGACAAAAACTACCTCATTTTGATTTTAAAACATTTACCACTGTTTCACAAATGTGTCAAAGTCAACAATTTAACGTTTCTAAGGAAACAGATGTGGTGCGTTATTTTAATTTAAAAAAATTCTGAATTTTTTTAACTTTATGTGTATTTTTCTCAAGAAATTGTTATGTGGGGTACTAATTTTTTATATCACCATTTAACTGGCGAGATCTATCAACATAAGGGGGGAAAATGGGATTTCCATTTGAAAAAATTAATAATGACGTCATAGCGCAGAAACAAGAGCCTCCCTCCCCCTTCTATTTTTGAAAAATTAATTGTTTATTCTAATTGTCGTTACTATTTTGCTTCAAAGAATCAGAAAATAAAAAGATCGAATTTTTATGCCATACAAAATATGATTTTCAGGGACTTCGAAAATTTCACCTAACCATGTTAGGAGGCGGGGTTTTACGATAGCGCTCAAGCAGCCGTTTTGAGGAAAATAACTATACTGTTAAATGCAAAAGAAAATATGAACAATTTCCAGTATGGGAAAGTCTAGGGACGGTGTCATGTCCACTTTTTAAAGAATAAAATTGACGTGTCAGGGTTTTCCCAAAAAACATTAAATAACAAAATTATTAATTTTGTGTGGAACTTTATCACCACACTGTATAATAACATTTTTAAATTTTCCATCGATAGTAGGTTAACACGATGTCCGATTATAGGGGCTTAAATCTTATAGTTTCCCCAAATTTGTTGCTCGATCTTTGTGTAGGTACTAATTAAATAAGGTATAATTAGTTAAAATTTCTTTTAAAGTTTTATTAATTAAATCAAAACTAAATCCCAAGCAGTAAGTATACAGGGTGATCAATTTTCACTTCTTTAGGGGTTTTTATTCAATAACACAAAATGAACAAAAGTTGGCAGTTTCATAAAATACAGAAAAATTATTGACGTTTTGAATTCTCTGATAAATTGTGTAGAAATATGTAGGCAAAACAATGAGCTTGTAAAGCATTTTAATGGAGCCTACAGCATGAAAATCTTTTCGGTTATTAGTATGTTTTATTTTTAAAAACCATATTTCAACAGGCCATGTTAGAAATGCCAACACCTACCAAAACAAGAAAGCGCCGTAGTTCTGCTGTGCTACATCAAAAAATTGCAAAACTGCGAAGACAAGTGGCGGCAAAAAATTCACAAATTTACCGTATGAAGAAGCAATGTGCACGAAAGGGGGCTAATTTAGATACATTGGGTTTGAAACCAAAAACCGTTCGCGTCTTTGTAAATATGCAACTTTCTCACAAATCTAAACAACCTTGGACAGAAGCTGAAAAAGAATTGACCTTAAATATATACCACAAATCTCCAGCCCTCTACTTTTTTATGAGAGAAAAATTAAAATTTACTATGCCCTCCAAATCTACAATAGTTTCATGGTTAAGGTTAAACCAACTTAACACTGGCACCAGTACGGAACTAATGAAAAAACTGGCTGTTAAAGTTAACAGCATGACCGATGATGAAAAACAGTGTGTCGTATTACTTGACGAAATGCATTTAAAGAAAGGTCTAGAATATAATCCACGCCAAGATATGATTGAAGGTTTCGAAGATTTAGGACATCTTGGACGGAAAAGCAAAATCGCTAGTCATGCACTAGTGTTTATGGCAAGAGGACTTATTCACAAATGGAAGATTCCTGTCAGCTTTTATGTTTCTTCAGGTACCATTAAACATGGAGAGCTATCTTCCCTCATTATTAAAAACATCGAAGAGTTACAAAGAATAGGACTTAAAGTGCGTGCTGTTACTAGTGACCAAGCTGCTACAAATAGAGCTGCATTTTTAAATCTAGGAGTTACTGCAGAACAGCCGTTTTTTTTTGTCTGCGACGCAAACATTTTTGCAATATATGACGTACCGCACTTGATAAAAAGCGTACGGAATAATTTCCTATCAAAGGATTTTTACGTGGAGGGCAAGAAAGTTTCTTGGAAAGATATCGAAGAGGCATACAAAATAGATAAATCTTCTTGTACTGTTCGAGCAGCTGTAAAAATCACGGATGCCCACATCTACCCCAATACTTTCCAGCGAATGAGGGTTAAATTTGCAACGCAAGTGTTTTCCAACACCATGAGTGCTACGATAAGAACTGCTGTTGGAACGGGCGAGTTAAAAAGCACCAGCGCTCTGGATACTGCAGAATTCGTACAGAAAATTAACTATTTATTTGATTGCTTAAACAGTCGAATGCTGAAAGACCGTAACCCATATGCATGTACTCTATCCGTCAACGTACCGCATACTGAAAATAATTTGAAAGAGTATTTGCAGTGCTGTTGTCAACATGGCGAATGTTAAAGTGCCAGAAAAAGACGTCATGGGATATGTTGAGGACATACCATATACAGTTGCTGAACAAACTGAATTGGCAGAAGATGGTGACCTCAGTTTACTCAGTGAGGTAATAGAAGTTTCAACACAACCCAATCAAGAAGCCACATTAGAATCTTGTGCGACGGTATATGTAGCTGGTTATGTCATTCATAAAACGCTTTTACGTTTTAATTGTGATCAGTGTCAAAATATGTGCAGCCATGACTCTGTAGTGCATCATAATGAACTGTTTTTACAGCAAAAAGACTATGGTTACAATGTTACTTGAACATTTTGAATAATATTTCAAAAATAGTAAGTCGTGTGTAAGTTTTAAGAAAACATTATTAGCATATAGTGTAAATAAAGTGAAAATTTTAGTACCAGGGTGGCTTAACGAGCAAGACACATGTTACTCTCATAAACTATTTTTAATTAATCATTTAATTAAGTGCAAACTCCATAAAACGTTGAAATGGCTATCGCAAGATTTAAGGACTACAAACCAGTCTGGTACACGCAACAAAAAAATACAACATTTAAGTAATGTTTAAAGCTTAAAAAATGTACGTTTATATGCTTACAGATATATTTGTGTACTTCCTATTCTTTGTAACTTTGTATATTATATTGTTTTATTGTATGTAATATTTACACCTTGGAAATCTCATTTATTTAATAGATCATTGAAATATTGGTGAGAGTAAGAAATGTATAACATCTTTATTTCAAAATATTTTAATTTAAACTGGCATTAATGGATCCGACTCAAATTTCCTATAATCTGCCTTTAAAAAAAAGTAATTAAACCCGTAAAAGGTTGGGGCAAATGGGGGTTCAATCCGTAACAATAGGTACCTAACTCTTTATTAACAAATTATTATTTATATCGCCCAAAAATTATGTCAAATGCAAGTAATAATAATTTATTTAAAAATAGCTATTTGGCATAATTTTTGAGCGACTTAAGTATAATAATAATAATAAACGTCGTTTATTGAGCAAAAATAAATAAAATTGTTATTTTACAATATACTTGAATTATGAATACATAAGTTGCTCAAAGGGGCGAAGTTCAGGCGTGCTAATCGAATTAGCATACTGTTCTACCACTTAACCCCAAGGTAAATAAAGAAAACAGATAATTTGTTAAAAAAAGGTATATTGTTGGGTATTGAACCCCAACCCTCGATTAGTTTGCAGCTCCTTAACCACATAAGTAGCCGTACTCTATACGTATCAACTTCACAAGATACAATATTATTTTTGTTTTTATTTGCTTTTTAAAATCGATCACTGTAAACTATATTAATCGTCAACATTACTTGAACAATAATTTCCACTCGTATTAAAATTTTTAAATAAAATCCGTATATTGTTTATTAATGTTTTTTTTTTATTTGTACATAGCTAATTCTATATTCATTATAGAATTTTGTGAGAATAAAGTGGGGACAATCCGTATTCCGTATAATCTTCTGCTCATCGGTGAACTTTTTGTTGAAATTATATTAGAAACCTCTCATATAATTTTTATAGGTACCTAGCTACCTATTAAATGTTTAAAAGTGTTGCATGTGAAACTTATAAAACCTTTATTTTACTTGGTACGAGTTCATCCGATTGACAACAAATGTTTTAAATAATAACAAAACAAACCAAAGAATATACACCTATATTTAATATTCTTTGTAACAAACTTAACTTACATGTAAGCAGAATCAAACTACTTAAATATTCTTTGGCAGAATACAAGTTTATTTCGGGTAGGTACAACCATTGTAAAACTATTGGAATTTTAGAGAGAAAGTTCTTGCAACACTGTTATAGCTCAAGAATGCTAATGACGCATTTACCTGCTGAATGTCACTGATAAGGTAATCACTTTGACGCTAGGAGCTTCCAGCGGCATTTTCGAACAAAAAATGATATATTTAACCAAGTAAATAGTTATGCAACCCAAATCACAGCATATACTTTATAGCCCATAAGGTTGTCCTTCTTCCTCTATCTATATTCTTTGGCCTGACCAAATTCAGATTCAGATTTCAAAGATTGATAGGCATCGCGGATCCAAATTGTATTTTTTAAGTGCCGCAAAGTAAGTTACGAAAATGTAATTTTGGTTGCATCGAGAATTTGGTCAGGCTCATTATTCCTCTTGAATCACCTTGTATACAAGTCATACAGCTACAAAATAACTACAGTAATAAAAACTTCGTGGTAGCAAATCTCGATTTGTCAAATAAAGTTTTTTATAATTAAAAATCACATTGAGGAGAAAGCGACGACTGACAGCTGCGCCAAGAGAGTGTACCCGCCCACTCTTTCCATCTCATCCAGAATTTTTGGTTTAACACCTCATTAATCACGTCCCTAGTCTTGACGTGGTTCCTTGCGATTTCTGGCTGTTTCCAAAATTGAAATTGTCCCTACTAAGAAATAGATATGTGGATGTGCGGCGGATCAAAAAGAACGTGGCGAAGCACCTAAAAGGCATTCCATACAAATAAATATATAAATTTGTTACAGTATCAAACTGATTTAACGACACTCACGGATGAGCGAGTGCCGAATACTAAGTCTGTCCGGGAAATGTCCACACTCACCCTGGAAATAGCTACAAAACAGGCTAAAGGCCGCACCTCGAATACACTCAGGGAGATGGGCGTGGTCCTAAAACGGGACACGCAGCTGCATGAAACAATGATGTAAAAATAGACGCGGTATGCTAAACCTTTAAATGAAGCCAAAAGCCACGCTCGTGTCTAAATTTTTGTTTGATGCGAAAAGCTGAAGCGTTATGTCATAAGTTCTGCCTGAAATGGCCCCGATATACAGGCAGGCTCGCCAACTCTGTCCCAAAACTATGCGAAATGGTTATGTAGCTATCGGAATTGCAGAGAAATAAAATGGCCTGACAAATTGCTTCGAAAAGTAGAAGGAGGCTGCAACAAGGCTGTGATTTCTCAAGGGGGGTATTTTTAAGGAGACTGATGCGCTCTTGTTTTAGGGTATCTATTTTTGATATTATAAGATCAGATAATTAACAGGAAAACCTTGTATTACAATGTATTGCCATTTCCTGCTACATTTCGTCCACCGAACGTGCCATCGGTCTTTCCACGCTTCATCAAACTTTCTTGGTTAATTTATTTTACATTCTGGAAACATGGTATACCCATTCCCACTTCTAATTAGCAATTCTCATTACTATGCCCTCAACTTTGAACTTTTATCTTAGCCATTCGTTTGTTTTTCTGTCAATATTTTATATGCTCCATAACCTTTGTGCTACTCTCATGCACGATGGCTTACTAAGTACACATGTTTATGTTCCATATATCATTACAGACAATACGCATTAAACACTAGCTTTTCAGCCTTGTGATATTCTTGGCTTTATTATGTGGCTAATTTTATTGAAACCTGACCACTTTACTTGTCTCTTTCGGTTCATCTCCTTTGATTAGCTGTGTATAGTCTTATTTCTGGTCCTAACTAGATGTATTTTTTAGCTCTTTCTATAGTCTTATCTCTTCCATGACTTTGATTGTATATCATTATTTTAGTTTAGTGTAAATTCATCTCTAGGCTATATTTTTGAGATGTTGTAGATTGTATCAGTATTATTGCTACAAGATCGTCATCGACATCTTAACTAGCTTATCTGTTCTTTATTAGTAGCTTCAGCGTACTTATGCGAACGTTTTGTCCGTCCGTCCGTCCGTCCGTCCGGATCGCCTGTAACTTTCGAACGGCTACAGATATCGAAATTTTGAAAGGGGGCAAAGTTGTTGCTAAGGTCCCGAGCACCTTCATGCGCTATTTGGTTTTGGCTTTCCACTTTGCAAAATTTCCAAGCATTGTAGCACAGTGGCGGTTTGTCCACTTGGCGCCATCTACAGAAGCTCGGTGGTCACGTTTTGAACTACACATTCTGAAGCTACTCGTTAGACCTGTCCTTGAGCAGTTTATTTATATTTATTCCGTTGTTCTCACAGTTTAAATCCTTAAATACATCATTCAATGCCAATGTGAACAACATAGAAGCCATTGGGCCATCATGTCGGATTTCTTACTGGATTTGTATAATCGTACAACTGGATTTTTATTTTGGCTCTTTTGTATGTAACTTAAATATACATATTGATATGGCCTTAAAATAACAAAGCATGAAATAATAAGCAAGATAATAAGCAAGCAGCTTAATGATAATCCACATAAAAGGATATTGTTTGGAATAACTTCGTTTTATCATTAGAATTTATATTTCCTACAAGTCATTAGCAAATAGTCCATTTGTGATTGCAAATGAAATTCAAATTAATTGCAGAAAGATGAAACAAAAGTTTATTTCTTACATATTTCTTGTCATATAATTGGAGACAGACACAATTGAGAACTGTTAACCTAAAAAAATATGATTGGTGACAATTACAAATGTCATAAAGGTTAAAAAAGTAGGAATCTGTATTATCGATTTGAATAACCAAGGTTTTTGGGCGATATTTAAAAAAATAACATGAACAAAAAGGGCTGTAAAATTTATTGATTTGAGTGACACGAGTCTAATATTAAAACTTAATTAAATATTCAATTTTAAAAGAAATTATTTTGGTATGTGCAATTATTAATTGTAATACAAATAAGTAATGCATTAAAGAAGAGAATTAGTGAAAATTTGAGAAAGACTAAGTGCGTGTATAAACCTGGTCTAAAAGGATTGCTGACTACAAAACAAGAAGGAACAGGATATAGCCGATGCAGATTTCAATTGGATTAGTAACAATAGAAGATAATTAAAGGTCGAAGAAAGAAGACATTGTCAAGTAAGTGTACAAAAACTTTAATTAGATTAAAAACACAGATCTGAAAGGAAAATCAGTCATAATAAGAATTTATCTGCTATTTAAAAATATTAAATTGAATTCAAATATATAACAGAAATATTACCATCTAATAAATTTAATAAAACAAACAGTAATTCAATAACTGAAACATTAGTTATTAAATAATTAAATATACAGTTTATGTAAACATACAGCATAACTAACACAAAATTGAATTGAATACTAATAAATAATGAATTTACAAGAATTTAAAGAAAGTTGATTAAATATGACAAATGCAAATTTATTTTTACTTCCCTCGTTTGAAAGACGAAGTATTGTAATAAAAAAAAATCATCTTCCGAAATGTTTTCAGATCTTTACGTTTCAAGGTCCCTAGATGACGAAAAAGAGGTTTTCTCAATTCCGTCAGTCTGTCTGTCTGTCTGTCTGTCCGTCTGTCTGCCTGCCTGTTGGCAGTATAGCTCAAAAACTATTTATCGTAGGAAGACGATATTTTGCATACATGTTATATATCTACCTCGCATGAAACTTGTACAATTGCATATACGTATATACAGGGTGAGCAACTTAAAAAAATAAAAGTTTGTTTATTTTTGTATTAATTTTGAAATAAAGGGAAGTAATAACTTTTACATAGGTCAGGCTTTACATTTGCCGAAAATAAGACTCAATTGATAAAGGATAGCGTCACAAAACAGTAAAAATGTTTCAACCATAACACCGTGACGTTCAACGGAGGCGCGCGCCGGACGTATCTGGAAGACACTCGGTAGCGCAGTTGGAATTTCGCTGCAGTTAGGTGCGCTGCGGATATGCGGTTAGGATCGAGCGATCTGCAGAGCTGCAGATGTGGTGGATTCAAACCCCAGCGGGATACATTTTTTTTATTTCACAATGTCGACGAGGGAAGTTTTGAGTAAAGCCCTTTACATATTTTTAATCAATACAATTGCCTCATATTAAAGTGTTATAATAGTTATTTATGTACCTAGAGCGAAAAATGATGCATTAGGCGTGAGTCCGAAAAAACTCGAACGAACGCCTAATGCATTTTTTGCTCGTGTTGCATACAAAATTTTTCCTACGACTGTAAAATTTTCGAAAATAGGTTTAAACTGGTGTTTTTTGCCATTTCTAAAATTTCCAGCGACGTGTAAATTTTTACATCAGAATTGGATATTTTATCGCCCATTTCTTATTTTTCTTGACACTTAAACACCGAAAATACACAAAATAAAGCACAAGTAACTTTAAATCGCGAAAAAAGGTTTAAATCAAATTCACAGTGACAGCTGTCAACTTTGAGGTTTTCAAATAGCTGACCACTAGCCGACTTAGGTATATAATCATGAAAGCTTATATAACATTTATGTATGTTGCTATGTATTACGATTCACGATTATATACTTACGTATGACGGCTGCCGCGATGAACTGATTCAAAACAATCAATTTTTGACATAGGTCAACAAGGCAGAAAGCTTGATTTTAGAAGCAGTCGTAGGAAAATGTAATTATGTATGTCCTAATTAAATTCAACAGTAACCCAGAGTGTAACAGCATCGGTCCTTATTGTTTTAATATTTCTGGTTAATTCCGTCACTTCCTACTGCTCTTTAGTTTCTAATTTTGGAATTTGTAAAACTGTGGATAAAATTCAAGAAAACTGTAAATGAAAACGTTATGCGGAAAAAGTAGAAAGACCTGAGAAATACAATCAAACAAACAGAACACGGATTAAAATGGAATATAATAGATAGAAAACAGAGTATATGCAGTAGTAATAAAGGCAAAGAAGAAGCGCTGGGAAGAACTGTGAGCTGAAATAAATCAAGAATGTAATATTAGCAATAGGCGAGTTTGAATAAAATTTGAACAATGAAAGGAAAGGATGACCAGAATTAAAATGGATACAAAACCAGGATAACCAACTGGTACTAAGTACAACTGGTGTACTATACAAGTTGAGAGAGCAACATGGAAATGTTTGGAAAGGGAAATGTTCATAGAAAAAGGGTTGAGGAACATAATGGTGAGAAAGAGCAAATAGAAGTAATTTCCAGAAAGAAAGCTAGTAGACTGAAAAAAATTAAGATAGAAAAGGCTATCAGAGCAGACGAAATAGACCCAGAATTAATATAATGGGAGAAGAGAGTAAAATGTAGTTTTTGAAAATTTTTAGAGACGCGTATAAGACTCTTAAGATACCTCAAGAATGGAAAGATAACCCAACAGTGCCGATTTATAAAGGAGGAAAAAAAACAAACTGTAACAACTATAGAGCCATTTGCATAACCACTACAACATTCAACTATACACAAGAATTATAGAGAGCAGGCCAAGATCTGACATCCAAGAAAAATTAGAAGAGGAGCAGGCAGCCTTCAGAACAGAAAGACAAATAAACGACAATAGATGTATACTAAGAAACATAAAGGAAAAGAAAAATGAAAAAGAAGGTGAGTTACATGCAACGTTTATAGATCTGAAATCAACATTCAACATAGTAAACAGAAAAATTATATGGAAATTATAAATACCAAATAAACTAATTCAAGTGACGAACAGCATATACCATGTTAAATGTTACTCTTGTATAGTAGTGTTGGTACTCTTATTGCATTAGTTACCTGAGTTTTAGTTTGTCTATCTATTTCCCTTTTTTTCGAAGATTGTTTTATGGATTACTATTATAAATAGTAGAAGCCTGAAGCAGTCCCCTTAATTCATGCTTCTCTCCATTCCAAACCTTTCTGACCTTTTCCCATTTTATTGAACCCTTCCATATACCGGTTTAAAAAAGTAAAGTTAGGGCACTTAATTCCATGTAGGAACATGGCCCGAGGCAAGGCGAGTCGGGGTCGCCGAAATATTTCTTTCCGAAACCCAGTCATCTGGCACACCGTTAACTGCGTACTCGGTGATGTGGTTAGCATCACGCCTTCGACGACTGCCTTACTTTTCCTACTTCCACAACTGTGGTTTCGGTATCCAATTTTTAAAGCGACTGGGTGGGCCGCCCGCGAGTTGCCAGGTGTGGGGATTGAACCCCGTACCATGGCACGGCAGCCTGACGCCCTAACCGCTCGGCCACGCTGGCGAACGGCTGAAATGAACAACTGACAAAAATGGCTTGAAAAACACTTTTGAATATAAATGCCATTTTTGTTAAAAAGTACTTGACAATTACTTTTTGAAAGTCAATTACTCAATTACTTTTGAGTAATTAAATTGCTTGAAAAGTATTTGAATTACTTGTGGTAATTGAAATTACTCGTGGTAATTGAATTACTTCTGGTCATTCAATTACTGAATTATAGACATCGATTAGGTATCAAATCTCCAGAACGCAAAACTTAAGAAAAAGTCTTATTACTTTACATGCTAGCAACGACGTGTGCATGAGCAAAGAGAAAAATATTTGGTGCAGACGCGTATGTTTTTAGATCGGATGTGGATATGTTGTGTTTTGTGTAGCAATATAGCTTGGCAATAATTATTGTGTAAGACTCGAAAAATATGTCTGCGGTAAGTACTACAGATAACAGTATACAGTACGGTAACAAATAATGTATTCTATTGTCTAACAATCAACAACTAACTTAATCAAATGATGTTGCTGCCTTATAAATTTTCTTGTTTCAAACGATATACTAGCACAGAGCTTATCTAAATATACAAATATACGGCAATAAGAATTTATATTAAAAGTAGTTGAAAAAGTAATTTATGTAGTACAATTACACTTTCCAAATAATTGATAATTCAATTACTATTTCATTTGAGTAATTAAAATCTCAGGTAATTCAATTACTTCATTGGGTGGTAATTGATAATTAATAATTGATTACTTTTTAAACGTAATTTGCCCCTCTCTGCATGTATCTACGGGCGCTTTCTAAATTTATGAACGCTTGAGTGCGTTTACAAACTTGTCGGGTGTGGTTGAGGTCGCAGTTTTTTTCAAAGACACTTCAAGTCTATGTGATAAGATTTCGTAGTAGTACATAAAATTTCATAAAAAGCTTACCCACAATGCGACCTGCATCGGCTAACGGAAGTAATAAATCGCTTTTTATCAAGCTATTGGGCGACATGTTTGCTTGCTTAAGAGCATAATTGACGCCTTTTCCAAGAGATAAAATACCAGCACAGAGCCAGTGTTGGAAACTGCTTTGGGATTGACTGTGGTTTATGCAGGATCATTCATAAGTATGGTCAAATTTAAGAGTAGTTAGAGGACATCAAACTTTGCATAATAAACACCAAAATTACTTAAACTGGTCACTGGAATAAATTTCTATGAATATAAGTTCGCAGAGATGGTTGCAATTGGACGGAATTTGGATAAAATTCAGAAGCAAAAATCAATTTTTTGGGTACTTTAAGCACATTTGGTGCCTTAGATTAATGTACTTTTATATAATTTAGTCAGTGGTTTTCAAAAATTTGCATTAGATACTTATACGATTTCTTTAGTGCAATTTACTTCTATTGAGTATACCTGTATAAGCCGAAGTTAGTACATGTCAAAATTTTATTTGCAAATTAACATAAAAATCAATACTTAAACAATATTATATCTGCTACATCAATCATTTCGATTATAAAAACTGTTTGTTCTTGATTAAATATGTGTAATTTAAAATTTAATATTTAAAGAACTTGACACTTCTACTATTATAATAACTGTAATATTTAAATTAAAAACATCAGAAGTTATAGAGAACGTGACTTAATTTTTTCAAAGCAAAGCTTGATTTAGATTTGCTCACATGTTATATAAAATGCGAAAAAATAGTGTACGGAACGTGTTAGAAAAGTGATTTTACTGTACGCGGATGGTTTTTTAAGTACTCGCTAACGCTCATACTCAAATCATCCACAATCGTTCAGTAAAACATCACTTTTCTAAACTAGTTCCGTAATATACTATTACGTGTGAGTATATAATAAACAAGATAATATCTATCATTTGTGTTTATTTCAATCCATTTAAGTGTAGAGACATCTCAATACTCTTATAGTTTGTCTCAGCGATTTTTTTTTACGTCATATGCGTACGGATCAATTAGGCAAATAAGCTAGAATGGCCTCTTCTACTATCCAGGAGAGACAGATAGATGTAAATACAAATTTAGATTGTTGCCGTAATAGCTCCATGCTCATACTAAGTCAGCGAACATATTCCTGGATGCAACTGTAATCAAATTCGCTAAATTAAAAAACTAAAATCAACAGAACCACCTGCTATATTGTAAACGTAAATTGTGTTTTGTATCTCCAGATTACGTAAAATATAAAACATTCTTCCGTTAATATGGATTTTAAGGCTTCAACAAACGGTTTCATGCAAGACTAGGAAAACGAAAGCTGGCGCAGAATACATCAAGGTACGATTAATGATAAAAAGTTCAGAAGTTTAAACCGCAAAACACTAAATCCGCATGCAAGTGGGAATGAAAAATTGGCAAAAGTCAAGGCTGCTACAAACACAGAGAACCTAAATGAACGCTGAATGCGGAAAAGTGGAGCAGAAAATTTCATTTGGAATTCTTGACCTGCAGAAGTGCTTTCAAATGTAAAAAAGTGGTGTTCGAGCACCAGAAGTAAAAGCAGTAAGGTCATTGTGAATAATAAAATAAAATAATTAAATTAAAGTGTCCGTAACTGAATGTAGGAAATAATACACAGTAGTGAAATTTAAGCCTTATATCCACATAAAAAAAACAAGATGAAACAGTGTAAGCCCTTTATCAGTACCTAGTGTTGGTGCTTTCAATGTAATATGACCGTTATCATATTATATTATTAACTTGATCGCGTCATAAGTGGGACGAATTAGGCTAAAGAGAATGCGCAACGTAGACAGAAACTAATAATTACAATTTATCAATACTGTTACGAGGCATGCCTTTTATGTATTGTCGTTTACATAAGGAGAATGTTCGTGCAATAATTTTCTACAACTTTCGAAGAGGACTAACACGACTTCAATGTTTCGAGGAGCTGACTTCAGTGTTCAATGATGAAGCCCCATGTCTTAGAACCGTCGAACGCTGGTATTTAGAATTCCAGCGTGGACATACCAGCCTTAGTGGCAAATCTCGTGAAGGACGTCCAAAAACCGCCTTTACTGAAGATAACATCGTTGCTGTGAGACAACTAATCATCGAAGACCGTCATGTGACATATAGTGTGATTGAAACATCATTAGACATTTCAGGGACAACAATTCAAAAGATTCTGCATGAAGCGCTTGGTGTGAGAAAGCTGATCTCCCGTTGGGTCCCGCATTTGTTTTCCGACGATCACAAGGCGGCTCGTGTTAAATGGTGTAGGTTAGTGTAGGTAAACTCTTCAATGATTCAACCGAGGAGAGTCAAATCACGTCTACGACATCATCAGTGATGATGAATCTTGGATTTATGCCTATAATCCTGATTCTAAACAGCAATCGACCGTCTGCGTCTTCCAAGATGAGCCAAAACCCGACGAAAGTTGTTCGCTCCCGAAGCACTTCAAAGAAAATGGTGGCCACGTTCGTAGCGAAAACAGGTGACGTTGCGACGATTGAACTAGGGGATCGTAGGACAGTTAATACAGAGTGGTATACCATAGTCTGTTTACCACAAGTTATCACCGAGCTTCGGAAAACCAACCCAAAGCGAGACATCATCCTGCATCATGGCAACGCAAGCTCACATACCGCTTGCAAAACAATTGAGTATTTGGAGCAGCAAAACGTAGAAATTCTGGACCATTCTCCCTATAATCCTGGCTTAAGCCCTAACGATTTTTTTACTTTTCCCAAAATTAAGAAAAATCTTCGTGGTCAACAGTTCCAGTCTAGTGAAGAAGCAGTCGAAGCTTTCAAATCGGCGATTTTGGGTACCCCTACCTCGGAGTGGAATAAATGTTTCAACACTGGTTCGAGCGTATGGTAAAGTGCATAAAATATCGTGGTGAATACTTTGAAAAACAATAAAATGTGTATAAGGTTCTAGTTGTTTATTTTGTAAAGGCATGCCTCGTAGTAGATAATACGAATGGGACATACAGAGCCGATAATGTGGCATTTCAGGTTTAAAGGTAAGAAGAGATAAAAATTTTCCTTTACATCTTTCGATAACTTAAAAAAAAATCCCAACCGAGATTCGAACTCGAAATTCGAACTTGACGGTCCACGAATGTCCTCACTACACCAATCTGACAGCGTAGTTAGCTGAACTCTTAACATATATTATATTACCGTATTGAAACATGTCTAGTGCTTCAAGTTTCCTAGCTATGCTCATTTCATTATTCACACTCTGATCACAAATTTCATATCTTTGGTCCATTGAAACAATCATTTCGGACGCTGAAATGCAGACGGCCATTACAGAATAACTTCCGCAACAGCAGCAAGAATTTTACCAGCAGGGAATCTGGAGATTAGTACAACAGTGGGACTCATACCTTAAGTTAATAGACAGTTTTTAAAAAATTGAGTTAATAGAAATTATACTACAGCTTCCAACCGTGTTTCTATTGAACAATCTTTGTACTACTAAATCCCAACTATTAGAAAAGATAATATCACCAACCCTTTAATAATCAAATAAGGTATTGAGAACAGCAATAATAATGTCAAATTCGATGTTAAAAGTTTAATGTGGTCGTAACCTTATTAGCTTATCTTAGTATTGTGTTCAGTACATATCAACGTACGGTTTTTTTTTATTAAGTTTCAACTGGATATCAATATACGTAGTATGTTTTTTCAAAAACGTTCCTCAATTTCAAAAATGAGAAATAGAACACTCCGACGTATTTTAAATGCAAAATTCTAGATATTGATTTTAAATAATGAAAAAAATTGCTTATAAAGCAATGCAATACATAAAGGTTATAGTACAAGACCGCCCTCTAGCGACGTTATTTCAACCAAATTGTAACACAATAATACACACTCACGAAAACTAATCGTGGTGACAGGTGACAAACCAAACGATTTTATCAAAAATCTGGGAAAATTTCGATAAGCAGCGGGAAAAATATAATAAGATAACTCGGAATGTATCGCCTATTAACATTTTCGGCAGGCAACAAGCCGCGACTTCGTCTTGGCTTGTATTTGCCTACTTCAAATGTTAATAGGACCTTACATTCCTTGTTACTTAAATAGCTATTATTATTATTTAAGCGCCACCATTGTACAATCAAGCATTAGCTAATAGTGTACTGAGAAGATCCCACCGTGGCTTTGAGCTTGGGAAAGATGGATATGCTCTATGTCCGGAGTATACCTACCTTTGCCTTCAGGTCCTTAAAATCTTGTATTTCCGAAGACGCGTACTGCATTTTGCTTCATATGTAGTCAAACAGGATGTAATCTAATACTGCTATATTAACACACAAGGTTACAGGAAATTCTTGGGCGCCAGCTGTGGGGCTGGATTTATATCACGTCAATCTTAGGCTACATTGAACGCATGATGTCGCGTTATTTACACCCTAAAGAAAAGAGGTTTGGAGGACTGGCAGCAGACCATCCAAGGTTCCAAATAGCGATTAGCACACCCAGTTCAAAATCTGAGGTCGTTAAGCGGATCTCAGAAATAAAGAAACATAAGCCGCGTAAATAGTGTATACCGAAGAGACAATTATGCACATGCAAAAATTACACACTGAAGGCGCTAGATTTATTGTCGCTGAGCATCAGTGCGCGCTAAATTAAACAACCTTTTTTGTCTCACCCCATTGTGAATTAAACAGTGCAAGCACCCTAGTTCACGAAGTCTCAAAGTTGCACCCATACTCTACCCCGTTTTGCTTTTGGGTTTCTGCCAAGTGTAAAGTTGAAAGGTGGGTTCATTTGCTTACCGGTTTCTCGGTGAGCTTACCTGTGCATTCTCGTTTATCGTGATGGAACTGTGGTGGCGCTCAATCTATTTAGCTTTGATTACCATTATTTAGGTCGTTGCCCTTGTGTTATCTCCTGTTGGACCACCCCTCGCTTTACTGAGTATAGTCTGCACCTTTTGTTAATGGGCTGGGCAGCGGTCCTATGTGAGTTACATTCTTGATTTTGAGAGACATCGTACGCACTAGTCGTCTAGCTTTTTTGTGGTTTTTCGTATGAGCTGGCGCGTTGTCGTTAACGTCGTTTTTGGCCCGTCACAACCAAATATCATTTAATCCAATTAATGAACTAGACTGAAATAGTAGTCGAATGTTCTACTACAGTTAGTTAAAGTAGACAATTTATTAAAAATAATAATGATAGGGCATATTAATAACAGAAAACTTAAATTATATGAAAACTGATAATTATCGTGCAGCAATCATTAAATAATACCTAATGTAGATCACTACAATATATAAAGAGTGTCTAAAAAAGAATTACATCATGTGTCACTAGATTGTTATTGGTATTGCATTATCCAGAGCTGTCATTAATTAATTGTCAAAAAAAAAGTAAATATTCACTTCAAATAGTTTTAATTATAAAATATTTGTTAATACAATACAAAATGTACACAGTGCAAGAAAACATTTCGATCAGGACAGTTAATAAATGGGGAATGTCAATATTCTTATGCGACTTGTAAGCAGCAGTTTCGACTGCAGTTTCCTAACAGAATTGTCGAAGAAACTGTTTTGCTGCACCACATTCGTTGCGTTGTTGAAAAATTTCGGGCGACAGGAAGTGTAGAAAAAGGCAAGTCTACCGGAAGGCCAGCCACTGAACTAAACATTATTGAAAATGTCGAAGCTCTTGTCGTAGAAAACCCCAAAAGGTCAGTGCGTCGTATTTCAGCTCAGACAGATGTCCCTAGAAGTACTGTTCACATTTTGAAGAAGCGACTGCACATGCATCCATATAAAGTGTCTGTTGTACATGAAATTCGACAAAGGGACCATGCTAGTCGAATACATTACTGCAACTTTTTCCAAGAAAATTTAAACAACAACGATGTTCTTGATTTAAGTTTTTTTAGTGACGAGGCGTGGTTCCATTTAAGTGGATTTGTAAATAAACAGAACTACAGAATGTGGTCAGTCGATAATCCACATAACTATGTTGAAGCTCCTTTACATCCTGTTAAAGTTGGAATATGGTTAGCTGCGTCACATCGTAGGATCATAGGACCAATATTTTTTCATAACACCATAAATGGTCAACGTTATCGAGAACAGCTATTAGTGCCCTTTTTGGATCAACTGCACCCCGATGAATTTAATGGTGGTTACTTTCAGCAGGACGGGGCCACTGCGCATACGACAAGGGAAAATTTAGAATTTCTCTAGCAGTTTTTTCCCAATCAAGTAGTTAGTCGAGGGGTTTGGGCAGCAAATTCACCTGACCTTACTCCATTAGATTACTGCATCTTTGGACATCTTAAAAATGAGGTCTACAAAGAAAGGATTAATAATTTGGAAGAGCTGATGGAGTGCATTAGAACTAAATGCAACGATATAACAACTGCAATGTTGCACCACATTTTTGACAACCTGAAACGTCGAGTAGCATTGTGTATTCAGCAAAATGGTGGACACTTCGAGCACTTGTTGTAGTCAATAATTAACCCTTTTCTAAGGACTACCTTTAGTTTATTAAGTTATATTCCTTCCATTACTTTTAAGTTCCGTATTTGAGAAATATATTTTATTTTCTGGAAAACAATGAGGATTAATCATTTTTTTTCGTTGACCGCTTGTTAATTTCAATATTAATGAACTATTTTTCCTAAAAAAGGATGGATTAATAGACGTCATTAATACACTGTTTTTGATTAATACACTCTTTTTCATTAATTAACTGTTTTTAAAAAAAGGATGGATTAATAGATCTATTAATACACTGTTTTTGATTAATACACTCTTTTTCATTAAATAACTGTTTTTGTGATTTTGACGTTTTGATGATATTTTGCATGGAGGTTAGTAGTATTAATCAAATTTTTCACCACAAAAAAAGTTTTTGCGGTCAACGAAAAAATTTTGTAATCAACTCGTTTGTTAATGGGTCTTTAATAATCTCAACTATTAAAGGCACTCACTCGCTATCGCTCGTTCGCGCTTTAAACAGTTTCGATTATTAATCGCCTTCATTAACACACTTGTTGGTTAAATAACTATTAATAAGGGTTGTCTTACTTCTTACGATATTCATGCTGTTGAATAATGCTTTAAAATGCGCACATATCTTAATTTAAAAGTAAACGAAAACCACAAGTAAATTTTGTCAACAAAGACTGTTGTTGAGGTTATGTTATTCTTCCGTCTACTAGGTCTACTACTAGCTAACAGTAGCGCGCGAGAGCGGCACATTTTACGTTTGTATGGGAAATTCAAAGCACACTAGATGTAGTTCTTTTTTAGACACGCTGTATTATTTAGTTATTACGAACCGGCTTTTTAGAAATATATGATAGTTAACAGCATGCACTGAAGTTAAATAACGTCACTTTAATTGGTCGGCATTGATGTCTTGGTCTTGCTATAATAACTTATCAAAGAGCCTGTCTCTTATTTCAACATGAAGAAAAACATAATTAACTTGTTAACTTGTTATTATTATTAACTGAGAAGCAAGAAAATGGAGATATATTTTAGGAGGACGAGATATATATCATTTGACTCAGCTTGCAGAGTAGATTCCAAAAATATATAGAAACCGGAAATCGGATTTCTTTTCCGAGGTCGACTTCCGGTCATTTTTTTTTAACTTTTAACTTTTTCCTTTATAACTCCTGCAGTTTTTAAGATATTTAGCTCTAATTTGGAATACAGGTTACGCTGCAGAGCTTACATCATTGAGCATATCAAATGGTTGTGAGAATCTACAGGGAGATATTTTTTCAGGGGCCATGCTTTCTTTTCTCCCCCTGAACTTTTTTGCGGTGCGCCGCTGTTAGATTCTAAAATACAAATTGAGTTTTCTGTTTTGTTTAGAATCTTTTTGTTCTCTTGCAGTTTTTTCGTATCTGCAACCGTTATCGAGAACAAAAAGTATAAAGACGATTTTCTGTAATTTGCTAGACGAAATTTAAATTTTTAAAATGGTTTTAAACGTTAATTATGTGCTAATAAGTACACGGTAACAATTTATAGATTAGTTCAGGCACATCAGTTTTGAGTCATTATAATTTTTACCGCTACAATAACTTTACACATACGAGGGCTGTTCAACATGTTATCTACTTGAAATAAAAATGAATTTAATGAAATTAAATATTTTTTGCCACTTCTATTATTAACTGAGAAGCAAGAAAATGGAGATATATTTTAGGAGGACGAGATATATATCATTCGACTCAGCTTGAAGAGTAGATTCCAAAAATATATAGAAACCGGAAATCGGATTTCTTTTCCGAGGTCGACTTCCGGTCAATTTTTTTTCATCTCGTGTTAAATTCTTAATGTCCAATTATTGGCTCCCCTAATTATTTTAGAGCTAAAGTGTAAATACATTTTTTGTAGAGAAAAAAATACTGCATCTATTCATACTGTTGCTAACCATTTTTCATTTTCCATAACCGAAGGAATGCAAAAAATAAAACTAGCATTTTAAAAAAAATAAAACTAGCATTTTTACAAAAATCAGTGATGCCATGGAATTATTGAAACAAGCCAATGCCAACGCAAGTGCGTGCGGGGTGATCATCCAGTCACTGCCGTCAAAAGATTGAACGTATTGTCGCTTTTATTAACTTGTAAGATCTATATCTATTAGGATACCCTTTATAATTCTGGGGACTGCCGTGCAGCATTTTGTTGCTACCAAATTTTAGCTCAATCGAATATTATTAATCCATCGCGCTTAAGGCTGAAAGACTAATTTTAAATTACCTGTTCTTTGATTATAATGTTTTTATTCCAATTGTTGTAGGGGCAAAGAATTCCAGGTTCTGCACAATAAAATAAAAGAGCTCGTAAATATTTATTTAGTTTACGATTGCCTATAACTTTAGATAAATACACAATTAGTGAGCAGGATTATGTCTATTTGATAATGGCGTTTATGAACGCTGTTTATTTAAATAAAGCTTGTTACATAATTAACAAAACTCTTATTCGAAGCCAATGTGATGAATTCTGTAAAATATATTAGACAAAAATAAATATGAAATTGTGTGCTATCGATAAAGAAGTTACACCGGCACTAGTACACAAAATTATTACAAGCCATAAGTGGTAAACCTGTGGAAATATTGGTTATAATTGCTATCGGAACCAACATGGAACAATTACTAGTTGCACTCAAAAGGTTTAAGCGATTTACGGCACGTTGAAAAATTTGAAGTTAATAGAAAAGGTGCAAGCATTTAGTTTTGATATCACTGTTTCGAATGCGGTAAGAATTAATGGTGTTTATACAGTACTACAGCAAACACTGTAATTTAATATATTATTTTTTTATGCTTCCATCATGTCTCTGAAATTATTTTAGCGGCAGTTTTTACAAAAGCAAATTCAACATTTCAAGACCAGACATTCCATTATCTAGAAGGTTTTAAAATGGCTACCCTAAAATTAATGTTCAGAATTTGGTTCCAGGTGTAAATTACCCGAAATCAAACAAATGTTAGGTAGCGATACAAAAACTAGTTATTGTAAGAAGTATGGATGATGTTATTAATGAAAAATTTCCTCGAGAAGCCAATAGGGAACTACTGAATTGCGTCATTTCACAATCGTCTTTGTAGAAGGCGTTCCTCTCAGAAAAATAAATTTAAAAAAACAGGTGCATATCACATGTCCAGGTAGATAAGGAAACCCATATATGCTTGAATAAACAGTTGTAGTTTGAATAGGATTCAATTTAACGAAACCTGAGGAAAAAATCGCTTTTTCAAAAACATGCTTCATTGTAAAATATTAAGAAAATGCTGAATTTATGCGCTAGAAGCAAGATCTCTCTATATAAGGACAAAAAATATTGGATATTGGATACAAATTTCGTCGAAATAGCTAGTAGGAAGTTGCAAACTGTTTTTCGATTCCAAGATACAAAACTGGACAAACATTTTAGCAACAACAGAAGTACACCTAGGAAACGTAGCTTAAAATCAAACAACAACCAATCTTAATATTGCAATTGAGAAAAGAAGAAATTTTCGAATTCCTACAAAGTTGTGATGAAGAAGTAGTGAGTTTTCGATATTTAAGCACCGAGTGCAACATCTAAATTAAGCTAAGATTTGGTAGAGATTGATTTTAGACAGAATGGAGCAAAATTCCGCCCGGCATTCTCCAAAAATCAAAATTTCCAAAATAAGTGGCACTCTAATATCCTATATATTATTACTTACTTATTCGACATTTTTCCATTATACTTTTTTGGCGTCCACAGTTTCTTTCCAGTCACCTTCTTTTAGCTGTCATAACCCTATGCATTGTAATGGTATTGAGCCCACGACTTGGCTCTGCTAGCAGTGCAACATAATTAACCGATTAAAAAAGCACAAAGTTTATGTAGCTGCAATGTTAAACTAAAATTAAAATATTAAATGCATTGACAATGAGATGCGAGAAATAGTAAAGTAGTTGAGTAAGGAACGCAAAGGCAAGGCTTATTTTCACAGGGGTCAAAATTGATTTTTAAATAGATAAAAGTAATAGGTTTGTACATAATGTGATGCCGAACCGAAAGAAATTAATAGACACAAAAAGGTTTGCTATGTGCTTGTTAAAAGAAGCGTAGTTTTCAATAAAGCCAAGTAAAGTAAAAATTGTGAGGAATCTAAAAAGGTAAAGTAAGCAAGAATCAAATAACAGGACATTGCAAAGAGCAATTAGAGAAGCAGGCCACAGGACAGCAAGGAAGCAAATGAGAAGTGGTAAACTCTAATAAATCAGTGCATTTAAAATTACAAAGCAGAGCAGTGGCTAAAACTAAAATAACAAAACGTTCCTGAGTGTAACGCTATAAGACATTAATTATAATAAAAGGACAATATTTTAGAATTTAAGGAATTTGTAAATATTAATTAAGTATGTATTGTTTGAGGCTTTCGCGGTTACTCGAATTATTCTCCTTAGCATAGAATTTCGGCTTAGACCGCGTAGTATTTGTATATGAACACCCAGCATTTTCTGGCTTAATGTGCCTTGCACCTTGTGAAGTCGAGCAAAAACCCGCTCGATGGCCATGCTCTTTGGTGGCTCGTGTTGTTTGAGTATCTTGAGAACGAGGATACTTAGGCAGATTTGGCCGTTTTGCTGTTTGTGCATCCATATTCACTAACGTTTTGCAAGACCTTGCAGCTTGCATCATCAGAGTGAAAATCGCAGTGGATGCACAAACAGCAAAACGGCCAAATCTGCCTAAGTATCCTCGTTCTCAAGATACTCAAACAACACGAGCCACCAAAGAGCATGGCCATCGAGCGGGTTTTTGCTCGACTTCACAAGGTGCAAGGCACATTAAGCCAGAAAATGCTGGGTGTTCATATACAAATACTACGCGGTCTAAGCCGAAATTCTATGCTAAGGAGAATAATTAATTAAGTAATCAAATTTTATTCCATTTTGTACTATTGTTTATCAAACCTTACTTCCGTCAATATTGTTTCTTAACAACTAAATGCGATATTGTTTAATAACAGAGAGAACAACTGAATAGAAACTATTGGCAGTTTGTTAAGATTTGTGCTCCACATTTAACGAAAGTTTTAAGATAATAAACGTATTTTGCAAGTTATAAAAACTATACCAATTTATTACCCAAGTGCTAGTGTACATGTGGGAGTATTTCCATAGAGTTCCGCAACGAAAATATTAAGAATTCGACAATCTCATCTTCGAGGATCGGTGCCGATCAGTGTAAATTTGCGATCTTCGATTAGGGCCACAATTAGCATCGGAGCCAAGATATTAGTAGTCCAGGGCATAGTACGGGTCTGCAAGAACGTCTCCACCAGCTTTAGCAGCAAAGGGAACAGTTATAGCTGAGAAAATCTAACGGCGTCATCTCTAGAGCAGCATCGGTGCAGTTCGACCAGATTCTAAGATACAAAATTAGCCTAAAAATTAGTGTCAGCATCCGGAAAACGAGTTGCATACGAGATCAAACCTCGGTGAAGAAGATTAGATCATTTCCAAGGCTTCAGATAAGCCGTATTTCAAGTAATTAGCAAGGCGTCATCAAAATCCGTGGTTTAGCGGAAGTTCGAGGCTGCCACAGGAAGCGACCAGAAACAATTGCAATTAGACGGCGTCTGTCCTACGACACGTAACACGTTACTACTAAAACAAAAAGTTGTTATTTATCGCCAAGCGCGAAAAATTTGAATATTTACCTTGCGAATTCTCATATTTTCACGAGTATTTAAACTTTCAAAGGACCGCTGTTTGCGCGAGACAACCATTTTGTAATTTAACAATTTGTGAACATTGAACTAACGCGTATTTGAATTACTGGCTTAACATAGTACAATTCAGATCAATTTTAAATTACAATCGACTTCGGAACCTACCTGAGAGGAAGCTTGTCTTTTACCGAAAGCATTTTTAAATAATTGCAGTTGAATAAAGTATAAAGAGGGGCATACAACAATTTATTTTGTGCAGTAAATAAGTACATTTCATATTGTAACCAGCCTAGTAATTTACTGCCCTGCAAAGTTTGAGCACAGTATAATATAAAACAGTGAATTGTGTATTGGATTTGCCTTACTTTAACTTATATAAAATATTAAATTAAAGCATAACAGAGCAATTAGAACTGTCCATTGCAGTATATGTGTTTTCCGTTGCGTAGTAGGTATGCTCTTCTCCTTATTCCTGGTGGTGAACATTCTCAGATCTTTTTTAGCCATCGCTCTTCTGCCATTTTCTCTACCTACCCGTACCAGCATAATGTGCGGCTCTGTAGATTTCTCGTTATCTACGACTTGATATCTAATTCTCTCCATTGTTTGTGTGTTTTTTTGTTATGGACAAAGTGTAGGCGTATGAAGTACGAGGTACCGACTGCTGTGCTCCTCTGGTCAACATCCTACCTAGAATTTTGCAAGACTAAGGACTTCCAACCCTAGCATGAGATTTTTCACATGATACACATCGTAGTAACATGGGACCCACGGCTTTACATTATCTCTGAATGATGGCATTCGCTTTTGTTTATTTTTAAAAACGTCAGCAAGATAAGGAATAGAACTCTTGACTCTTAGATCAGCAGCCAGAATGCTTAACCATTTAGCTACCGAGCCCTGTGATTTCTCTCTGTATTCTATCTGTCTATTTATCCTTCCTCGTAACTTCGTCTCATAAAGTCTTATTATTACTTATGTTTTCAGTCACGGGCTATATTTAACCGCCGTATAACGTAATGCTCTACACTATACTGCTAAAGATGTGGTTTTTATTGCGCGTTCTTAATCTCTTATTCTAAATTACAAAGTGTAGAGCGATATTATTATCTCTGTGTACTCATGTGGTGGATATATATCTATAAAGTATATCAAATTTAAGAATATTTGTCACATAGATTAATGTAAAAAAAAAGTTTAAAAATACTATCTAGTATGAAAAAAGGTAAATTTCTTACTTTAATAATTCAAAGCTCAACCTATCAGATACAAATACATACAGCAAAACCTTCTCAGATGAAGTCATCATGATCCTATTTGTGAGATTTTTAATTGGCAAGATCTAGCCGTGCGGAATAGCAGGTGTATTGAATAGTATCTCTTATGGTCTTAAGTCTTGCAAAATATCTACAGAATTTAATTTACTTAACATCAGTTATTGGCCCTCCCGAGTGGTAAAAATAAAAAGCGCACACCTGTTAAAGCATTAATGTGTGGTCATGATTAGAAAGGTATATTGAAGTGGACAGCAGACTGAGACCAATTTATTATCATTTTGTAATTTATTTAGTCATTTTACGGGCCAAAAGCGCCCAGCGTGTAGGCAACACTACTAGCATTTCGGATGTAAGGGCCTACAGTGTTTTGCTTAAATACAATTTCCTATGTAATCTGCAATTCTTTCCGCCGAGGGGGCATTAATTGTCGCTAGATGGCGATACAGTTTGGATCACTTTCGCGTTTCGCGTTCCCAAAATGTCAGGGAAGTGTTAATTACTACTCGTTTGGCCAGAACGAAATCACAAATCATCGTGCTCTGTGAACATGGTTGAAATTGATTAATGGATGGTAGAAATTAACCGCTGTGTTAGGCGTATGTAGCATAATCGATTTGGCCACATTTTCCACCCACAACCATGGGAAAATAATTTGTTGTGTGAGCACATTTTTGGGTGTAGGTTAGGCAGAAATTCTCTGGTAAGCTCGAATTGACTAGGGAACATAGGCCTGAAACCATTTGGCGCCCCTATAATTTTGACCGTTTAGTTTTGAAGGTAAGTCACCTACGCCCTTCCTCTGAGCTAGTGCGAGTGTATGTTCCGATTTACCATCGACAATTACTCATGTAACAAGACTCTCAATTATATTATATATTATAAAAGCATTCCATTCTATTTTAAACATCGGTTATACTAACGGGTATTTAAAAGCGGGTCAAGAGTGCTTTGAAAAATGTTGCTGTCGCATTTCTGCATAATATGTTACATTTAGCTGAGGACCGAACCACTGTTAAGCGTCAGAAGATGGTTTTGCTTTCATACTGTAGATAATAAACATAAACTTCGCAGTAATTTTATTATAACATTTGTGTCACATATTTACAAACTGAAGGTGAAACTTGACAGCCCCAAATGCTACAAGCTACCCCCTACGAAATGTAAACAAAATTTTAGTCAAAGCACTCTTCAACGCTTTTTAGACACCTTTTATAATATGGAAGACAGTGATCTAGGAACTAACAAAGTAGATAGAGTCAATGCACATCCCGAACCACAAGAAAAGTAGATGCATCTATGCAGTGTTTTCACGCGCGAGCAAAGTAATACTGTAAGTTTTACAAAATCGCCTCAAGCTATATCTTCTTCCACAAATTGCGCCTGAACAAGGAGGTCCATGCCTGGCCAGCCGTGGTTCTAGAGAAAAGCTAATAAACATAAAACAAATAATAGAGAAATCCCACGAATACATTGTCTCAGTGCTTTTATGCTTTTTGAATTATAGTGCTATATCTCCACATTGCGGCGCCTAATTTATGCTATGTATTGTATACCTACCATGTAGTTATATTTATTTAATGTTTTACCTTACAATTATTATCATTCCTACGTTATGGCAATATTTGTTATGTTTTAGCTATTACGTTAAACCTTTCTGATTCTATTTAGTTTTAGACCATTTTTTTTAAGATGAATTATTAATATTAAATGTTATTAAATATTTCTACCTTCAGTAGAACACAACTACTCTCAAAACAGGTGGATTTCACACATTATAAATATTGTTGTTACTTCTGAAAAGTTCTTTTGTTTAATGAAAGCTTACTTCAAAATGCATATAACATTTTCTACAATTGTCAATGTCATATATACTATGAATGTAAAAAATCAATCAAAACACATATTTGTTACAATACCGGTGATTCAATAAACATGAGACAAGTAAATAGTCTCTTTTTAATTACTTCATTTCACTCTTTTAATGTTTTACTTTTAGTTCTTTCAATAAATACCTGCAGCTGTCACCCTTCCAAGGAACTAGATCTGCCTCTTAACTGATCCAAGTGTATTCCGTCTGCTTTCTGAAGTTTCCTAATCTGAGGACTAACCCCAGTATAGATGCAATCAACTACCAGTAACTGAAATGTCCTCCAGCCAATTATGACAGGATAATTGTTACTTCCACCAACAAGCTCGACAAGATCCACTAGCAGTAACTGCAATGTCTGCTTTCCAAATCCCACAAGCTGACAACCCAGTAACACGAATCTCGATAAGGTTCAGTTCATAAGACGTATACTCCAATAAGAAGCTCGACGAAGTGCAATACCAGTAAATGCAACGTCCGCTATCCAATTCATATGATGTAATTAACCAACAATAAACTCAGTACAGCACCCAACTCTAGAAATTACTTCTATAGATTGTAGCAGTTTAACTTATGGTATTCCTACCATACACATTCTTCTCCATAACTTCACCATATAGTCTTCTTTTAAAATGTACCTTTTTTCTCTCCTCATCAATTTCATATTATGTATACCCTTTTATATACCAAATAGATTAAAAATCAGCTTATAAAAGGGTTTATTTTTCTAATTTTAAGCTTTTACAAAATAGTATTACACGTTTTTCTAATCAAAATTTATTGTACATTAAATACTAAAATTCTTCATAGTGGTATATTGTATGCAAATTTTTAAAGTTTAACACTACTAGATAATATGTGATTACATTTATTTAATACCTGACACATTGAATGATTTCTTCAAATCAGTATTTGATATTAACTTTCCTCTTTAATTCAGGTCATCTTTAAATCATATGTTAAAACCTTTCTGTTTCTTATATTGAATTGTTCGACTGAATTTAAATTCTAATCCATTATTTTACCAAATACACATGTTAATAATTATGATATTCTTTTTCATACTTAAATTGATCTTTCTATTTTATAATGAAATATTTTAATCATTTTTTACATAATATCAAACCCTTGAACTTTTTTACCAAATAAATTAGCATTCTTATGGTAACCATTACAATATAGACAAAAACTCTCAACTCTTCATCATCGATGAGGAATGAAAAATCTACAACCTTCGGTATACGGACAGCACCATAATCCTGACGTCCTCGAAAGTTGAAATGACAGATCTAATACGGCGAATTGAGAGGACCAATGAAAATATCGATTCAAAATTTAATTGCTCCAATAACCGTCCATCTCATGGGCTTAAATTTTTGAGCGCATTCCCATCCGGGTATGCTAATCGGTATGTGGCATTGCGATCGGTCTATAAATCCTACTTTTCTTCGGCCTATATCTTGCCATTTCGTCACGTTTAAAAACTCCTTATTTGTAAGATGATGTGGTCCAGGCTTCAGCTGGCCCGAACCGAAATGCAATTATATTGTGTGTGTTTAATATAGCAGTATTAGATTACTTCCTTTTTAGCTCTTGTGAAGCAAAATTCAGTACATTTTTAAGGAATATAAGATTCCTAGAACCTAAAAGAAAAACATAAAGTTTTTAAGTTGTTCGCCCTGTATACGTTGAATCCAAAATAATCCCTTGTTCGTAACTAATAAACGCCTGAGCTATATGCAATATATTACTTTTATTGAACTAATAGTTCATGGATTAAAGCAAAAATAGGTAAAATTTAATTTTTTAAGGTGCTCATCCTGTATGTGTTTGACTGACATTCTCTCGGTTTCATGCCGGGTAGACATATAATCTACATACAAAATAACATCTTACTTCAACAAATAGTTTTTGAGTTATAGTGACCACAGACAGACAGACATGCGGAATTGAAAAAACCTGTTTCTTGGTCATCTGAAACCCTGAAACGGAAAGATCTGAAAAATCTCAGAAGATGATTGTCTCGCGATTATAATATTTCATTCCTCTTTTAGACGAGGAAAATAAAAATTACAAGCCAAATGATACTTCTACCACTGACAATGGACAGTTCAATTTAATTTTAACCCCGTATTTGTCAACCGGGGTCTGTGATGTAAATGACTTCATATTTCAAAACAGCGAGCCACTTATAATCATTTCAGTAGTTACCAATCGACTTATTTAATAGCTAACGTTTGTGTAAAACGAAATCAATTTGTTCACGTAGAAAAATTTTCATTCTCACGCAACTAACAGAATCATCAGGCATGTTACTTGCAACATCTACGTAACACATTTCAACGTCTACGATCGAATCTGTAGTAAGTGAAATAAATCCCTTAAAATGATAATTTGATTTTAACCGAAGTATATTTATTACCTAAAAATGAAGTAGCAGAATGGAATCATAACAAAGCCGTTTATAACGTTTCTAAACTTCAATCCTTGTTTCTAGCAAATCGGGGGCCATTAAAGCGATTGCAGTGTTATCACTTAAACGAATTAGATTTTAATGTCTTGAATACGTGCACTAAATTAAAGTGCCAACAGCGACGCTCAAATTTAACATCCAGGTATCCCAAATTAACTTAAATTGCGTTTTGGATGAAATCCCAGCAACTTCTTTTCCTTTCCCCAAATATCCTGTTTCTGAAATAAAGGAACTTAATTCACCCAACATTTATTATTTTACAGATTAACCATCAAGGCGGGTTGCCCCATGAATTTGGAAGACTTTCCGATGGATATTCAGCGGTGTCCCTTGAAATTCGGATCCTGTAAGTAGTCGACATTTAAGGATAAGTCACGCTCTTAACGAATTAAATTTAAGGCGGTAAAATAATTATGAATTCGATAATTGACACAAAACAAAGTTAAGTTTCAGCAACTAAAATTAAGCACGGCAGCGTTTTTTAAAACTTAATCCTAAAGGTTTCCGTGGAGCGAAACGACTCTGCGTAAAATGTAGTCTTAACGTAAAGCACACATCAAGCAGGTCTGGAAAAATGGGACGTATAAGATGATTTCCTCATGATTCAATCGACTACATTTCTTTACATTATATGCCTTCTCGAGCGTGTAAAAGGATGTTTCAATTCAGGTCTCAAACGTTCAGTTCCCATATCTTGAACGTGTTTGCTTGAAAAAATCTGCCGCGTATTTGCATATTTCAGAACGACTGCTATTGGGGTTAGGGGATTACAGCTGCGCGTTATTATATAGGTGGATTTGCCTGTATTAACGCCCTTTATGGCAATGGGTTCATTAAGCATAATGCTGCCAACGAATTTTTGCATTAAAATGCGACAGTAAATTAGTTATAAATCAAGTAAATTTGCATAGCGGTCCCATATATAACGTTAAAAATAAGCTTGACTGTGACTAATACAACTAACTCTGTACACATTGAAGTGTATTATTATTATTAGTATTATGTTTTAGAAACTACTATTCCACGCCAAACCAATTTTCTGCGTACATTGCAGTATCTAAAAATTAAATATTCTAACAAATTTTCGTATAGCCAAAATAGTTTCTTTAATTTTCGTTGTATTGTAAATGTGTCTTGCTTTAGATTATAATTACAATTCCATCTTTAATTGTAGTTTTCTGAAAAAAAATAATTTTAGTAATTTGTAGGCATATTTCTATAGAACTATCAACGACCCAAGGAAAAAACGTGCAACGAGCATATGAGGATGACGAGGCAAGACTTATTAGCACAAATAAGCAGACATCAAAATCGGTTGACGGAGAGGGAATTGAGTATCATCTTCCATTGAATAAACTGAAGAAATCCTGTAGGTGTATTAAGTACTGCGATGGTTCTGTGATATGGCATCTAATAATAACTGAATAATTATATTAAAAAATAGAGACAACCACCCTTATAGGCATTTCCTAGCTCAATAATAATATAATGTTGTTAACGGGATATTATTTGAATTATAATTAATAAATAAATCCAACACTGGAAACCTTCACTTAGAATGGGACTAAAAGTACACAGCTTCTTTTCATTGTAAAGTGACAATGAGCCCCTTTACTTTCTGTTCATTCCCATAATGGTAGGTAGTTCAATAAAGCAGAAAAGTCACGTACAAACATCTAGATAGCCGGCAAATAAGGAACAAGAAAGTAATAAAGGATCATGTTAAAGTGGAATTTAATTGGACAAAGTATTAACGAAAATGAAAAGGTGTACATATTTGGTATATAAACCTTTGATGTGCAAAGGTAGGCGGAGATATGTGAAATTCTGGGCGTTATTGAAAAGTGCTACGTTTGGGGTTGGAAGTGATGGCTGGGTTTGTTACAAACTGGAAATGGTAGTTGTGAATTTATTTATGAGAAGGATTTATATTTTAATATTCATTAAGATAACTTTAATAAGACAAGTCATGAGAGCTATTTTTAAATTTTCAGTAACATATGAAACTGGCTTTTTTATTTATGTTTTGATATGTCAAATGACACTATGTACTTGTGCTATTGGGGTTAGGGAATTAAAATTGCACGTTATTATATAGGTGGATTTGCCTGCATTATCGCCCTTTATGGCAATAGGTTCATTAGACATAATGCTGCCAATGAATGTTTGCATAAAAAATACGACCGTAAATTAGTTATAAATCAAGAATTTGCATAGTGGCCTCCATATGAACTGTTAAAAATAAGCTTGACTGTGACTAATACAACTTGCTCTGTATACATTAATGTGTAATATTAATATTATTTTCTAAACACTACTTTTCTGCACTAAAGAAATTTACTTTCAGGATATTTAACCACCTACGTACATTGCAGTTTATAAAAATAAAACATTCTAACACATTTTCGTATATAGCGTAAGCAATTTATTCAGTTTTCGTTACACTATAAATGTACCATATTTTATATTATAACTGCAATTACATATTTAATTGCGGTCGTCTCAAAAATTTTCTGAGAATTTGGAGTTAAGTAAAAATTCAGATAAACGAAAATTTTCTGGGGAAAAAATACTTAGTTTTAGTCATTTGTAGGCGTATTTCTACAGAACACCATGCAATAGTTATCAAATGACATCTAGAAGGAAAATAGGTGCAACGAGAATATACGTGTGTCTGTCGGAATAGACGCCACTGGTTAATATTGCTAACGATCAACAAGCACCATGCATGGCTTGTGAAGCTCAGCGATGCATTGGTCGAACCCGTGTCTTTGCGCACATGCAGTCGTTTATAGTCCATACATTCATATGGATATGAAAATGATGAAATTATAGCCAAATCATTGGTAACACGCATTGTCACTAGACTGAACTGTGTTAGTACTACATAAGTTTCTGATTATTATTGCTGCAGTGAGGTTAGGTTTCATGTTGTCTGGTTGACATTTAATTATTTTCAATTGCAGTTCTAGCTATTATAATCTCGAAATAGAATTTTATAATTTGGTTTTAACTAGATAGGTACAGCTGCGGAAACATAAAGCGGGACACTAAAATTTGCCGTAGTTAGATTGTCAAAATGAACTCATTGTTGATGTTATCCCAAGCTGCTTATATTGCATTAACCAGTTCATTTTGGTTCACTGGCACATGATAGATAGGATTTCATAAACAATTAGGAAGCCAAAATTAGAATATTCAAATAGTGAAAAATGGCGCTATAGGACCTGTCCCGGTTTATGTTTCCGCGACTGTACCTACTGATTATACTGAGAACAATTTCAGTTTATATATTTAATAGGCAGAGCTACAATTAAAAAAATATATCAGATGAATCAAAAAATGAGGCAATTCCGAAGAGAAAACAGGCAACTACGCCTAAAATAGAACACGGAAGAAGAATAAGAAATGAAAATATCGGTAAAAATATCTTCACGTTCGTAATTATACTGAAACAATAAAAGAAAACACTTGATAATGCGAATTACATTAATTTTAAAATACAAAAACATTACCGGATAGAATTCGAACTTCGGTCACAGCGAACGAGCCCTCAAGTAAACCGGCCATACTCTGTGCGCGGCCATCGACCCTCCCATCGGTGTAATGCGGCTGTCTTAATTACAATGCATTTAATGTTGACCTTTTTTTGCTTTTTTACAACATTTACCCTGTATCTGTTGGGTCCCATTTTCGTCAAAGGTAAAGCCGGAGCTATGTGGAAATTATCACTTTTATCTATTTTATACGTTTTATTTTTTTAATGTGCTCACCCTGTATTGTAATGACTACCTTGTTTTTATGGGACAAAATAAATAAATTAGAAATTTGCTTTTTCCACCACGTTCAGTGCCAAATTTGTAATGGCTGTACTCAACTAATAAACGTTTTAGGGAAAATATAAATAATTAAATAGGGCAAGTCACCATACAATACTCTGGGTAATTATATTAACTTTTAAACATGTAAAACTTTGCCTGTCAGTATCTTGTAATGTAATGTATTCATTACTCTTTAATAAAATGGGTAATTGTCCCTTTCCATGTTTTATCGTATTGCAATATTTCTTTGGGCTTGCTCCGGCAAAACAAAAAACTAATATCTCAGGTTAGGTTCAAATTTTAATTATAATTTAAAATTATTCTTTAGAATATTTAACTCAGAGTAGCTCAAATACGCCAAATTTTAGTACAACCACGCTACTCGCTTCAATTACTTAACCACAAAAGGTTCGTGGGTGCATACATCGTTTTATTTTGATATTCAAAGGCGAAATTTGCAATAAACCACAGGTAAATTGAATCAAATCTCCCGCCTAGCAACAACTAACTTGATTTTGTTTTAGATTGTGACGTAAAACGACGCTAGCTATATTTTGTTCTACTTCCTGTGATAGCTCCAAATCCTGGCCAAAATCGCATATTCTGGTGACGCCACGGAATTTATTCAAGTGGTACGGATCTGTGTGCTCGGAAACACGATGAATCTCTTCAGCAATGGGTATCCTCGAAATATACTAGCTTTCCGGACTCCAACCACATAAAAAGATGCCAAATCTGACTTTTGCAATTCTCGCCGATCTGACCTCGGAGCTGGTGCAGGTGACGACGATGTCCCTATTCGCTGGAAGTCGCTTCCCTGGCTCCGAAACTTGTTCTGGGATGCTCTTACACCTCTTCCTGGCCTGTAGAACTTGCTATCCCTGGCTTCTAAAGTTCAAATGGACCGGTGTCGCAGCTCGAAATATCCAGGTGCTCGGGCCCAACTCCAGCCGATGTTAGTTTGATTAATTTTATAACTTTTTTATCGGAGAAACTTTTGCTAACACTTCCACATGTGCCCAGTAACTTGTAGAATAAATTGGTATACTTTTTATACGTGGCAAATAATTTTTATTATGTAAAAACACAAAATTCGAGAGCAGCATTTGCCCATCACTTGACATTTTAACAAGAAAGCATCGCGTTACCTAGTAACCGCGATCTGATATTGTTTAAAGGAAACAAGTATTAGTTACAATTTTACATAAAGGAATTTGATTCACATGTTTGTTGCTTAAAACTAGAAATTGTCTTTATTTCTTGTACATAAACATTGTTTTCGTCACATAACACGTTATTTATCACTGCTCTGCTATGAACACTTAGTTTTAAAATGCACTGGCACTCGAGTTCAATTTTAAATATGTCACTGATTATTCTTCATTTCTGCTTTGCTTATGCTAGCCTTTATCACTCTAATTATACTTTTTGCGTCTCATTACCAAGACATTTAATAACTTCAACTAGTGTTTAGATTGCAATTAAATAAAATATTTCAACTCTGTGCTTTAATTGACTTTGTTCAATATTTCTCTCTGCATACCATCTCAGTATATGTTGGGTCCAAAGCATGCCCTTTTTCGTCAAGGGTAAAAACCTGAGCTATGTACAAAATAGTACTGTCATTTAAGCAATAGTTCTTAAAATAAAGCAAAAGTAAGCAGAGTTATATTTTTACGGTGCTTACCCGGTCTATATTTTATCAAAATGTATGCCAAGAAGGCATACAATCCGCATGCAAAATATCGTCTTCCTCCAACAAAAAGTTTTTGAGAAGCAGACAGAAGGACAAACAAACAGACGGCATTGAGAAAAACCTGTTTTACGTCATCTAGGGACCCTGAAATATGAAATGTGAAGATCTGAAGAAATCTCGGAAGATAATTTTTCGCGATTACAATACTTTTTTTGTATTTTAGACGAGAGAAGTAATAATTAAGATATCAACCAGTCAACATGAAATCTAACCTTACTGCAAGAATACCAGAAGCTGCTTGTTGTTAATAGTTCCCTAGATTGCATTTCCATACGAAATATCTGGTGTGATACACGCAAACAACTTCCTTTTACAGTGATCTTATAATTAGCCAAAAATTTAATTTTTAATTTTTAAGCCTTTGTCAAAAATTTTCAAAAATTACAAATTCTGCAGATACCGTACAAAATAGAGCGTTAGTTAAAGAGACACATTTTCTCTAAAATTTTAAGCTGAATTCAAAAATGTAATAATATACCGGGTGTTCTATTTAAAATAGGCGTTAATAAAAAAAATTGCAAAAAAAACAAAAGAATCCCATTTTAGAAGTATTCAACTGGAAAATCACCTATCTCACATTAATGCACATTAAAAATGGAATAAAAATCTAAAATTTAAAAAAAATCGTTACAGCCGTTTTTGAAAAAATCGAAAAAAAAACAAACACCATACTTTCGGTTATGCGATTTTATTCAAAATCTTGCTAGATTGCATCTAGATAATATACAATACTTATATTTAAAGTTTCAACGTCATAGCTCCTTTAGTTTTTGAGATATTCTGTTCACAGACACATAGACACACCAATGAACAAAAACGTGTTTTTTGGGTTCAGGGGACTCTAAAACATGAAGATCTGTTGAAAACTCAATTTCAAATTTTTGGGGTAAATCCAATACTTCCTTAACGTAAAATAATTTAAAACTGGACTGTAAATCGTCTTGCTCAAGTTATTTATTGCCCTATATTACTCAATTTTGGCTATACTATAATTCACACTTCGATTTCGCTGAAGCAGGCCACTCGCTAGCGAACATGTTCGCGGACATGCTTGGCAACGTGGCTCCCACAGAACAATACCTAATAGAAGCGTAGCCCCTATGAGCTGCACTCTGACGACGGAGTGGCCCAATTACACAATAAGCGGGAGTTTTAAATGGCGCGAGCGCAAAATTTAAATAGAGCGTATAGGTAACCTTCCATTCCCTTTAATTTAAAAAATATTTTGTGAATAAAATTTTATTTAAAAAATTATTCAACAACTTTAATTGCTAATGCTGAATTAAGCATTAGCAATTAAAATGTACAAATTATTTCTTAAATACAAATTAAACAGTACAACTTTTAATGTAAATAAAACAATTATTTAAGAACAGCACTAGTAAAAAAACTTTATTAATGTAGTAAATACATTTAGCAGAAATGATATACAATACAACAAATATTAAATTCTAGAACAAAAAATAAATGCTTATAAAACGACATCGAAATAATTAAAATATACGTACGTATTATTTATAAACATAAAAAATAAATAACAACCTGCTTCGCAGCTATTTTCTTCCGATGTTCTTGGGTAATGGAGGTATTCGGCTTATTCTTCTCCTTGACAAATTTGAAGATTAAGGAAGTAGCGCACTTACTTAATATCAAATCGTCGCAGATGTGAGCATTGTCAGGACAGTTTTGATAAATAATCTAACGTTGATTATTACACACGACTGATATCTTCAAAATATAAACGCGGGCAACACACTTACATATAATTTTTCCCGTGTCGAGAGTCAGCGTGCTGGTTGCCCTTAGAAAACTGCCCTCAGAACAGTTTTCATTGTAACCAGCACTCGACCCTTGGCGTGTGCAAAATTATCGGTAAGTGTGTCTCGCCCTTGTTATATTACTAATGAAAATTGCTACTGTTGCTTGTCATTTCATTGTTTTATAAATGAAACAAATTAGCTGATACTTCAAAACATGTACATTCATTTGAAGATGTCAAAGGCTGATCATAACATGAACATAAAACTGTATTAGTTTCTATAGTTTCTATCACTTGTGAAGGAGTACCTAATGATTACGTCTAATACTTCGGAAGCTAAAGAACTAAAGAACTGACCTGTACAGTACTAATTTTTTGCAGCCAGGAACGCAGGAATACTTCTTTTTCGTGCTGGCCATTATCACCATGCACATCCATAACTGAAAAAAATTAAGTATTTTAGTTAAATAGTAGATGTTGGTGGGTATATTCGCTAGTGTGTGGCCTGCCTTAAAGTGTCAAAGTAATGATTTGGGGCCTGATATTCTGAATTTAGCAGCAATAATTACTACTATCTTGAAAAAGAAGGTTCCTGCACTGAAGCTTTAATTATCAAAACAGTAATTTATTTATTATACAACTTTTCCACTACATTTCATGAATCCATTTTGAAACAAAAGTGCTATCCTGTTGCTTCTTAATTTTTCTACCAACAAAGAACCCGTGTTATTAGAAATAGCCCTCAACAACGTGATTGTAATGTAGAGAAACTCCTGTATTTAGTGAAATTCCAGTAATTATTCATTGAAAATTGCCTAGGTACTCATAACTGAGCCCAACACAAAATTGCTTTTTTTGGCAATGTAAGTTCAACTGAGGAATTTTGTTTACCAAATATTACGGCTAAATAAGTACGGAATCTCAGAATATCACGCTTTTCTAAAATAGTTATACTACTAAACTGTAAGCGAAAACGAATTATGAAGTATAATATAATCAAAACTGAGTAATCTATGTCGATAAATAAGTTGAGCAGGACAATGCAAATTAACGCATTTTATGCAGGCAAAAACCCGTATCAACAAATGCATCACTACGAGCACAAGACATCCGTTCATCTAGCGAAATTTACCATTGATGTTTCTCTACGTTTGTATTCCGTCAAACACATTGTAGGCAGAAGGACATAATCCTGATTAGCACGAATAAGCAGACATAAAAATCAGTGTGGACATTGCATAAACGATGTATTAGTCTCGGTTGAATAAACAGAAGAAATCCTGCAGTGAATTAAGTAGTAGAAGAAGAAGCATAAAATCTATTCGCTTTATCATTTAATAGTTCTTATATTTTACACCCTCGCAATAGAAATTTTAAACTCCCTACTTCTTCACTCTATGAATACTCGAAGAAATGCGATCTTATACAAAATGTTCTGTTCTTTTCTAAGCTTTAATACTCCAATGGCATCTCATAAAAGATTTTTTTTTAATCCCATGAATCCCTCAAAATAGTAAAAATAGATTCTGAATTTGTTGCATGGTCTACTAATGTAAAAATTAGAACTTTCCAGAAACTTACACACTTTAGGCTCTAGTGCTTCTAAAAACTAAGTTTTCTCTGTTTCTACAGCGACATAAAAGTGTTTCCAAACTCTTAAATCGGAATCTGTCAACTGGAAGTGATGTCTGCTTAAGCACATTCTTTCTTATTATTGTTAAGTAGGCAGATGATCGCTTTGACATCACAATTAAATTGAAACGTCGCAAGCAGATTGGCTAGGTCCAGCCTGATAATGTGTTGCCTATACCAAATCGCGATTTAATTACTACGCTACGAATGTACATCGAATAGATTTTAGATCTATTTTGTTGTGGCTCCATATACACATAATACTTTTCATCGTAAATTTTTAAAAAGTTTTTTGGTGTTATCGTAAGCAGAAACCTTTCTGTAAAGAATTAGACACTTAAGTAGACTTTCAACAAAGGCTTTTAAAATCGTACAGATACGAGTAGAGTTAAAATAAAACATCTCGTCAAGCAGATCTGTTCAGAAAATTTACAAGCGTATTCTTCTTCTTCTTTCTCTTACATTAAGCCAATGGCCTGTTTAGTTCCACAAAGTTGTGGTTCCATGAACCCTCTTTACTCATAAGTTGGGTAGGTTGCCAGCGCTGGCTATCGACATTGAAAAAGAGTTTCCCTGTTAAGGGTTAACGACCACCACAAGTGTTAGCGTGGTGGCCGAGAACGTAGGATTTTTAAAATCCTAGAGTCGCCGGGAATCGAACCCCGGCCGGTGCCTGAGATCCGAGCATTTCCTCATGGAGCCGTTAGCTCACCCATATAAACATATTGCATTCTCGAATTGTAAATATTTGCAAAGTCGGTCCTGTATAATAAAGGCATTACAAAGTGAAATTTGCTTATGCAGCGTTACAGGGAGTTCAAGCCTGCAGCGGAAGGGAGTTTTAACAAAGCGAATTGCAAGGAAAACCGAGAGTGGCTCGCGGCCGTTGGCCTAAGCTGAATGTGCGTCTCTGTTTACCAGCGACGAAGCGAATTGCGTCTGCAAGTGTGTATTAGGAGAGGCCTACAAGAGTCTTGCACTCAATAATTGCACCATTAAAAATTTTGCCAACAAGCGTTGGTCATTACGTCAAAGTATTTTCCGGTTGTACCGGTGAGTACACAAATGTTGTGCCATATTCCAAGGTACATTCAGAGCGTTCATTGCGAGACGCTAATTCACGCCGCACTTGAAGAGTTATTACGAAGTTAGAGTACGCCGTAACGTTAGATGAGCGTGATTCAACAATTAGCAGAAATCGGGACCTCCCAATATCCTGTGTTGTGCCGTTCACGGACAATCACGCAATTTAAGACATGCTGAATTCAAGGGTATGCGGCAGCCAGTTTCAGGTAAAATATTTTTAAGTTAACGTGTGAAAGTTACGTCTAAATTCAAGGAGCTTTTACAAAACGCGAAAGAATGTATTTTCTTGGTACATAATATATAGTATGTAGTTCGCGCAGAGCTGGTCGCAGAGTTAAATTGCTTTTTGTTGATTTATCTTGGAATTGAATTACTTTTCAAACCACGGCATTTGTAATTGGTAGTTCCCATTTTTATTAAAATGTACTTGACAATTACTCCTTGAAAGTAATTAATTGCTGCATACAAATGTCTTTTGAGTAACTAAATTACTCTAAAGTATAACTGCAAGTATTTGAATTACTGGTAGTAATTGAAATTACTCGCGGTAATTGAATTACTTTCTGGTAATTTAAGTACCAAATTAATGGTCGCGATAGGGTATTAAATACCCAAAGCACAAAAAATAAGATAAGGCCGTATTAATTTAAATTTTAAGCAAATTGCAATAGGGCATCCCTGAAGCAATACAAGTATGATTTATGATTTCCTATAACTAACGTATGTCCCATAAGTTTTGAGAAAAAAAAATCCGTTGTAGCTTATTATAGAAAAAATGCTTTCAATTTGGTTGGAGTTGAAGAATATGAACCATTATCCGTAGTTTAAGCATATAATTCTATTAAATGTAGTTGTAGAAATAATTACTTGTCCTTGAATTTAATATAAAATTAAAGCAACATGAAATATAGCTGTTCATATTTATTCTCAAAACTTATGAGACATACGTTAGTCCAATAACAGCTAGTTTTGTGCACCAATACTTTAAAAAATCACTCTCGTTGAGTACGGTAGGCAACATAGACCGATATGTGTCTAACTCCATCGCTGTAAGTACAGATTTCTTTGTTTTCCATTACTTACATTTTACCTAAGCTGTATGTGTCGGATTTGATAAACATTATTTTGACAAGCGTCAAATTAAATAATTTGCTTTGCATACATCTCAAGCAAACACAGACTGTTTCCGCAATATACCAATTTCAGTGCAGATTATGTGATATTAAATTTTGCACATGTGAGATGTTGATACGAAAATAACTGTAGAGGAGAACCGAAGTTGGAAATGCTTAGATGAGATATACAAAAAGCAAAATTAGGCATAGTTGAATAAATTCAAGTTAATATTTGAAACTAGATATTCTACGGCATATTAGGTTGTGATTTCTATTTCTCAACGTAATTTGAGCTTAGGGCTCAACAAACTAATGGATTGGTAGTACAAAATGTCAATTTACGTAAAATGATATATTGACGTTGTTAGCAATCTACCGGTCTATAATTACGTTAAAAGTTATTTTAGGCAGAACTATGTATTATCGAATTTAAAAAAGCTAATAATGTGATGTACACTGCAGACTAGTTGATTTTTTCAAATTCATCACATCATTATTAAATTAATACAATTTTTCTACAAGCAAATATAAAATATATCGACGTAAAATAACACTTCTTTAAATATCAAGTCAGAGCTTCACCACGTTGTGCAACGGGAAATTTTTAAATCAGACGACTTTTCCAACTAAAGTTTTTCATATGATTAACTCTGGTGGACTTTAGAATTTATCGCGACCTATTGATTCAAGTGAAGGTAGAACAAGATTGAGTTCTAGTTCGGAAAAAAGTACGTAGGACGTAGGTGGGTTGGTCAACCACTAATGGCATTTCCGAAGAACATCTGCGCTGGGAGACGGCTTGTATTTTAACATTTAAATTCGCTTCCGCAGTATTCATAACCAAGTTACTTATGATTCTTAAAAGGTAATTAAAAAAGCCTAGTAGAAATAGGTACTGATTTAAAATATTAAAATTGAATCTCTGTATAGGTACGCTAGTGTTAGTGAGTACGTATGTAAGTGTCCCAAAAGAATACAACGATTTTGATCAAATTGTATATTTTAAAAGTTTAACGACTGGGCCGTCTACAAATAAGTTTTTCCGGGACTAGAATTCTTAGAAACAACTGTGTTTTGAAGTCCATCTAGGTGCATTTCGAACAATGTGTAGGTAATGGTCTAATGTCGTTTAATGTCAATTGTCAACCCATAATTCTCTGCGAGCAGAAAGTCTTATGGCCGTTTGTTATATGAGTTGCCTAACCAGTCCATTTACTAAAGGAAAAAAGTTCTAACTTCGTTGTCTCAAAACCGATTTTGAATTTTTTTTTATTTTGGAAAACGTTTATAGAAAAGTTCCCCATAGGTGAGAAAGTGTGCTTTTTATTTTTTCAATTGTTATTAACAAATAAGTGTTTTTTAATATATTCATAATTAAAAAATTGTATAACTTCTTTATTTATTTAAACCATTGCCTTACATTTGGTAACATAAGGTTTTTTGGGTTCACAGATTACGAATCTGGTATCAAAATTGGTCTAAAAACAAAAATGGCGTCTACAAAATGGCGTCGAAGGTCTAATTTTTTATTTTATTTTTTTTATATTAGATATCTAGGGATTTTTGGGGTTGCTGATTACGAATTTGGCATTAAAACTCAACTGAAATAAAAAATGGCAGATCGAAGATGGCGAAAAAGTTTAATTTTTTTATTCGGACTTTATTTCTTACCTATAGAGGGTTTTTTGGGTCGCTGATCTCAAATTTTATGTTAAAATCTATGAAAAATGAAAAATAACGTCTTTAACAGGGCAAAATAGCTTCATTTTTGAATTCCGCGCTTTGCCTCATATCTAGGGGTTTTGGACACAGTAATTATAAATATAGCATTAAAAGGTTAATTTTTATTCTGTACGATTATTATTATTATTATTTAGTAAACATTATAAACAAATAAAATTCTAAATTGTTAAATTAATTCAAATTTAAATAGATTAAATACATTTAAATATAACATACGAATACATATAAATTCCAACGCCTAAAAATGTGTTTTCTACGACCTCTTTGTACAATATCCAAAAGATATTACTGAATTTAAAAAAAAATCTGTTTATGACCGACGGAAGAATGTTATTACATAAAAACGAATGGCAACTTGTTGTTGCACAGTATGGTGCAAGTTTAGATATATTAATTTTATTGTACGCAATTATGGGCAAAAGCAATTATTTTTGTCGATTATCAGAAACATAGAATAAAATCTGCTGAAAGAGACCGACGCGACGTCTAAAAACGAAAACTGCATCAGATATTCGATTTGAAAGAGACAGGTTTTTAAAGTCGTATCAAGAAAAATGTCTTGCATGTCGTTTTATTGATTTTTTAAAAGAAACTTTAGCTGCAAATAATATCCCTGCTCTCAAGCTGAAAGTGATGCTGATCGGTTAATAGTTACAACAAGCTCTCAATGCATCAAATGAAAACATAGTCGTAGTATCAGAGAATATAGACGTATTACTTATATTAACAGCTGTAGTTTCTCCTGATAAAGATATACATATATTTTTTAAAACCTGCCAAAAATAAATAAAATAAAAAAATATCTTCTTCTAAAAGCCTGCAATTGTAGTGAGCATGTACTTTCTGTACATGCTTTAACTGGATGTAACACAACTTCAGCATGTTTTAACAGAGGAAAAAATCTTCTTCTTCTTCTTGTTCAGGGGCTTATCCGATTTCGTATGTTTGCGATCAACACGGCTATCTTCACTTTATTGGTTGCAATTCTAGATAACTCATTGGATGATTTCCCATACCACGCCCTTAGGTTTTGCAACCAAGATAATATTCTTCTGGTCCACGTTTGCTATATCAAACCTTATATAATAGATTGTAGTAGGACGCACTTATTCTCATTCCTCATTATATGTCCGAGGTATTGGAGTTTTCGTATCTTGATGTTGTCCATGATCTCTTTACTTTTTTTTTCATTCTCTCCAGATCTTTAATATTTATTACACGGTCTTTCCATAATATCCACAATATATTTCGGTATAACCACATTTCAAAGGCTTCGATTTTTTTTTGTGATTGTTTCGTTAAGTGTCCAGGACTCGACCCCATAGAGCAAGATGGGAAAAATGTAGCATCTTAGCATGCGAGTTTTGGTGTCAAGTTGCAGATCATGGCTTTTGAATATAGTTTAATATATTGAAGATATATAAGGATGAGGAAGACGAATAGAACCGGCACCTTATTAAACATCCACATGTATAATTTCTAGTAAATGAAGCAATGGTTATGTTCACGAAAGAATACATTTGCCAAAATATTGAAAATAGCAGTGATTTACAAGAGACTGGAAAAATTTATATAAAAAAAAATGCTGGTATAAAATGTATACTTGCAATGTATGGTGAGAAGAAAAGTAACTTCTTAAACTCTTACAGGGATGTTTAATTGATTGAACGTTTTTTATTATTCATATACCGCAAGGTGAATGAGATTACAGACAATACAATACATATATTTTTTAAATAAAAACATTTAGAATTTTAAGTTTGACTCTTTTATTAAAGAGTCTACTAAAAAAAGTAGCGTTAATTTAGCATCATTGTGCCCTACGATGGATTCAGCAGAACAACATTTAAAGCGCGTGTATTTGCAAACACAGTTGCGGCTTGGAAACCAAGATATTTCAACGAAAGATTGGGGTTGGAAATATGATACAGGAAAATGTTTTCCAATCCTAATGACACAAGAACCAGTTACACAAAACATTTTAAAAATAATTTTTTTGCAACTACAAAACTAGTTGCGGGCCAGCTTGTGGGTGTAGGAAAAGTGGCCTTTAGGCTCGGCGGCTTGCGGTGAATGTGGCTAAAATATGTGCCTTAATTCACGACAGGCAGTGTCAATGGAAGAAGTAGAGGAAGAAGAAACTAAAGCTAAATAATTTTTTCCTTGTTTTTAAATGTATCTTGGGTTAATTTTAAAAAATCAATTAAAATATAGTATCTTTAATACTCATTGAACTTTTCTATCATTTGTTTCCACCATTTTTCAGACACCGTTTTCCATTTTTGATAAACTTTAACAGAAAATTTGGGATGAGCGACCCAAAAAACCACTAGATATAGGTATCTGGAATAAAAAAAATTGACCCCTTTCCGCCATTTAGAATCCACAATTTTTTATTTTAGTTAAATTTTAATGTCAAATTCGTAATCAGCGACCCCAAAACCCCCCAGACATCTAATAAAAATAAAAAATAAATAAAATAAAAAATAAGACCTTCGACGCCATTTTGTTTTTAGACTCATTTGGAGGCCAGATTCGTAATCTGCGACCCCAAAAACCTTATTTTGTCAAATTTCAGGCAATTGTTTAAAGAAATAAAATAGTTATACATTTTTTAATTAAGGGTATATTAAAAAACCCTTATTTGTTAATAACAATTGAAAAAATAAAAAGCACACTTTCTCACTTATGGGGAACTTTTCTATAAACTTATTCCGAAATAATAAAAAAAAAATTTCAAAATCGATTTTGAGCCAACGAAGTTAGAACTTTGCCGAATTTTTAGCGTTTAGAAAATGGACTAAACCGACAACGACTTCGGCCGCAGAACAGTTAAATGATATACGGCAAAATAAATTTTTGGATAAAATTGTGAGGGTTAACAAAGAGGTACAGTATTTCTCGATGAACTGTTTGTTGATTAATACATATAGAATTTGGCTCGCTTATTTTTTTTTAAGAAGACTAGGTTTTACAATATGAAATAATAATACGAAAATAGTAATAATAATTAATTATCTGTGTCCTTTAGATCTAATAACTCTATAAAATTCAAATTTTATTGATTTTTAAGAGTCCTTTACTGCAAGGAGGCCTATTTTATATTTATAACTGTACTCAGGAAAGTGGACAAAAGTTCCATCCGTTTTAGAATAATTTAGCGTTGTGTAATTGGTAAGAGTAAACTACCTTTATTAGAAGAGATAAAAAAAGTTTTAAGAAAAGTTTCATAAACAAAATTTAAAATTAATAGCTAATGTCCTTAAAAATAACAACTATCCACTAAAATTTATTAATAAACAAATCAAATTTCGAGTAAAAAAAATAAAAAACAAACAAAATAACTTTTACAACTTACAACCAAATTGCTTTGGTTCTAACTTTAATATTCCAGACTCTATAACTCAAAACAAATATATATCAATACCTTACATACCTAGTATTTTAGAAAAAATAGAAAGAGAATTAAAGAAATATAACATCAATACAGCCTATAAAAATTACAATACAATAGGAAAGCAAATATACTCAAACCTCAAAGACAAAACATCAATCAACATGCAATCAGATTTAGTCTATCAAATTGATTTTAATAATTGCAACTCTATATATATAGGCCAAATAAAACAGCTGTGGAAAGACAGAATAAACCAACATAAATACCTACAGATAAACACTCCATAATTTCAATTTTACAACACCCAAAATATTACATAAAGAGGCAAACCCTCGAAAAAGAATGTGCTTAGAAATGATCGAAATCTAAAAAAACCCTAATGCAATCAATTATAAAACAGACATAGAAAACCTAAGCACTAGCTATCATAATTTATTTAAATAACAAATCAAATACAAACTTAACAATTAAATAATGCATTTAAAACTTGTCTACTTTTCTTTTTAATTGTCTTTTTTCCCCTGAAAAATATAAATTTAAATATTTTTTTTTAATTCCGAAATGCTGACCTAACCACAAGTAATACGTATATGCGTACGCATACAGTACTATGACATCTTGCATTTTAATTATAAATCTAATCTATCCGCTTACTTCATCAAAGCAAGTACCTAGCTCTTTACTTGCTAATAATTTTTAAAATTTTAATAAGCGATTAATCGTTATTAATTATATCTCAATCATTATTGATTGTTGTAAAACAGGTCTTTAAGTTCTTTTTACACTTTTACCTACGTGCACAGTTTAAATATATCGCACTGGTTAATGTTTTAATAGTTATTTACTATACAAGTGGGATAAGAGCATCATTAATATACGTGTGTGTAAGTTACAAACGAGTGCGTAACACGAGTTATGTAAGCACACAAGTATATTAATGATGCATTATCACACATGTATTGTACAAAATTTTATCTACGACTGCCTAAAATTGAGAAAAGTGCATTAAGAGAAATGTCATTTTCAAAAATATTTTAGTAGGCAAATGTCATTATGTCATTCATTTGAACTATTTCAGTTAGGTAATGAAATACCTAACTGAAATGGTGTCAAATGAGTGACGTAATGAGTTACTTATTTCACTGAAGTAGATAACATTAATATGTCAAACCTTTTTGGAAGCCATCTTGGTAAGCTTTGAAAATTAATGAATAGTTTACCTAATCTAACTGTTAACTCTTATATTTTAGTTTAAAATGTAATTTCTACCTATTCTCAAGAAGCCACCTAAAATGGCGAAAAGTAAATAACTTGTTAATAATTAAATATTTGACGTTTGAACCAAGAGGAACAACAAAACTCAACCATTTTAATCTCCTACTGAAGTTTTATTGCTCTTGGTCAGTTGTGGTGAAAACCCATGTCTCACAAGCGCAAAACACTGTAGATCGTATAACGGTTTGTAAACGCTTTTAACACGCATTCAACGCATCACACTTTTGTATTTCCTTATTCATACTATTCTTTATTTCCTCGCTATCATACACGTTTTCGTTTATGAGCTTTCTTAAGTAAGTAGATATATTTTTTTCACTTTTTACAATTTACATCCTTTATCGCCTTGCACTTGCACTACTAAATATTGTTTTTCGGAGTTTTTATTGTTTCTTTTACCGCACTCCCTGCAGTCGGTTTCATTAATTTTTAGTCCCACAATTCTTGTTGTTCTGAATATTAGCATCTAATTCAAAATTATGTGAGAATACAATAGTTGTCATGTTTATGTATGTAAATAAGTTTTGGATATGTAAATCTCGTTTGCATTAATTCATTGTCTTTTCTTGCATTGTTATCATTGTGTTTGAATATTATTTAAAAACGTGTTTTATTATTTTTATTGGAGCAGTCGTTTCCGACAAATACGTTGCTTAGTGCTCAGAATTAATTAAGAATAAAGAATGTCTTCTTAAAATTATATTTTTTTGTATTCGCTCCCCAAACTGGTTACTTTGGAAACTGTCTAGGATCCTCAAAATGGCCATTTAGAGGCCTTGTACTTAAAGTCGTCATGGCAACATTTTAGCGAACTCAAACATTAGTTGCCATGACGCCTTTAAGTACAAGGCCTCTAAATGGCCATTTTGAGAATCCTAGACAGTTTCCAAAGTAACCAGTTTGGGGAGCGAAAAATACATTTTCGCGCGGCCTCCTAATATAATGCCGCGTTAATGGTAATTGAAACTTCATATTATAATGTTTGGAGAGCTAATACAAAAAAACGTATGCAACACGTCCTCAAATGGCTTTGAGGACTAGTACTATTATTTGATATAGTAGGTACGTTGTAGGAAATGCGTGTCTAAACGCATAATTTCCATTTTAACGATTACATAGCTACCAAATTCTGCCAAAAATAGCGAATTATTCTACTAAATCTGCAACTTTTATTGATTCAGTATATTATATAATTCTTCAATATTTTTAAAAGCTGAATCTAATTACGGTTATTGCAAAAGTACTAGTAGTTACCAAAAAAACACCCAAATTTCTAAACGTACATTTTGTGCAATGATAATGACGAGTTATTATAAACGTGATGTCCTCTAATTTGGCTTCTTAATCCAATTATTTTATAGGTCAATTTATCCATGGACAGCGATTGTTTGAATAATTGACATCAATATTCAGCGAACCGGCTGCTACAGGGAAATGAACATTTTAAATTCAGAATAATCGACTTCGTGCTAGTGGTAAAATAACGTCAAATTGCTTTATGCTATTTAACAATAACAAGAACGAATGCGTAAATACACTTGTGCTCATAAAAATGGAATACAAGTATTGCAACCGATTTTTGTAATATTTTAGTTTTGTAATACCGGTTGGTTTGAAACATCGATAAAGTGTCATTGTTTGTTGTATTAAATTACAAGAAAATAGTTAAATAAGAATATCGTATAAAAAAAATTATTTAATAATGCCAGTAATACAACTTTTCAAATCAGTTCAACAGTAAGTGTACTCCATTTTTATGAGTACAAGTGTACATCATTATTTTGTCATGAAAATTCGAATATGCTGCTTAACTGGCACAATAGGTCAGCAGGTGCAGACAGTGGCGTATCTGGCAGTGTTCCATGTGTTCCGGGAACACAGGCCCGGGCCCCGCAGGGCCCCGGCGAGGCAAAGTTCAAAGAATTATCTTAAAAAATTGTGACAAATTAAAGTTAACTAGCAGTCCAGTGAGACAAATGTTTCATTTAATAAAACAAAAAAGACCGTTTTGCAAATAGAACGCGTATTCACCACACGTACGTATATGACGTCATTGTTGGTAGCAAACTACCAGTCGCATTCGCCTTGATAAAATTTGCCTAGAATCTAACCTAAAAAGTTAGGATTAGGATAATTATTAAGATAATAATTAGTGTTAGAGACTGAAATTCGGTTCCTGACCTGACATGACCATTCCAAACATATAACTTTCATAACTTTTTTCTCTATCTCTTACGGTTTGGCTGCTGAAACAGCGTTCCAGACAGAAAAAACAGCGTCCCGGACAGACACGTCTATTAGATAAAGGACTATTAGATAAAGGATAAAAAACTATCTAAGAAATACTATTTCCCAAGAGCGTATATCAGCTTTGGCAATGGTTTCTATTTAAAATGACGTTGTTCGCACTTTAGATATACCTAGATAATATCGTAACAACTTTTGCGAAATCTAAAACAAGGAAGAAAAACTTTTCTTAGTAATATCCTATGTTGATTTTATGTACCTATAGTTTTTGTTTTATTAAAATTTTTAGATTTTTTTATAATTGGTTTTTTGTGTTCTAGTTTATTTTTGCATCTACTTATTTAGTTAGGGGTTCTTTTTTCGTTGTTATATTATGATTGAACTTTATTTAATTTTTAATGTTTTATTTTTTGTTAATTTGTTATTATATTTTCTATGTATGTGCAATATTATGACGTAAATTTAAAATTTCGTAGTTTTTATTTTTATAAATTATTTTCCCTTAATATACAAAAGAAAGAAAAAAGGGGGCCCGCGGAGATTTTAGAACACAGGCCCGGAGCTGAGTTAATACGCCACTGGGTGCAGAATACTTAATTTGAGAAAGTTTTTCGAAATCGCATGCTGTGCTACAGAGTTCTGAGGGGACTAATTTTTTGCCAAATTTTCTGAACTAAGGCGTTTTTACGGGGTGCGAAACAATAGAATTTTCTTTAGATCATCTGAAGACGAAAAATGTCTATCAATACGAGTCCAAAACACTTGTTTGGGGTAACAGTGCCTCTTGAAATGAGAGATAACTGATATTTTCTATTTAATATTTAAATCATTAAATATCAATGTTTGTATCTATGTTCCAATTATTATAACACAACAAGTTGTGTTGTTTTACACAGAATCAAGACACTAGACAGGCAAAGGTTAATGAGTTAAATAGCAACTGCTACTGAATTGTTTAGATACAAACGAAAACAAGAATGATTTGTGTAAAACAATGCTTTCCTGTAATTATATTTGTAATAATTCAGATATTTGAAAATTTAAAAATTTTATAGAAAAACAGAAACGTTAAAATGCTTTCCCAAAACGCACTTTTTAAGATGTGTATTCCAAAAACGTTTAGGGAATATACAAGCAAAAAAACTTTTATTTCGAACAATTACATTTGGTTGTGCTGATAACTGTTCTTTGTTGTGATATTTTCAGTTGGAAAGATCCGATAGTACATTTGCTTCTTGTCAACTTTTTAGTATAAGTAGAAAATGTTAGATACATTTTAAATAAAAATGGAAATACTTTATGCAAAAAAGGTGGGAACGAAATTAAAGATATAATTCTTATAAAATTTTTAAGAAATATTGAAGATGATGAACTTTTAAATGTAACGTAATATTCTTGTCAAAAAACTCATCTAGGCATTAAAGACAAAAAATTGAAATTCAACCAAATATATACTTCTTCCTAGGCGATCAACTTGTTTCTCTGTCAGATCAGTCTTTTGCAGTTTAAGGTTATACGTCACTGGTTACACTCATCTCATTACAGTAACGTCTCTTTCTAGCTATTGATAGTCCCCTGATTTTGCAATAAGGATAAATAAGTTAGGACGTATCTCTTGTAAGTTCTCAATTTATTACAAATTTCATGATTAATCTATAGTTTTTTTTTTCGGGTATTAGACGATCACGTCACTCTTTTGATAATAATGTAATAACAACAGTATGTTTTATTTCTCCAAAATTAAAGTAAATAAGAACTGAATATTATTATGTAAACAAAAACTGATAATATAATAATCGGAGAAACCACAAGCGCTTTACCTGGTCTTCCGCCTAACCTTGAAAAATTAAAAACAATATCAATCACAAAATGCCTAAATCTAATTAAAAATTCTGCAATTAACATGACATAGCTCACAGCACTAAACCTCATAAAAAACAAATTAAAAGAGCTAAGTAAATATTCTGGACATATGTCACATGTGCTAATATATTCCAATCAAATTCGAATCTTCCAGTATTCTTTACGTGTGTCTTGTAATAGAAATTGCATCCATAGTAGAACTGTGCTAAATTAAATCCCTCTTTTATTCATGCTACAGTCGTTGAAGATCTTTTGTAAGAGTTTATGGGTTTTTCAATAAAAAAGTGACCGCCGTATTTCAGTATTATGTTGTTGAGTTCGTCGAGGCGCAGACATTTTCTGTTGTTAGAAGTTTCAAGTACATCTTATTTTTTACAGTGACTTATATATAAGGACAGTGTGGTCAATTTGAAGTGGCGGCCATTTTGAAGCGTCTGTGCTACAGCCTGTTTACTTTTAGCACATGTGCTAAAAGTAAACAGCTGGTGTTGAATTTTTAAACTGGAAGTGAAGTTATACAGTTATTCTAGTTACTTTTTTTCGTTAGAGGTAAAGCGTTTTTTAAAATAATTAAAGCATTATATAATAAATACAGCAAAATGTGTAGCATTATAATTACCTTTGATAACTAACTTTGACAGCTACCGACTGCAGAAACAGTCACCTGCGCCGTCACGGCCATCACTTTACTATGACATAAATTAACTGTCATAAACGCAAACTTTTAAATCGACAATTATGGGTTAATAGCATATATCTAATACTTACTATATTGCTAGCGGCTATGAGTGGGAAACTGGCCGATGAAGTGAGACACACAACCAACTCCTTCATGTATACGGTGAGCTGTGCGCAAGCGTGGCGGCGTCGTCCGCCCAATGGGGAAGTGGTCAAGTTTAAAATTCGCTTCTAAAGGCGGAGTTCGAATTCTCACGCATGCGCACGAGACGCGTTATACTATAAGTGAGACTATGTCGGCGCCGTAATGTTTTCTGAAGTTTCCAGGCCCTACCAGCAATATATGTGTATTATATATATGGTTAATAGTTAATTTAAGTCCTTAGAAAAAATATTGTATGCAACTCGTGCTAAAAGTGGTTTATGCACGAGACATGTTATGAGACTCAACCTTCGGCTTCGTTTCATAACTTTCATGTCTCGTGCATAAACATTCACTTTTAGCACTTTTTGCACAAATAGCTATTATTTTCAGATGCTTGTAATGATGACTTTGTCTCGACCAATCACGGTGATAGTTATGACTTCTACTTAATTCCAAGTACTGCATGCTTATTTGAAATTTAGTGTTGTGTATTTTTGCAATTTTTAATGATCGTGAAAGATTGCCCGTCCGTACCATTTGTTGTTATTGTGTGTGAAATCTCAACTTCAACGAATGACGTTTTCGCTTAGGCCAAATCTACTGACGTGCTTTTGCACTAGCGAAATTTCGAAGAGGCTGTATCTTTCCACTAGCTTTTTGAAAGGATTCGCTTTTAACTTTGGAGATTTGCAGATATATCTAGTTAATTTAGGAACGAACGAGTTCGTTTTAATTTTGATACAATTTTTGTGTGTACGGTGTAATTTAACGACGAGAATTGCTGAGACGATCAAGCTAGCCAGAGGCGCGTGCATGTCAATTAATTGCAACCAAAACTTGGCACAGTGTGTCAATCTCCTGCTTGATTGAACAATTTGACTCAGTTTTTCGATGTTTTTTCTGTGAATAAAGTCGAAGGGTACCCAGATAGTTCCTTCTCGTCCATCGATCAAACCACTTATACATGGTCTTGAAAATTGTAAAGTACTATCGCCGTTCCATGCGCTTCTTTTGGACCTTTCCAAATTTGCAACAAAATTTAATGTTCACTCACGTTGTTCGTGGTCCGTTTTTGCAAAAAAATGCAAAAATTGATTTATAAATGCAACTGTTAAAACCAGACGAGTGAAAAATTTTTGACGCATGTCAGTTTAATGATAAAATGTTAGAAAAATACAATATTCCTACGATACATTGACATCTCTGAATCCATTCACCATATTACTTCATCATACGTCATACAATCATTTTATAGTTTATGTATTTAGGGCAAAATGTAATCTCAGTATCAAAAAAGCATAAGCGAGAACTAGTATATATATTCTCGTGGTATTGACAGATTGAAAATTATTGTCGCAAGGTTATAGTATATTACCATACAAGATCGGTAAGTGCATTTACGAGGTCGAGAAAAACGATACTCGAAGGGTCCAGTTTTTTTAATTCTCGAGGCCTGTTACAAGCACTTCACGAATGAGTATCGTATAATATTTTTCGCACGATCCAAGAACAAAGATATTTTCAGTTTTTTTTAATTATTTTATTATGTAATTTTTACTTACCGCATTTGCGTTATAGAACGTACTTACCGCACGCTATTTTTCTAATTTCTATGGAAACCAGGCAGGTGTAGTATGATCAACTTGTTGGATCTGCTAACAATGTAGATAAGTATATGAAAAAACATGTTGGTGCGAAAAATTTACTAAAAATCCACAATCAATTATTTTTGAGACTCGTTATGGTTATTTACTATACAAGTAGTGTTATGTGGATATTAACCACTAGATAAAAAGTTTGATCTACAAGGCCTTAGGCTGTGTAGGCGCATTTTCTCGTGTGGGTAATACCTTGCAACACTAAGCTTGCAATACAACATTTTATCTACACAAGAAGCAGAAAACCAAAATGTTTGTTTGAAATCACAGTACCTGTTTGTCTTAATCTTTTCGGTTGCCGTGACCTCAAAACACAGATAACATTAAGTATTATTGCGTGAGCCAAAACTCACTAGTTGAGTTATGGTAATCAGACAGTCACTTGTGTGTAACATTGACATTGTGATTATTAAAATCGCTGTAGTTATAGAGTGTTTATTGAGAGGTAATGGATAAAATTGATTAATAAATGCACAAACGCACAGCTACTCTTAAGTACAAAAAATAAAATTGAAATTGTAGATTCTCTCTCTCAGGGTATTGAAATTAAAACTTACCGTGCCCTTGTTATTCAAAATACACGCTCACATAAATAGTTGGACATATAACAATAAATAAAACTCTTCATTTCTTCTTCTCAAATTCAAAAAAATTTGGTACCTCGTTTTGGTTACGTTCCTGGCACTCCAGTTGATGGTAGAATAACCACCACCTAGTTTCCTCGTTAGGATGGCAAGATTGCTCCACCCTTGTCGGATTCGAAGATTGTCTCCACGATAACAGCAAACTTCAATCCTTGAACTGCAGGCTTTCTGGACATCGTTATCTTCCTTGCCTCATTCAGCTCCTCGAAACCGCCGAATTATTTTTTTTTTCGTTTTATCAGCTTTTGGCTCGAGAATGGCTGGTAGTGATGTGTTTATTTATAAGTAATTTAGTTTTTAAGTTAGCGTATCCTGACTAAATCTTTTGTTTTAACCTTTAATTTGTATCGGTGCACTTATAGAAAGGATTTAACCGCTTCAAATACTTTGCTGATACGAAGACTACTTTATTCAAAAACACTTGCCAATTACACTTGGTATGTTTACAAATATTTGTATTTCCCTTTTCAACACATCAATACATTACATTTGAATCTTGGGGAGCAACAGTTATATCGTAAAGTTTTTATAAATTAATTATATTCAGTATGGTTACTTGCGTTTATATTCTTAAATCCTCGTATCTTTGAGGATGATAGCAATTTGAAATGTCTCAAATGGGCCAATCAGAGTAAACCAACAACTCACAGAAATGTATGAAATTCTTATTTTAGAAATGATTCCCTTATGCCCGATTTTAGTCAAAAATAAACTTTTGGAATTTTTTCTCTTAGAATTTCCATACGTTTCAATACCAATTATGGCCTAATTTGAAATGTTATTGAGGAAACTTAACAAATTAGTAAATGCAATTAACACATTTTAGCTAATTAATCATTTTAAACTAAGTATATCAGAACTTACTCTGTCCTCAATGCAACCTAACTACGAAGCTGCACTAAACTTCCAGCTCAATTTACACGAATATGAACATTTCAAATTTTGACAGCAGCAATATCTACCTATACATTTTCAAAATGTTATCGTGAAAATTGGTTATGACTTCAAGATAGTGTCAAATTCAGCTGTTACACCTTAAATTACCCCAGTATGCAACTTTTCCAATCTCTAAACACATTCGTAATTATGAAAGCTAACAGATTTCAATGTTTTTCAAGACGATAGCTTCGTGATTAGCATATTTCTACACTTAAATCTGCTTTAAGCCCATAAGTAAGCTATGGAATATCAAATTCTACTTTACTGCATCGCCCAAATAAAATTTTACACCAATCCGATGAGATCAGGCTAAGAAATCCTAAATCAACAACAACGGTGATAGGTCTTATTTATAAAAAGAAATCTATTGTAAGGTAGAATTAGTACTGCATACTAACTAAACTAACATTACTTTGAGGTTAAAATAATTATGTACAATTCTTAACATTTACTACTAAAGTATGTCCTTTTTATTAAAATTAACTCACACAACCTCTTTGTTATCACAAATCGCTAGTTTTTACCAAATTTTCTATTGAATTCATAAATTGATAAACGTGCTGTCTGATGTTTACAGACCACTACAATCTTATTTACGGTATTCCCAAGTTTTAATTAGGGAGGCCACTCAAATTTTCTCATTACTTGGATTGAACCCCTTCGAAGCCCAAAAAAGCGATAACGGCAAAATCATTAGCTTAGAAACTTTAAAAACCATTGTTGTAAGGGTTGCCTTGGGTATTTTTGTGTATTATGCTAATTTGAAGTTCTATAGTCATACTTAAAGTCAAAAATTATTTTTTATTGTTTTTACACAAAAAGCTTTATTTAGCATGTTTTCTAATGTTGAATCAATTATAAAACGTAGGTTTCCATTCACAGCAATGCAGAGTATCTCAAAAAGTATGTTACCCCGATTAGTCACGGATTTCGTAGGTTATAATAAACCGATTAAACTCTAATCTACCTTAGTACAAATTCCCTGCAGTAAGAAGTTATAAGACCTTGAGAATCAATTTTTTATATCTATATCAATTTCCATAACTGTAAAGATATCGATTTCAACTTTAGTATACATTCTTACTGTTATGTACTGCACTAATGAAAAAATTGAAAAAAAAACTTGATTGCAAGAGGCTTTATTACAAAAACAATGAGTAGTGATGGTGATCTGATAAACAACAATGATATAGCAGTTAATGACGTCAGTGACACAGAAATATTTACTTTTATGTTTACAAAAATGTCGCGCCATAACGAATATTTATGAATTCGAGAATTCTTTATTTTGCATTTTCGTAAACGTAAAGGAAACAATATTGCAACGGTTTTGTGCTGTCTACTATTCTGCTTGCCAATTGAACTATAATGCATTAAAAATCAAACCGAGGCACAAAATTCATTATTTTAATTAGTGCAAGCTTAGCTTACTTTTATTGAGATAAATGCACTGATGGGTGCAGCTGAGTTTCTCAAATTGAGACAAAGGTAACATAAAAAGCTAGTTCAAAAGAGTTACGTTTTTGGGCTCAGATTTAACGAGGTTTTAAAAGTGCGAATGCAGTTAGATTGTATTTGACGATAGTTTGCAGTGTTATGTTTGTTATGTACGAAATGGTTTGCACAAGTACACAGTTATGAGCATTATAGTAGTCAGAAAGTTAGGATCAAAATGGCAAAGTAACTGAAGGGTATAGTAATGCAGTACGAGGGTTATAAACGTTGCAAGAAGCAACCGACAAAAAATTTTGCAAAAGAGCAACCTATGAATAGCAAAGAAATAGAACGAAGGTCATTATTAAGTGCATAATAAACTACAGAACATAACAGTGCGGTTAAAAACACAGTGAAAGAGCAGAGTATTAAGTGTAGTGCATTATAACCTAAGAAAAACTTTTATTCAACCTGTAAGAATTAAAGATGTTATCAAAACCTTATTCTATAAGTTAATTTTAAGTATCAAACCTTAGTTCCTTTAAACAATTGTGGATGTTGCTAATATACCAGACTTTCTTTTGTTTAACAACCACAGAGAGAGCTTTAATATCGTCCAAGCTGTTAACATTGTTCTACGTTAGCTCCCAGAAGAGTTTGGTTTTCTTAATAAAAACACATTTATTTAGTGCAAGTGTTAGTTTTATTTAACCACAAAAGTGTTGGGCACAATTGGAACCAATTTTCCAGTCCTCAAGTGGTGTAATTTGTGATTATTCGTCGTCTACAAAATTAAGGCAGGTGGGGTCCAGATCTGCGTTCGAGAGTCGATACCAGCTGCAACAGCTAGTTGGAGCTAAGTTTGGTGCCTTCAACACCTAGAGAAGCCCTCTACTCAAAACTTCGTGCAGAAATTAGTCGCCAGGCCACCAGTAGCTAAGAAAACGCGTTGGCGTCCCCTGGGAGGTGGGGCCAGCATCGGAAGGATCTGCAAACCAGGTATTTTGCGCAATTTTCATCATCCAGAGCCCTTTTATTTTGCTGGGGCCTGCAAGAGTTTCCACTACATATTGCCGCAGTTCCCGATTATCCAGTGCATCTCAGAATCCAGAAATCGACGAGGCGTCATTAGAACTTGTAGGAATTTAAAGAAAAATTGTCCATTCGTTTGCAAGCTAAAAGAATTGGCGTCACTTGTACGTCACGCTAGAACAACAGCCGTTAGTATTGTTGCCATGCGAGAATAATTATTGCTTACCTGAGGTATTTTGCTGATTTTGGCATTGATTTAAATTAATTACTGCGATTTATACGAGTGCACACCGCTTTGTGTTTCATGTCAAATTTTGAGGTTAGCTACTTCAGATTTAGTTTTGGTGCGTTCGCAAGTGAAATCCGAGTTAAATTGGACCTACATACTAAAAATTTGTAGTATTTCTAATTTTACGAACACCCCTGAGACAGAGTATTTATGTTCACCGGAGCAGCCGAATATTATTGTATACAGTAATAAAACAAGGGCACAAAATCGTTCACTTTTGCATTGGAATATTTGTACATTTTAATAAGCTAAAGATCGTGCACAGGCAGCACTATTCTTATTTAGTATGTAAACAAATGTTGTCTCTCTATTTCATAGTAATATATATGTTACCAATGTCATTAACTGATTTATCGTTGTTGTTTACTAGATCACGATCACTACCCAATGTTTAGTGATCATTGCTACTTGATAATTGCAAGTTTTAATGACAACCCAAAATTTTGATAGGAATTTTAAGGTAAAAGATTGCTTTTACGCTTATGAACTAAGAGTACTTTATTTTTACGCTTTTTAATTCTTCTTCAGATAATAACCTAAAATGTCTTTAAAAAATGGTACATATAATAAATCTAGAGCTAAAAAATATTTTAAAAATAAGTCAAGTGCCTCTTACAGCTAAGTCTAGTTTGCGAAAATGTTTTCATTAGTTCAGTGTATAACAGTAAATATATAGAGAGCTTAATAAAACAACCAATTAGGGCATGCTGTGATATGTGTTATACGTTTGGCAGTACTGAAGTGTATTGTTAGTCTATGTCAAATTCGAGATTAGTAGGTTAGGTTTTGTTTATTTTTTGTCACAGGATATCACAAAACTTAACCTGCAAATCTCGAATTTGACATACACTGACAATACACTTCAGTAGTGCCAAACGTATAACACATATCACAGCATGCCCTAATTGGTTTTTTATTGATCTCTCGTTATATACCAATGTTGAAATCAATATATTTAAATTTGTGGAAATTAACATAAAAATAAAAAATTGAAACTGAAAGCGCTATAACTGCTTACTGAAGGGACTTTGTACTAAAATATATAAGGTTCAATCGATTTATTAAATATATGGAATATATGAATCGATGTTCTATTCTTTTTGAGACACCGTGTATATTTCTCCTAATTCCTATATATAATGCGACATTTTTTTTCAGTTGGTTACTCTTCCCAAGACGTGCTTTATCAGTGGAATCGAGCTCGCCAGGTAGCCATAGCGGAAGACATGAAGCTATCGCAGTTCGACCTGATTGCAACACCTGCTGCTAACCACACTGACACCGTCATCAACAGCGATACCAAATCAGGTGTTTGCAGTGTTTTCATGACAGTTAAGCATACTCCCGTCTAATTTAACTCCGAATAGTTTCACGACTTTTAAAATGCAATATATCGGCGGCGCTGTGCAAATATTTGCGATAAACAAATAAGAACGGAAAGTAATGAAAACGCACAATCGAACAAGCATATGATCAAACAATTTGCCAGCATGCTACTCCTCAAGATATTTGAACAGTTACTCTTCGCATCGAGCGCCTTTCCATACACCGTATAATGTACCTGAAAGGCAAGCAATATCAAGTAACGACCCTTGTTTACAAAATGTCAGATGGTAATAAGCCAGAACCTTGAAACATCTCATTAAACTTGTTTACATCTTACGAAATAATTGTAAAATTAGGACTAGCTTTTAGATATTTTTGTAGATACAATATTAATAAAAATTTATCTGCAGAATACTCCATGCTCCTGGTAAGCTTCCACCTTCAGAGACACATGGGAAATTTTCTAATTCAAGTTTATGGGCCGTGCATACTGCTAGTCGTTCTGTCCTGGGTTTCCTTTTGGCTAAATCGTGAAGCCACAGCAGATCGAGTTTCCTTAGGTAAATACTCGAGTCAAGTCGGCTGCTCCATCAAAAAACACAGTATCCAATATTTTTTGTGAAAACGAGCTTAATGTTCATATGTAGATACAGCTACCCATAAAAACAGTATCTACATGCATTTCTCTGTTCTCCAATTCAAAACACAGGAAGTTATTATAATATTCGAAAGAATCAAACAAAACACAGTATCTGGTAGTTACTATGTTTAATAAAAAACACCTAACAGGCTTTTTTGTCAAAATTCTGTGTCTAACACAGTATCTGCTAGATCTTTAAATTATACTCCCCGCCGGAAGTGGATGGCAAAAAATGTGCATATGGTAACAATTAAGCGAGGGACAACCACTAGTGTCCCAAATGACAATTTAGAGAAAAATACTATGGGATTATTTTGGTAATTTTGTATTTTTGTATGTTTAAGTTGTCGAGCATATCTTTTTGATAAAAAAAATATCGTGTACCTATCATAAAAAAATAAAACTGTTCTTGTAGATACTGTGTAGAAAATTAATATAACCCTTACTTCCGCCCACCCATTGGCTTTCAAAACACAGTAACTTCATTTTACCATGAAACTTTAGAATTGCAAGATTTTTGGTCAGACAGTAAAAATTATACTTTAATACAGACTGCAAATATATGGGATTTAACTTTGGGTATGGATGCAGAGTGTGGGGACGGAGATTTATAGTATTTAACATTACTAGCTTGGTAAGAGGGTTTTTACTGTCGAATAGAAGGATACCACTGGCGCGCCAAAGGCGAGCCAGTCACCTTCTTGAGCCAGTAAAACCTGTTACCTTGCGTGTGTTGTTGAATATTTTACTTGTTCCTCACTTGCAAATAACTAGAAATTTACCATTTATTCAAAATGTCAAACTGACAAGCAACTAAATTTTTCAATATGACATACTAAAGAAGACAACTCTGGCTTTGCACGCTATCATTTATCTATGAGCACGCTTGTAAAATTTTACTGGCTAGCCAGTAAAAAATTTACTGGCTAGCCAGTTAAGAAACATTTTCAACGTGAATACAGCGACTTGATAAACTGATGTTTACAAGTGAGGAACAAATAAAAGTGTTTCCTTGTTTCCCACAATTTTACTCGTTATCACATACTGTGTTATTCGATGGAGCACCCGAAGTGTTACTAAAGTAGCACCAATCATTTAATTTATTTGCTGCTTTTAAACTACTCTGTCACCGTGCACACAAATGTGTATAGCGCCTTCAAGAATTTTTACTATGAATTCGGTTAGGATTTACACCGTTTAGTCACTTCTGAAAACTGCATGGTGGTTTACAGTATTATTTGGTGGATTTTTTGCACTGTGTAATTTTTCCCACATAGTTATACTTTGGTTTGTGATATTTGCATTAATTTTTTTTGTTAAAAAGCTGTGTTTACGTTGTACAATGTAAATAAAAGGCGGTGTTATAATGGAAGGTAAACATAACCTACATTTCTTGTTGTTGTGGTAGTAATTAAACATAATTATTATAGTTTTACTGCCCAAAAGCAACCAAAATAGACCCCTGCCCGAAAAAGAGCTGTTAGATATAATAGACCACTTCCCAGATTTGGACGACTTCAGTAATTTCAAAGATGATGATTGGAAAAATCATAGCAAAGGTAATTACCTGTAATAATGAAAAATATTGCATACAGTGACCTATATTTTAAATTCTAAAAACTAGATCAACCTGAAGACGAAAGAGCTGAAGGTGGAAACCTCGATGGTCCAGACACAAATATAAACTCAACCCCAATCACGTCAAAAGCGATGCTAAGTATTCCAGTTACAAGTAGAATGATTCGACAAGAAAAACATAACATGTTATCAACCAGAATCTCGTAACATTGCTGATTTAGAGAATTCAGCACCAACGGGTGTTCAAAACAATGACTGCGAATACAAATTTGTACGCTATACAGAAAAGCACACGATTGCTGCGATGGTTGCAGGACCAAACAGGACTTCAGACACAATACAGCCCTTGACGAGAGATACAATTTCGTTACTTGACTTTACTTGAATAATAAGCCCTTCAAGGGGGTGAAAAATTTAATGTACGATTGCTTTTAATAATTACAGCATCGCCACACACAGATGTTTAACCCTGTATCAAGTTATACCGGCTAGTGGGACAGTCGAGACATAGGTTCCGTTTATTGGGCAATGGGTCGGGGCTAGATAAAAGCTGAAAAAGTTATTGTCTTGGCGCCACGGATTCTTGACTTATATTTACGATTACTTTACTCCAGAATCCGAGATGGGAAAATGCGTGCGATAGCGCTCGCCATTGGTAGTGCTATACAATTCTTAACAGGACATAGGAAAACTACAATAAAATAACGAAATGTAACAAAACGTCTATTGAACATTTCATATATTAAAAGATGCTACATATGCATACACAATCTTAAAAAGTTACCCTTGGGGACGTCATCTTAATACCATCTAACTTTACAAGCTATCCCAGCCCATGCCGGGTTAATTTGTTTAGAAACAATTGCCTTAAAGGCTAATTATTTAATGAACAGTAGCCCTAAAGGGGATAACTGTTTTCTATTGCGTGGAAGCCTTAACTCAAACAATTCAATAATTTTAAAAAACGCAACACTAATAGTTCAGCGTTTGGTATAACCGAAACTCTTGCCAATACACTTGTGAACACTTAGTACGACATACAATGCAATTTAAGTTAGCTTAAGTGGTCGGCAAAATGTGTTGAAACATTTTTCTACGGAGAGCGTTGTTGCAAGTCCAAGGTAAAAGACGGGAGGGCCGTTTGAATGATGCTAAAAGCGTTCGCCCTCGTAGAAGGGGTCAAACTCAAAAGCTGCTGCGAAGACAATTGGTTTCGTGTTCCATGTGCGGGAAGAAATGGAGTAGCCGAAAAATCCATTATACGCAAAACAGAGGTTAGTCAAAACGGCACACTTGGCCCGATAGTACACTCCGTAACTTATATTGTCGGGAGAATCTTGTAGATATCCGGATTTGCCATAATTAAAAACATAACTTACCGATATTGGGTTCCCTACATTACGCGACTAACCATCTCTCGCCCGATACCTGCGACTCACTTAAGCAAGTACCCCGAGCTGAATTTTGAATAGCCGAACTACCTACCTGGTAGTATATAAGAATTCTTTACGGAACTAGGGCGATGGCAACAAATGATGTTGGTCAACATCTGCTCACCTTGTACTGAATTAGACTTAGTTGCGTCATTTTATACGCAGTTGTAGACCATGTTCAGTATTAGTTTTTATTGCGTAATATGCATTATCATAGCCCACAGGATTATTTTAGCAGGTAATTGTTGCTTGTTACGTTCATTCAATTGCTTGCATATTGAAATTATAGGACCTAGAAAATTATGTAATTTCGAGAGACCTATGATACTAAATGATTTTAATAGCGTATCTGACAGTTTTTAAACAACGTACTAAAGATTTCAATATTTCAAAGTGAAATCAAGTATATGCATAGTTTGGTAGTCTTCTATATTTCAAGTTTCAAGTTATAATGTTCTTTAATGTACAATTCTAACTGCATAGGAATTACCAGATGGTGGGATAAAAGTGTATGTAAAATCAAATTGAAAGTCAATATTGCCACCAACAAAAAATACCACAAGTGACCAAGCTGCAAAAACGAATTCGGCAATTATTTATTTTCTTTGTCCTGCGTGTTTATCTTACAATGCATGTTAATAATGAAAAATAAATTTGACAGAAGAAGTATAATAAGAAAATTACAATCAGCCTACACAGTATGTCTCACTTCTCATCTTCAGACCACTGTATCTGTATTTCTTATTTATCTTCTGATTGATATCAAATTTTGGTAAATTATATTATCCATTGAAGGGAGTACTTGTACACTTAAAAATACTGCAAACCCGTAGCTTACTGCGATCAAAAATAAATGCGAAACATTTAAATATCATAGTTGGACTATTTTTATCGAAAAGAGCTGTTAAAAGTGTCTCAGAATTACATAAAAAAGCGTATAAAAGGAATAGCTATTATTATGCACATATTTTCATTTGTTTTTATATCTATGAAATAGGTAAAATTAGCCATAAATAGTTTATGTTGTGAAAATACCCCAAGTCATTTGATATTAGATGTGCCATTGTTAATTACTATTTTTTTGTGTATTCTTGTATGTTAGGTATTACTTATAGTCATAATTTTCGATCAATATGAAAGTTTACAAATATTTTAGTATTTAGAATTTACCACACATTTTTTCTACTGTTTTTTGTCACATCAAAGTTAATATGTATAGAAAGAAAATAAATAATGCTTTAGTGTATTTCAACTACTAGCCATAATTATATAGAACTAGCAACCCAGTGAGACAAATGTCTCATTTAAAAAAACAAAAAAGACCGTTTTGCAAATAGAACGCGTATTCACCACACGTACGTATATGACCTTTTGATAAAGTTTGCCTAGAATCTAACCTAAAAAGTTAGGATTAGGATAATTAAGATAATAATTAGTGTTAGAGACTGAAATTCGGTTCCTGACCTGACATGACCATTCCAAACATATAACTTTAATAACTTTTTTCTCTATCTCTTACGGTTTGGCTGCTGAAACAGCATCCCGGGCGGACAAGTCTATTAGATAAAGGATAATATTTCTTAACGAAAACGAACAGTATTTGAAACTACACAGAAATAATAAAATATACTAGTGATTGGTGCTATGTGATTTAAGGTTTGGTAGATTTAAGCTAATATTTAATTTTAAATTTCTCTTTCTTTTTTTCTGTTGTATCTGACCTGCCAGCAGATAGACGTTTACTTCCTCTTGTCACTTCTACGCCTCTTATTGCCAAAGTAGTTGGTTGAACTCCAATAGCAGTTTCGGAGTGGAGTACTATTTTCAGCTGTATGAAAAAATATTTCCCATTGGCCACTTGATTTGATTGCATTTAAGCTCGCCCTATTTTTTTTACTTTTGCATTTTGGAACTTCGTTTGCATCTGCAGGTGTAAAATAGTATAAAATTTGACGAAAATGGCCCATCAACTCTTATCCATTTTCAAATGGAATTTTGTGTTTCGAGTCACACAACTAACGCCATACGGCTTGCTGTACATGAAAGATGAATAAAAGTGTTTTGCTTTCAGGGCAAACAGTTTTAATTGCATTGATTTCGGCATCGCTTTGATCAGTCACGAATTTTTGGGTATCCGTGTCCAAACAAGGAATTTGTTATAGCGCCCTTGAAAAGATCAAAACCAGCCAATTTGCCTCATACATTTGTCATTTAATTATAATTATACCCAAAGGCACAGCATCAGCTGCAAGGGTCGCAAGAACTTGAACTCGCTCACTTATTTTTAACTAACGCATTTGTAAATTGATCTGGCAACAAATCACTAGTTAATTCGAAGAAATACATTTCTTTAATTAAAAGACTTGGATGCAACGCGGTGTTTAAATTGACAGGTTCAGCCATGCATCGTATTGCTGTTTAAGTGATGGGAGTATAGGTAACCAATCAGATATAAGTATTTATTCCTCTATTGCTCTAGGCCTGTAAAGAATCCTTATATGCTTTCAGGTAGCTCGGGAATCAGACCCACAAGTTGGCTTGAATAGTAAACCCCGACTAAGGATCGAACAACAAAATTTACGCACAACCGGGCCTAAAATAAAAGTTTACATCTTAGTTACCATGACCGCAAATACAACTTTACGCCCGGCGCGCGGTAAAGTAATTTGCGAAAGTAAATTACGCCCTTAGCCAAATAAAGGCCCTCCTCCGTCGGGCCTCAAATTTTGGCTGCGGTTCCGGCCTTCTATACATAAATAACTATTACAGTTCGCTGGGGCGCAAAGCACGAAGAAAACCCCCAATGCAACGTCAGCCGTCTGATAGGCGCTTCTCAGTCGCAAGCTGAAGCACGCACACAATTGCGTGTGAACGATTGAACCGGGCCTGACTTTGTCCACAACAAGTGAGCTAGAAACGCAAAATAGCATACCAAGATGTTAAATTGTGTCCGAAAGTAAAGAATTAGTAAGACTCAAAGTTACAGATCACCCTGATAGCAAGAAACACGCTCTTAACAAATTCTCTAAACTGTGACATATTGACTTTGCAGATGTTACAGAAAAGCCTGACACCAGTGGCCGATTTTGGAGAGTGTGTCCACTGCAAATAGAATGACTCTTCCATTGGCAACTACCCTAAGTATTGATGAATAAACGCTTCCATTCAAAGGGAAGCTAAATAATGTTAACCATTATATAAAGGGAATAAGTGTCTGCTCTAAGTGGTAGCAGTGATATTAAGTGCGATTTTTTATTATATCAGGGGTTGGAACCTGATGAAAATGTCTTCAAGGTTTTGAGTTTAGGCGATGCTGTTGTGAAAATTACCATAATAAATAGACAACTATATTATGGCAATTATATTTTAAAGTATCAGGTGTTACAATATAGAAATATATCAGCTTCAGGCACGCTTCGCATAGATCGTTTGCAAAACCATCCCTGAAGAACTGATTAGGGGCGATGGTTAAGTATTGGTAGGAAAATAAAACAATGGCAGTGGATTTCAATTATATGGGAATTGATACCTCAAACCACTGTAAAAGAATGGAGAGAAACGAAAACAAGTTTATATCGAAAGACAAGAAGTAATAAAAAATTACAGTTAGCTTATGGTAAGGGTAGACGTAATAGATTATTATTACCATTTATAGGTTTTTCATACCTGCTCTGGAAAATGTGTCCTGAGAATGTTTGTTCTCTGAATTGCATGTAAACAAAACAACAACTTTCCATTTGCTATACTTCAGAGCGTACGTAGCCAAAGCATGATTTTATCGTATGAAACTAAACGAACAGGCCTCAAGTGAGACCAACCGATGGAGTTACGTTTGATGGAATAGATCATCTTCCAAATATAGATGATAACGACTTTGCGTCTAGATGCAAATATTCACAAACGCTGTGTTCGATTTGCACCGTACATTTATATTCGACAAAGATATCAAACTGTCCCATACAAAATAAACTATAAATTGTAATTGTTGTTGTACTATTTGCAATTCCAGAATAAAATAAATATTGGTGTACTTTTTCATTCTTGTCTTCCTATCTCTGAGTCCTGGTGTGCACAATTGTGTACAGTGTGCACTTCAAAACCCGAAAATAGCACTTTTTAAAAAATCACGACATTCTAAAATAAAGTTCAAAGTTTTTACACACCAAAAATGTGTAAACCACAACATTACACCTTTTCGTCGCCCTTATAAAGTGGCCTGCCCAATTCCACTTGAATGTAACTATTTTTACTGTAACGTCTTGTACCTAATTTTTTTCGCGAATAAACTGTTTTGTTTTCCTGACACCAACGTAATCACTAACATTTTACGTTACGTAGTGTTGATGTACCTGCATTTTTCGATGTTTGTGCATCTTACCTTGTAACAGGTAGTATGCATTAGTTATATATGGCAGCTTTTAATTTTAAGGGGATATTCATATTCATGCTGCCTTGATTTAGTTTCATTCTTTGGTTTATTTCGAGTTGTTGTTTTATTTTGCTAAAGTTAGTGTATGCCCCAAATAAACAAACGAATTTACCCTTTCACATGAGTAGCTTCCTAGGTCGATATTGTAACAGTACATTTACTTAGCCCTATACTCTACTCGTTGTCACCTGGAATGCTAAAATTATGCATGCAAACACTGATAGCAATTAAAACCCAACAGTTTACATAAAAAGATATATAATCTCTAAGGAAAACACAAATATAAGAGAATACATGTACATAAAACACCAAGAATGATCGACGTCCAAACATATAGTGAAGCTGTTAACAATACTTTAATTATCTACGGGCAAAAGCTGGTTCTACTCGCATTATTACATAAAAGCACATGTAAAAATACACCTTATTGATATAAAAAGACTGTACGTTACATGCATGAAAGCACCTTAAATAGCGCGTTAATGTTCAACTGTCGACGTAAAGTCAAACTAACCTTACATTCGGTTGCTCCCAAGTGTTTACAAACCTGCACAAGAGCGACGCCTCTGTGGCGTTACGACAACGGATTCCTTCTATGGATATTGCAGCAAACCTTTGGTGATGTTGCCCAGTTGGTTTGATCCCTTCGTAGTCTCTGTTCCCACTCCAGAGCCTCTTTGTGTCGGCAGCGAATAATACAGGCCAACAACTCACTATTCTCTGCACTTTAGTGCCTTTATTAGCACGTGTCGTACCTTGGTTAATGTAATGAGGGACTTCACACGCCCGAGTCGCTAGTTTTGCCGCGACTGACTGAATTTTCTTGCTCCCCGCGCATCACCGGCTTTGTTCTATTTATAATTTCAATGCTGGGAATCTGCACCTTGCAAAATCTATCTCGCACCCGCGAGACGTACAGTGTGCTTCAATTTAATTAGTACATAATAAGGAATACGGTTCAGTTTTATAGCTAGCAAGATATAATAAAACGACATGAAGTGTATGTATACAGGTGGCACGAATTGGTCCATTACAATATGGTAATTGTTACTGATAGTTTGATTTATCATACTCTTAGTTTTAAAGAAACTTACTCTTCTAACCTAATGCCTCCAGCGTTTAACGTGCTTCTCAGGTCTTCTTTCGTTTCAACGAGGATAAAGTCATCTACACATGTTACATTCTTTAGTTATTTACCTAGACGTTCTTCCTTTTTCTTCATAGTAAAATTTTCGAAAGAAAGATTCAAGTGCTAAGTTAAACAATTTCGATGAAACATTTCCCTGCCTAACGCCTCCTTTTCTTTTAACCTCGTTTGTACATTCATGTAACTGTACTTGTGGGGTTGCTTTATCATAGTCTTTTTTGTATTAACTCCTTATACGTATAATCTATGGGGACATGTATCATCGCTTGTACTATAGCTCAAGTCGTCTTCGTTCTATCAGAACCGTGTTTGCTTCTTTTTTTAGCATTTATGCTATTATTTCATATTTTCCTGCCGCGTTTTTACGTTTCATTTGTTCGAGAGCTGTCTGTATTTCTGTTTTTTTCAATGAGTTCTTTCGAATTAACATTGATTGTGTCTCATTAGACCTGTTCTGTTTTTCTACTTGCTCATTGAGAACTTTTAATTATTTGTTCCTTTCTATTAGTTCTTCCATGAACAGGGTTTCATGGTTCATGATATATTGTTTCGCCATTTTCTTGCAGTTTTATTCACCTCTGCTTGTCCTACATTGTCTTTGTCCTTCTTGTAGAAGTATTCTTTATTTCTAGAGCAATGCTTTCGTTGGTTAGGATAACTTTTCTTATTCCTTATTATGCTTTCTAGCGATTTTATGTGTACTCTTTTTATAGTTTCGATTTTTCTTTCATTGATTTCATTGATAGAGGCACTTTTATGCAATATTATTGAGAATGTTTGTATTTATAAATTATCTGTATTCGTCACGTTTGTTTTCTCGCGTTTGACTGAGTACCTGTATGTTTATTCTTTTGAAGCGGTTTTTTCTTTTGGAGCCTGCCTTATACGTGGTTGGATCTCCACCTGATTTAAGAGGGTACAGATAGAGCAGCTAACACAGATTTTAAATGTTTGGGGGACAACCCGTAAAATTTTCACACTTACACCTAACTAAACTAACCTAACTTACAAAAAGGTCCTGGGGCCACATTGCATCTAAGACGAAAAACGGGGCATATAGTCCACTCACGAGCGAGGGAAAACATCACAACTGCAACCGTGTGTAACCTAACTGGAAGTAGGACTATCCTTTGCCCAGGGCTCTGTTCTGCATACTAAAGTATGTTATACGCAAACCACAAAGTAATCATTATTGCGTCCAACCCCCGGTAAAATGCGGTACACTTTTGAGCAATTTGGTTTTCGTTCTTACCAGCCTACTATCACACTGCGTTGTAAACCAATTTAATACTTCTCCATAGTTCATTATGTGCGTTTGCTTCGTAAATATAAAATCAATCTCATTTTTCACTTGTCTAAAAAATCATAGTTTTTCGCCCTTGGGTAAAACTTTCTTTCAACTAATATCAATTTTCACCAAAGCTATAGAGCGATAAAATAGTTGTTTAAGCATCAAGGGAGGTAAGTAGCTTTTACCAGTCGAGAACGAGTTTGCCAGCCCTCGCTCGCTCGGGCTGGCAAAGTTCGAGACTGGTTGTAGATAATTACTTCCCGAGCATGCTTATAATATTTTTCTCCATGCCCACAAAAATGTTAATAATTTCCATTATTTATATTTTTTTAATTTACGATTGTACCCTAACCCTACCTATCTTAACAAGTTTTAAATTTCAAATAGGTTAGGATCAGTTAAGTTCAAACCCGTTCAGATCACTTACAAAACTAAAATTACTGTAATAACCCGTAATTCACTTACTTTCCTTGAGGAGTAGGTTTTACCTTACTTCCCTAATGTCATGACAACCAGTAAACAAACAGTTAAATCAACTTACCTGCAATGGATATGTCAAAGTAAGTGTAACTTACTAGATGGGCATGGAGAAAAATTAATTCCAAAAATTCTGAATTTTCAGCTTTCTAATTAAAGTAAGATGTGCTAAGAAAATAATTTTCATTTAGCCTGTTATGTAGCAGACTTAACATAATATGATCAAACATTATTTTCATCTAGTATAGCTATGGAATAGTTCCTAATGTATGAATGCAACTATAAGTAGTTTAAAAATCAAAGGTCAAGTTTGACATTTAAATATAATAGTTGAATTCATAAATTAGAAACTATTCCATAGCCATAGTAGATGAAAATAATGTTTGATCATACTTTATTATCTGTACAATTATAGTGAATACATTTTCAGGTATTACAACCGTTCTCACGATGACCTTTTTGGGACTGGAAGCAAGAACGGATTTACCGAAAGTTCCATATCCCACAGCGCTCGATTTTTTTGTTTTTCTCTCATTTACCTTCATATTTGCAACTATAATACAGGTAAGAACCTTTGCGATAAAAGATCTTTACTAATTACTAGAAAGCTTACATTCTTAAACAATTTAGTCCAAACTTTAACCTTTTTCCTGCAGTGAACTTTAAAACTTGAATTTAAAAATCCAGCATTTCATCGATTATGACCGCGATACTGCTTTATCCCTTCAATATCTTCATTTTCAGAGGTCATGGACACTATAAATATTTAAGGTTTCCAGTTTGCGGACAAGGTCTAAAGGTGATTTCAAAATGCAATTATTTATTACTTTTAGTAATATTTACGTTACTTATGTCACGAGAAGACACTAATTCTATTTTTTATAAACCAGAGGTAAAATGTTGATGTCAGCAAAAGTTTGTTATTTTTATTTAATTATTTCAACGCCGAAATCGTCATTAAAAGACGAAAAATCGGCACTGAAGTAATCCATTGTTTTACGAGTTTTTGTAGGCGACGCCGACGGGGCGATAGGTAAACGTCAACCGATGTCAACATAACCTACAAAAGTTGGTTAAAATGTTGTCATTTCGCGATTTCTCGATTTGAAAAAAACATAATGAAATTACTTTTTATCACTCATGGTTTATTTGCCTTGTCCCTACGGGCCCCAGCAACTAAATTCACATTCGTGATAAAAATCTAAACATCAGTGCTTTGGTATACAATAGTAATTTGTATAGCAGGGCACTGAAGTTTATCTAGAATTTTTTCTCTCTACAATTTATATTTAATTACTTGTCCACGTACGAGCGATATTAGTCAAGATACCGAACGCGAAAGGAAAGCGTGAAAGGGGTCGAGATTTTTTCTTGTCCTATTGGCGAAGAAGTAGTTAGTATAAAACTTGTACAGCTTGAAAATATCTGCAATTTGACCGATTACAAATTGAAATACAACTAAAATTACGACTTGTAAAGCGGACCAAAGTCGTCAAGTCGGAGTGTAATTTTGATTTTATGTTTCGTACTTTTACATGAACGACATAATAAACTTCATTACATTATTGGAATCACTATATTTCATAGAAAATCTTCTTTGAAGCTCAAGTTTCCTGAATCCCCAACATCCTAAACAAGGAGTTTAAAATGCCGGTTCGTAAAAAAATTAGTACTAAACATTGTTCAAAGTATTACGTACACTTACATTCAGAGCCTCAACATTATATAATTGCATACTACTAAAAATGTTCAAATTACTTTAACTATTTGAAATGATAATTATCTTTAGCAATACATAAACTATATCTCCCTCTGTGGTCCATTATGCATTCAGCATTTCAATCGTTGCGGCAATAAAAGTTTTTTTTTCAGTCGGTCTTGAGTTCTCTGCATGGCAACTGATGGTGGTTCGTCTAATACTGCTCACGTGATACCAAGCCATCGTTTATGGAATCTGCCTCTCCGTCTTTTACCATGTGGTTTTTCTTGTGTTACATGTAGTTTTTATTTAATATTTTTTGTTTGTTTGTAACTTGTATGTAAAGTTTAAGAATCGCGTTTTAGTTTAAAATTATTTTTATGGTGGACTGTATACTTCGAGTTGCATCACTTCTGTATTCCAACATATGGTTCAGTTGCTTGGACACCTTAAAATCTTAGAGCCCTCTCATTCAACCCCTAAAAAGGTCTATCGTTTTTTCTACTGAAAGTATTTAGTAACTACCCGTCGAAGCGTCGAAGTGGACTACCCCTTGCTTGTTACCGCCGGCTAATTCAGTTTGTACACATACTTCGTTTTCATCATGAATTACGCGTGTATCTCGTATTGAGTGGTAGAGCCCCCCATTCAGCGTTACGAAACCACTTGCATCCGAGACACACGTACCTGTACCTAGGAAGGATTAAGGGTAAGTTTTTTTTTATTATATACACGTGATTTACAATCTGCTCTATAGAAGCAATAAGTAAATTAGCTTAATGTATTACACATGAAGGGAGAAGCAGCCCAGTAGCTACACTCCGAATTAACTACTTTTAAGTTATGGGTTGAATAGAAAAACGTTACTTAATAACTAAAGCTATGGATCTACATCTGTGGGCCATCTTCTTTTTATTCTTCTTCTTAGCTCTAGTGGGACGCTAAGAGTACTAGCTTCTTCATTTGGATGTCCAGGCAGACTATTTAGGTATCTTCTGGTTAGCTCGCGCATTTCATCATTGACGAACGGAATGTCATCATGTATGGTTTTATTGCTGACATACCAGGGGCACTGAGAATTGTTCTTAAAATTTTGGACTGCAACCTTTGGATGATCTGGGTGTTCGAAGGTTTAGCACAGCCCCAACGCTGTACCCCGTATGTCCATATCGGCTTGATTATGCATTTGTATCGAAGCCGGACAACTCGGCGCCGCCATCTCGGCGCCGCCACTTCGGCGCCGCCATCTCGGCGCGGGGCCAGCTCGGCGCAGGGACAACTCGGCGCGAAGCCATCTCGGCGCCAGCCAACTCGGCGCAAGGCCATCTCGGCGTCGAATTTAAATTTGCAAACTACATTGTGCACTACGTAAGAAAATTATTATCAAAAAATAATAAATAAAGTTATCACCAAAAAGCTGTCATCAAATAAAAAAAAATTATTGAGAATTTCTTGGAAAATCAAACACTGACGACCAGAGGTGGTTGCAAAGTGATTACAAATAAGCCAAACAAAAGTTGTCACATGACTTCCGTTATCAGTAAAATTTTACGTTTTTTTTTTAAATAATTACGAAGCATGTATTTACTAGTCAAGATAGAAACACATTTTACGAAAAAAAGTTTTCTGGCCTTGAGATTGTTCAGTCAGCTAAAACTACCACACAATAAAAAATCTTATTGAAATCTTGATTCAATTCCGAAAAATATCACTTTTTGGATTTACACAATTTTGAAAAACGCCATTTTCTAAGTAAAGTGCTTTTTATATGACAAATATTTCTTTAATGTTTATTTTCCAAATCAAAGAATTTTATTTTTAACAATTTTTTTTATTATGAAATAAAAAACTTTTTGAAAAATGTTTGTTTTTCCATAGCCGTCTTTGTTAAAAGTAAAATTCTTTAATATGGGACCTAAACATAAAAGATAATGTGAGAGATCAAAGTTGGCAGAGGATTTTGAAATTTGGTATAGGAACCTATATGTTGATTCTAAACAACTTCTCTTAATAACTTTTTGTCGTATTTGCTACATAAAAGACGCGCTACTCTACAGTAATAGTTATTTACCTAACAAGTTCGTAATTTTCCCGAATGAACACTTTGTTTGCATGTAGTGTAGTGCGAATTCGGGAAAATTTTTCCCGAAGGAGTTAGGTACAATGTTTTTTGTAACGAATAACTGAAAATATTTTTAAAAATTAAAAAAAAAATATTTAGGTGTTTTACTGATTTACTGACCTTTATAGCTATCCTACGCACCTGTTAGTTTTTGTTGACGATTACAGCGCCTCTGGTGTTTGCAGGCGCAATTAAACCAACGAGGGACAATCCTCTATATAATAAAGGAGAACGATCCAGACGTGTGTCCCGAGGGCCCCCTTGGAGAGGGACAGAACCCCGAAAGCCCCCTTAGAGATGGGCGGAGCCCAAGGGCCCCCTTGGAGAAGGGCGGAGCCCCGAGGGCCCCCTTGGAGAGGAGCGGGTGCCTGAAGGACCCCTTGGAGAGGAGCGGAGCCCCAACGGCCCGCTTAAAAATGGGCGGAGCCTCGAGGGCTCCCTTGGAAAGGGGCGGAGCCCCAAAGGACCCCTTAGAGAGGGGCGAAGCCCCTAGGGCCCCCTTGAAGAGGGGTGGATCCCCGAGGGTTCCCTTAGAGAAGAGCGGAGCCCTAAAGGACCTCTTAAAAAGGGGCGGAGCCCCGAGGGCCATCTTGGAGAGAAGCGGAGCCCCGAGGGCCCCCTTGGAGAGGGGCGGAGCCCCGAGAGCCGCTTGGAGAAGGGCGAAGCCCCAACGGTCCCTTTGGAGATGGGCGGAGCCCCGAGGTCCCCTTTGGAGAGGAGCGGATCCCCGAAGGCCGCTTGGAGAGGAGCGGGGCCCTGAAGGATCCCTTGGAGAGAAGCGGAGCCCCAACGGTCCGCTTGAAAATGGGCGGAGCCCCGTGGGCTCCCTTGGAGAGGGACGGAGCCTTGAATGACTCCTTGAAAATGAACGGAGCCCCTAGGGCCCCCTTGGAGAGGGGCGGAGCCCCGAGGGCCACTTGGAGAGGGGCGAAGCCCCAAAGGCCCCTTTGGAGATGGGCGGAGCCCCGAGGGCCCCCTTGAAGAAGAGCGGAGCCCCGAAGGCCGCTTGGAGAGGAGCGGGGCCCTGAAGGACCCCTTGGAGAGAAGCGGAGCCTCAACGGCCCTCTTGAAAATGGGCGGAGCCCCGAGGGCTCCCTTGGAGAGGGCCGGAGCCCCGAAGGTCCCCTTAGAGATGGGCTTAGCCCCGCGGGCCGCTTTGGAGAGGGCGAAGCCCCTAGAGCCCCCTTGAAGAGGGGCGGATCCCCGAGGGCTCCCTTGGAGAAGAGCGGAGCCCTGAAAGACCCCTTGGAGAGGGGCGGAGCCCCCGAAGGCCCGCTTGAAAATGAGCGGAGCCCCGAGGGCCCCCTTGGAGAGGGGCGGAACCCCAGAGGCCCTTTTGAAGATGGACGAAACCCCAAAAGCCCCCTTGGAGATGGGTCAACGTAATAGCGCGCAGCCCCATTTATTATAAAAACACAACTCCCCTAGTTTTTGTTGAAAAGTAAAAAACACCGCAGTGCGGGAAAAGTAACTTTCGGCGTATCGGGAATGACCGGGAAATATGAATTTTGAAGTCATGAGTACAAAATAGTATATTATGTTATTAGGAGCAAAAGTTATATTTTATGTGGCGAGTCTGGACAGGTTATCTGCCGAGCTTGCGAGGCAGGTAAGTACTGCCGAGCCACATAAAGATACTTTTGCTCCGAATAACATTTAGTATTTTTTCTTCAAACGTTTTTATAACAAATTATTTACAACTTTGTGAACAAAATTCGAAGAAAATTACTTGATCTCGTCAGCGTCAGATAATATTATTTGCCGCTGACGAGCGGCAGATAAATTTGTCAGCGGCAGATAATAACTTTATCTGCCGCTGACAAGCGGCAGATAAAGTCGTCAGATGCAGATAATAACTTTATCTGCCGCTCGGCAATAAAGTGACAGTTTAGCATCATCAATCCAGCAGTATAATGCCATATTTTACTGCCGTTTGAAGAAAAAATAGTTTTTTTGAAAACTTTCAAGGCATATTTGATTTTTCAAAACTGAAATGCTGTTAGAAATTCGCCTTTAACCAAACAGGGCTGAACCCCAAAAAATGAAAATTTAAATCAAGAATGTTTTATCTTTTACAAGAGTCGTTTCACCTATCCGGGGACACACTGTATATACAGGGTAATTTTTAAGTTGATTCTTTCCTTTTGCGAGGATATAAAGCTAAAAAAAGTAAGCCATTTACCACTTTAGCGAAATATCTAAACTAACGGAGGTACAAGGTGTTAAAGTTTCAAAGTATGAACTAAAATTACTTAACGAAAATTAAACTGAACTTAATCTAACTTAAATGATCAAAATTATCAGCATTCGCTTCTACACACACATTCCGCGTATAAGAGCGATGCGGCAGCGGCATTTTGACGACACTCCCAGTAAATAATAAGCATATTCACTCATTCGTTATTTTCATAAACATGAGCCATTATTGCAGCTATAACATTAAGAAAATTACAATGGAAAACTAGTTGACAAATCATTGCTTGACTACAGAGATAAACAAAAATAAAATTGTCCAGCCGCCTTTGCGCCAAAGTTTAGTTTTTAATTTGAAACTTTAACACCTTGTACCTTCGTTAGTTTTGATATTTCGGAAAAGTTGTGAATAAAAAAAATACTTATTTTTTTAGCTTTATTTCCTGGTAAACGGAAAGAATCAACTTAAAAATCACCCTGTATATAATACATTTCACTTTATACAGGATGACAGCTTGTCCGAAAACCTATTTAGCCCGTATTAGATATATTGAGTGATTTTTACTTAATTAAAAGTGGCGTTTTTCGTTGTGTAAATCCAAAAAGTACAATTTTTCGGAAATTAAGCAAGATTTCCATACGATTTTTATTATGTGTTAGTTTTAGCTAACTCAACAATGTCAAGGCCAGAAAACAACTTTGTTTCGTAAATGTTGTCCCTATCTTGGGTAGTAAATTCATTTTTCGTAATTATTTTTAAAAAATGTTGAATTTTATTGATAACGGAAGTCACGTGACAACTTTTGTTTGGCCCATTTGTAATCACTTTGCAATTACCTCTGGTCGTTAGTGTTTGATTTTCCAAGAAATTCTAAATATTTTTTTTCATTTGATGACAGCTTTTTGGCGATCACTTTATTTATTATTTTTTGATAATAATTTTCTTACGTAGTGCACAATGTAGTTTGCGAATTTGAATTCGGCGCCGAGATGGCCTCGCGCCGAGTTGGCTGGCGCCGAGATGGCTCCGCGCCGAGTTGTCCCGGCGCCGAGCTGGACCCGCGCCGAGATGGCGGCGCCGAAGTGGCGGCGCCGAGGTGAGTTTCGATTTTCGTCCTATTAGCCATTTCATTTGTTGTATCTTCAAGTTTATTTGTGTTTTTTTGTTCTTAATGTGGGGTTTCCAAGTCAGTCTGCGATCAAGTGTTAAGCCCAGGTATTTTATCTCCTCTTTCACAGGAAGACGAATGCCGTTTATTGTGACTTCGGGACATTCAACCCTTCGAGTTGTAAATGTTACATGAGCAGACTTCTGTTGATTTACGGTGATATTCCACTTGGCCAGCCAGCTTTCAAGGAGATTGAGGTGGTACTGGAGGTGATTAGATGCAATTTGGGGGTTTTCATTGCTAGCAATTAATGCGGTATCGTCCGCGAAGGTGGCAATTTTGGTATTAGCTGTTGGGGAATGTCAGCAGTAAAAATTAGGTAAAGGAAAGGCCCCAGCACACTACCTTGGGGAACTCCGGACTTGATAGGGTAATAAATGGATGTTTCCAGTTTATATTTAGTTTGGAAGTAGCGGTCAGTTAGTAGGACTTTAATAGGAGGTAGTAAAGTGTGGGTAGGGTAAGCTTCAGTTTGAATAGCAATCCGTTACGCCAAACACGATCAAACGCTTGCTTTATGTCGAGGAAAGCGGCAGTGCATATTTTCTTATCTTCAAAGCTTTTGAGTATTTCGTTTATTATTCTATGGCTTTGTTGGGTTGTTGAGTGAGTTGCTCGAAAGCCAAATTGATGAGATGGTACTATTTCATCCAGATCAATTGACTTTGTAAGTCTTTTCAGCAAAATCTTCTCGAATATTTTGGACATTGTTGACAGCAAGCTGATAGGCCTGTAGGATATTGCTTCATGTGGTGGCTTTCCAGGTTTGTGGATCATGATTATTTGTGCGAATTTCCAAGTTACTGGATAATAAGCTAACCTGAGCATGCTATTGTAAATGGTGGTCAATAATACTATGGCACTGAAAACTTCTGATAGATGTTCTGCAAAAATAGCAGCCTTATCGTGATCTGTCTTGGCCCAACTACCATCCCCTTTCCTCAATGGAGTAATGTAAGCTACTGGTTTTTTGAAACTTTTGGTAGCTTTCCATATAGATTGGTCCTCGCTTGATAACGTGGTTATATAAGTTTCAAAGGTAGTGTTTCTAATTTCTTATAATTCCAGTTTTAGTTGCCTCGTCAGCCTATTGTATGTAGATCTGTCAACAGGGTTTCTACTTCTTTGCCATATACGTCTGGCTTTTCTTTTTTTTTTCAACAAGTTCTCTAATGAATAGTGGTATGTTGGCCGTTGTGTTTATATCTTTGGCGGTCTTTGTAGTGGATATCCAGGCAGCTTCTTGTATTACACAAGTTATGTAATTTGTTGCAGCATCGAGATCGTCAGGATTTTGAGATTGAGGTTGAGATTCAGATGTTTATCTATATGCGATCTGAATGCCTCCCAGTTTGTTTTAGATGAGATAAGCTTGGGCACGTCTTGTCTGAAGATGACATGGGTACTAAGTGTGGTTATTATAGGAGTATGATCAGATAAAAGAACCCAATTTGGTGAAACTTCGAGGTAGTTTAGTGAGAAACCTTTGAGTACAAAGAAGTCAATTAGGTCGGGCAGCTTATTAGGGTCGGATGGCCAGTACGTTAGTTCTCCGGTAGAAATATATGAGCAATTACTGTTGTTTATGGCCCTTAGTAGATTTCTACCCTTGGTGTTAATTAACCTTGACCCCCAGTCGGCATGCTTGGCGTTCCAGTCGCCTCCTATTGTAAATCGGTTCCCCATATGCTGGAAAAGTGCTTTATATTCTTCAGTAGAGATAGTATGTTTGGGTGGACTATATAACGCAGCTATATCAAAAGACAATTGTTGAGAGCTGATATGGATTATTGATGTTTGAATTTTGTTAGTTTGATGTGCAGGCATATCATGGTGTTTTATAGTATTGCGGATAATTACTGCAGAACCACCATGGGCTGTTCCATCAGAATGGTTGGTGTAATAAACTTTGTACTGTGGTATTCGGAATACTGTCCTTTCAGTAAAATGCGTTTTTGCACTCATGATTTCAAAATTCATATTTCCCGGTCATTCCCGATGCGCCGAAAATGACTTTTCCCGCACCGGGGTGTTTTTTACTTTCCCACAAAAAATATGGCAATTGTGTGTTCCAGGGGCGCTGTAAACGTCAACAAAAGCTAACAGGTGCTAGGATACGTATAAAAATTTAGTAATTTGTGCTGCCAACTCAGTAAAGTTGTAAAACACTAAATAATATTTTTTTAACTTTTTTAAATATTTTGAGTTATTCGTTACAAAAAACATTGTACCTACCTCTTTCGGGAAGAATTTTCCCGAATTCGCACTACATGCAGCACTCCCTTCGGTCGTGCTGCAAACAAAGTGCTCATTCGGGAAAATTAACTTCCCGAACTTGTTAGGTAAATAACTATTTTGCACTCATGATTTCAAAATTCATATTTCCCGGTCATTCCCGATGCGCCGAAAATGACTTTTCCCGCACCGGGGTGTTTTTTACTTTCCCACAAAAACTATGGCAATTGTGTGTTCCAGGGGCGCTGTAAACGTCAACAAAAGCTAACAGGTGCTAGGATACGTATAAAAATTTAGTAATTTGTGCTGCCAACTCAGTAAAGTTGTAAAACACTAAATAATATTTTTTTAACTTTTTTAAATATTTTGAGTTATTCGTTACAAAAAACATTGTACCTACCTCTTTCGGGAAGAATTTTCCCGAATTCGCACTACATGCAGCACTCCCTTCGGTCGTGCTGCAAACAAAGTGCTCATTCGGGAAAATTAACTTCCCGAACTTGTTAGGTAAATAACTATTCCGACACTAATAGAACGTCTATTTTATTAAGTTGTAGAAAATTGAGTATTTCTGTTTTATGGTTCGTTAAACCTTTAGCATTCCCAGAAGCAATACGTAATGAAAAAAGGTCCATTAACGAGTTATTTTGCCAATGACAGTGGTTAGCAAGTTAAAGATCATACTGTTTTGGTTTATTAATTGGGAAAACATTGATTTAAATTCGCTGAGGAAAGTAGTCAGCTGGGTTTCTAAGTTAGTCTGATGGTTTCCCATTGTAGTGCTTTGCACTACTCCGGCATATTGTTACGTGTCAAAAGCATTTGATATTAATACTAGTGTTGAATGAGGAATCTAGTGAGAGTGACGCGATAAAAATTAATATCAGATTGGCTTTGTTCGTTGCTAGAGGAGATGTAAAAACAAGGTTGGTTTGTTTGAGAAAAAATTTGTATATCAGCTTTTAAAAAAGGCAAGAGTTTTCGTGGGGTGTAAATGACAATCTCGCCATTTAATATGGTTTGGTGATAGTAAAGAATTGGGTTACTGGCCAGCCGTTCCTGTATGGGAGATAATTAAGCGGATGTCATTTTTCCAATGAATATTTATATTCAAGCTGTGAAGCGATCGGGGAAACACGAATACAACGATTGCGAAGTTTATTGCCTGTGAACAGGGTATGTAGTTTAATGTGGATTTTGCCTTTTGTTACCTGTAAATTCGATTTATAGCAACAACTATTAGGCGGAAAATCTTGGAAAGCTAATCTACCGCAATATTGGGGGTCGAGGTATAGCGAATGACAGCCGAGGTTGGAACCTGTCAAGCTGACATGTGATAGGAGTAACGGGACGTATTAAATGTCTGCGAGTATATCGGCACAAAGATAAGTGTTTTAGCTAGAATCTGATGATATTTTTGCATATAAAAACTGTGTAACCATTAAACTTACGAGCGGTTTAATTTAAGCTATTTAGGGTACCCTGTGTGAGGTAGTAATATTAAAGATGCTAATTGTCTGATCGATGGTAGTAATGTTCGAGTAGTAATAAAACTAGCTACAAGTATTGCTTTCTTTCATTTTGATAGGGAGTTCAATAATCGTATTGTTATTAGTTGATAGAAAGTGAAGTTACAAGTTTCTTGGCTTATATCAGTATATTTGAGTTTAACTTGTTGGCGCCAATTATAACATCATAAACTAGAATCCGCGACGTCTTCACTGATGCTAGAGACGGGCCTCAAATATACTTTTATAGTGATCGATTGTTAACTAAGAGATATAGCGATGACCTAAAGGTAGGTAAAGGAATTTATAGATAAATATAGCTAACAAGTTTGGCACCCAACGGGGGCTTTAATAAGATTTTTGAAGAGCTAACGAGGGGCTATAGTTTGGAACATATACCTTTAGGTCGTACTATAATAGAAAGGAGCAATACTGACAATAGTTATACATAACTTCTGTACTCGTTTATGTAAGTGGAAAAATATCGTCAGAACGTGACAAACCAAAGAATTACTTTGAGAATAATACATAAAACGGTATACTTGGCAACATTTTGAGTAGTTTGTTTTGGCTAATCAGATTGAAATTAAACTTTAGGGTTTGTGTTTAATACGGGATTGTTTTGGATTAATGTGGATTGTTTATTTGTGGTTTTAACAAGTATAGTACTCGTAGTAGTACTAAGCTTATGTAAGTAGTACCTTGGCGTAGGTGAAATAAGAGAGATAGCCTTTGTCGATTTATTGATTGATTTGTGGAAGTAGTATCTTATTTGGATATTTTATATTTGGACATTTAATCCTTGCTGGTTTTATTTTTATTTGATTGAGTGGGTGTGTTGCATGTTAGATTTAGGAGCTCTGTGTGTATGTTTATAAAGGCTGGTTTTATTTTCATTTGTATGAATGGTGAAGACATCACGCTATTCAGGTATCATGATGAATTATCTTTTAGAGTTTTTCATTGAATAATTGCGATTTTCATTGACGGAACCTCGAGGATATGCTGGCCAAATGTGCCTGTGTTTTTCTTCATTGAATGTTAGAGTCCTGGTGGTTTGTTGTGCTTGATTTTTTTTAATTGAATGTATGTGTGAAAGGTTTAGTGTGTTTGAGATTTTCTTTGTGTCTTCTTCTTAGTTTGGTGATAACTCTGTTATGAGTGTGATGGTGATGTGTTTGGAGCAGTTTGCTTTTGCGGGATTTATAAGCCTCCTTCTAGTTAGGTTGGCGTGGTGTAGTTGATTGCTTCTTTTCCTTTTCTTTTTGGGGTGTTGATTGTGATGTGGGTTCGATGTTGGTGTGTCTGAGGGATTCGCTCTGCGGTTTTCTTTTAATCCTTGATGATTTTTAGGTCTCTCAGTACATCTTTCTAGTTTGGGTTGGCATACAGTTCTTCGATTGGCTCTTTCATCTTCTTCTGGTTTGTTGGTAAGATAACGTGGCTTGGTGTTGGTGTGTTTGGGAGATTTTGCTTATGCAGATATCACGTCTTTCAAACCATCTTCCTAGTTTTGATTATGGTAGTTATTATTTGTTGGATCTTCAATTTTATTTTCCTTTGTTTCTGATGAGGTTCGAGTAGGCCCGTTGGGTAAGATAGGTTGTTGATTATGATTTCTGAATCGTCGATTAGCTCTTTAGTTATCGAGATTAGGTTTGTGGTGGTTCCTTCGGTGGCTGTTTTTGTGTCCCCGAATTGAGTGGAATCTATTTTTCCTGGGGGTGATTCTCATTCCTTGTTGTGTAACGATGTTAGACATGTTTGAGAAAACGGTTTGGTGATGTAATGGCGGCAGCATACCTTTGAATTGTGTGTACCATTATCCCTTAGCTTCAGAGATTGGTAAATTGTTAATTGGACCTGATGAAGCTCCGTTGGTATGCGGATTTTTGGGTCTTGGGTACTGTTATGGGACGATTTCCCGGAGTCTTTGTGACTGGTTATTTGTCATTGGGTTGCTGGCTGTCTTGGTAAATTGAAACTTAATTCTTTTCTCAATACATTGTCCCTTCCTTCGACTAATGTAATTGGTTCTTCTTCTGTTATTTCTTCCGCTTTCGATCTTTGGTGGTTTCGGTGTGCGTTGATAGACTTTGTTTCTTCGGTTTTTTTTGTGTGGTCGTTTTATGGTATGGAGCTCTAGCAGTGCATTAGTGTGTGGTTCTTTTGGTGTCGGTCAGCCTTCAGCTGGATCGTTAGTATGATTGTGGTTTTGTGTGAACTTGCGGTTGTGGAATATTCTCTCCTTTCTTTTGATTGGGTTTATATTTCATATAGGGTGGTTGGATGGGCACTGCAGGGAAGGTCACTTTAGGGAGCATTTTTATCTTGCTTTCCCTCTGATAAAGTATAGGGTGGTTGGTTGGGTATTGCAGGGAAGGTCACTGTAGGGAGCTATTTCATCTAGTTCTTCCTATAATAACACTGGAGTAGCTTGCAGATAGCTGTTGGGTTCATTGTGTGGTTTGACTTGCATTCGTGTGGAGTGAAGTTCATCTTTCGCTTTAGCGTAGGTTTGAGTTAGCTTGTTGGGTTTTGTTGGATACCTTTTTGGGATTTTGGTGGCGTAGCTGTTGTTGTATGGTTACCTTCAGCTATGTGTATTGTGTGAGTTTTTTTTTTCGGTATCCATTTCGCTTACGCGGATTTAGATCCACAAGTGAGTCTCGAATCCTTGTTTTGGTTTCGCTTTTGGTCATGCTTGGAGTTGGAGAACGGTTTCGTTTACTCATTTAGAGTATCGGCTTGTTCCGGATTTATGGGACCTGCCTCTGTCCCCGAGTTAATGTCCTTTAGTTTCCTTTTGAGCCGTTGTTGCCGAATGAAGTCTTTGGTATGATCTGCTGCTGTGATTGGTTATTCTAGCTGTTATTGAATTTCGTGTAAAGTATAGGGTGGTTGGATGGGCATTGTAGGGAAGGTCACTTTAGGGAGCATTTTTATCTTGCTTTCCCTCCTGTAAGGTATAGGGTGGTTGGAAGGGCACAGTAGGGTAGGTCACTCTTTGGGGAACTTTTAATATCTTGTTCTTTCCCCATTTTAAGGTTTAGGGTGGTTGGAAGGGCACAGTCGGGAAGGACACTATTTGGGAAACTTTAATATCTTGTTCTTTTCCCTCTTTTGGGTATAACGTATACGGAGTTCCCTGTTGGGAAATGTTAATGGATGGGTTTCTTTTTTATTGTATTGGAAGAGCGTTACGTTATCCTGTTTTTCCTAAGGAGACATAAGGGTAACGAGATTAATCGTTAAAGAAGTACAACTTCTTCGTTTCTTTTAGGTATCCCTTGGGGTTTGGGGATATAGGGTGTTTCCCTACAATACAAAATTTTTAAGATGACCAGTCCTTCATTCTTCGCCTTCTTTTCTTCTTAAAGCTTTGTCTATATTTCTCTCTTGTAATGTAGTGAATGTCGATTTTGTTTTGAATGAACTGTTTACTTAGATGAATGACAATTTGTTTTCTTTTATTTCTCTTTGATCTGGCGCAAATGAAATCTCTGGGGATGAGTGATTGTTGGATGTGAGATGAAGATTGGTGGGGATTTTCTTCAGGCCGTTCGGGGTGCTGAAGAATCCCTCCGTCGGAGCGTATGAGAGTTGTGTGGATGTTGGCTTCTGCCTCTCACTTTTCTGGTTTCTTTAACCCTCTGTCACTGGGGTTACTTCCTCCCCAGGCGTGTCAAAAGGAAAACCCTGGTTATTCTTCGTTTTGACTTAACTATTTTCGGTCTGACAGTACCTGAAACTGTGTGGAGGTGTGCTTCCGCCTCGGGGGTTTATTGGAAGTTGTCAGGGGGGGTACGCTGTGGGGATTTGGAGTGATTTTGTGGGGTTCATGGGGGTGGAGCTTCGTCACGACAGGTTGTTACAGGGTTGTTCACCGGCGCAGCATTTACATCCAGCAGCGACGAACATCTTGATCCTTGTCGTGGGGTTGATCTGGTCCTGGGTTCCTCCTGGGGTCATCACCGTCTCTACAGTGTAGTTGCTTGTTTGTGGTGTGGGTATTGGGGTTTTTTTTTTAGATTAATTGTTAGAGACGTCTTATGCCAGACGGTTTACTGACTCTCTAGCGTATATGTATGTATCCTTTTAGGATAAAGTTTTTATTTAGTTAAAAATTTCGTTGAAATTTTTCCTTTCTGGTAAGGGGGGAGTTTGTTACGTGTCAAAAGCATTTGATATTAATACTAGTGTTGAATGAGGAATCTAGTGAGAGTGACGCGATAAAAATTAATATCAGATTGGCTTTGTTCGTTGCTAGAGGAGATGTAAAAACAAGGTTGGTTTGTTTGAGAAAAAATTTGTATATCAGCTTTTAAAAAAGGCAAGAGTTTTCGTGGGGTGTAAATGACAATCTCGCCATTTAATATGGTTTGGTGATAGTAAAGAATTGGGTTACTGGCCAGCCGTTCCTGTATGGGAGATAATTAAGCGGATGTCATTTTTCCAATGAATATTTATATTCAAGCTGTGAAGCGATCGGGGAAACACGAATACAACGATTGCGAAGTTTATTGCCTGTGAACAGGGTATGTAGTTTAATGTGGATTTTGCCTTTTGTTACCTGTAAATTCGATTTATAGCAACAACTATTAGGCGGAAAATCTTGGAAAGCTAATCTACCGCAATATTGGGGGTCGAGGTATAGCGAATGACAGCCGAGGTTGGAACCTGTCAAGCTGACATGTGATAGGAGTAACGGGACGTATTAAATGTCTGCGAGTATATCGGCACAAAGATAAGTGTTTTAGCTAGAATCTGATGATATTTTTGCATATAAAAACTGTGTAACCATTAAACTTACGAGCGGTTTAATTTAAGCTATTTAGGGTACCCTGTGTGAGGTAGTAATATTAAAGATGCTAATTGTCTGATCGATGGTAGTAATGTTCGAGTAGTAATAAAACTAGCTACAAGTATTGCTTTCTTTCATTTTGATAGGGAGTTCAATAATCGTATTGTTATTAGTTGATAGAAAGTGAAGTTACAAGTTTCTTGGCTTATATCAGTATATTTGAGTTTAACTTGTTGGCGCCAATTATAACATCATAAACTAGAATCCGCGACGTCTTCACTGATGCTAGAGACGGGCCTCAAATATACTTTTATAGTGATCGATTGTTAACTAAGAGATATAGCGATGACCTAAAGGTAGGTAAAGGAATTTATAGATAAATATAGCTAACAAGTTTGGCACCCAACGGGGGCTTTAATAAGATTTTTGAAGAGCTAACGAGGGGCTATAGTTTGGAACATATACCTTTAGGTCGTACTATAATAGAAAGGAGCAATACTGACAATAGTTATACATAACTTCTGTACTCGTTTATGTAAGTGGAAAAATATCGTCAGAACGTGACAAACCAAAGAATTACTTTGAGAATAATACATAAAACGGTATACTTGGCAACATTTTGAGTAGTTTGTTTTGGCTAATCAGATTGAAATTAAACTTTAGGGTTTGTGTTTAATACGGGATTGTTTTGGATTAATGTGGATTGTTTATTTGTGGTTTTAACAAGTATAGTACTCGTAGTAGTACTAAGCTTATGTAAGTAGTACCTTGGCGTAGGTGAAATAAGAGAGATAGCCTTTGTCGATTTATTGATTGATTTGTGGAAGTAGTATCTTATTTGGATATTTTATATTTGGACATTTAATCCTTGCTGGTTTTATTTTTATTTGATTGAGTGGGTGTGTTGCATGTTAGATTTAGGAGCTCTGTGTGTATGTTTATAAAGGCTGGTTTTATTTTCATTTGTATGAATGGTGAAGACATCACGCTATTCAGGTATCATGATGAATTATCTTTTAGAGTTTTTCATTGAATAATTGCGATTTTCATTGACGGAACCTCGAGGATATGCTGGCCAAATGTGCCTGTGTTTTTCTTCATTGAATGTTAGAGTCCTGGTGGTTTGTTGTGCTTGATTTTTTTTAATTGAATGTATGTGTGAAAGGTTTAGTGTGTTTGAGATTTTCTTTGTGTCTTCTTCTTAGTTTGGTGATAACTCTGTTATGAGTGTGATGGTGATGTGTTTGGAGCAGTTTGCTTTTGCGGGATTTATAAGCCTCCTTCTAGTTAGGTTGGCGTGGTGTAGTTGATTGCTTCTTTTCCTTTTCTTTTTGGGGTGTTGATTGTGATGTGGGTTCGATGTTGGTGTGTCTGAGGGATTCGCTCTGCGGTTTTCTTTTAATCCTTGATGATTTTTAGGTCTCTCAGTACATCTTTCTAGTTTGGGTTGGCATACAGTTCTTCGATTGGCTCTTTCATCTTCTTCTGGTTTGTTGGTAAGATAACGTGGCTTGGTGTTGGTGTGTTTGGGAGATTTTGCTTATGCAGATATCACGTCTTTCAAACCATCTTCCTAGTTTTGATTATGGTAGTTATTATTTGTTGGATCTTCAATTTTATTTTCCTTTGTTTCTGATGAGGTTCGAGTAGGCCCGTTGGGTAAGATAGGTTGTTGATTATGATTTCTGAATCGTCGATTAGCTCTTTAGTTATCGAGATTAGGTTTGTGGTGGTTCCTTCGGTGGCTGTTTTTGTGTCCCCGAATTGAGTGGAATCTATTTTTCCTGGGGGTGATTCTCATTCCTTGTTGTGTAACGATGTTAGACATGTTTGAGAAAACGGTTTGGTGATGTAATGGCGGCAGCATACCTTTGAATTGTGTGTACCATTATCCCTTAGCTTCAGAGATTGGTAAATTGTTAATTGGACCTGATGAAGCTCCGTTGGTATGCGGATTTTTGGGTCTTGGGTACTGTTATGGGACGATTTCCCGGAGTCTTTGTGACTGGTTATTTGTCATTGGGTTGCTGGCTGTCTTGGTAAATTGAAACTTAATTCTTTTCTCAATACATTGTCCCTTCCTTCGACTAATGTAATTGGTTCTTCTTCTGTTATTTCTTCCGCTTTCGATCTTTGGTGGTTTCGGTGTGCGTTGATAGACTTTGTTTCTTCGGTTTTTTTTGTGTGGTCGTTTTATGGTATGGAGCTCTAGCAGTGCATTAGTGTGTGGTTCTTTTGGTGTCGGTCAGCCTTCAGCTGGATCGTTAGTATGATTGTGGTTTTGTGTGAACTTGCGGTTGTGGAATATTCTCTCCTTTCTTTTGATTGGGTTTATATTTCATATAGGGTGGTTGGATGGGCACTGCAGGGAAGGTCACTTTAGGGAGCATTTTTATCTTGCTTTCCCTCTGATAAAGTATAGGGTGGTTGGTTGGGTATTGCAGGGAAGGTCACTGTAGGGAGCTATTTCATCTAGTTCTTCCTATAATAACACTGGAGTAGCTTGCAGATAGCTGTTGGGTTCATTGTGTGGTTTGACTTGCATTCGTGTGGAGTGAAGTTCATCTTTCGCTTTAGCGTAGGTTTGAGTTAGCTTGTTGGGTTTTGTTGGATACCTTTTTGGGATTTTGGTGGCGTAGCTGTTGTTGTATGGTTACCTTCAGCTATGTGTATTGTGTGAGTTTTTTTTTTCGGTATCCATTTCGCTTACGCGGATTTAGATCCACAAGTGAGTCTCGAATCCTTGTTTTGGTTTCGCTTTTGGTCATGCTTGGAGTTGGAGAACGGTTTCGTTTACTCATTTAGAGTATCGGCTTGTTCCGGATTTATGGGACCTGCCTCTGTCCCCGAGTTAATGTCCTTTAGTTTCCTTTTGAGCCGTTGTTGCCGAATGAAGTCTTTGGTATGATCTGCTGCTGTGATTGGTTATTCTAGCTGTTATTGAATTTCGTGTAAAGTATAGGGTGGTTGGATGGGCATTGTAGGGAAGGTCACTTTAGGGAGCATTTTTATCTTGCTTTCCCTCCTGTAAGGTATAGGGTGGTTGGAAGGGCACAGTAGGGTAGGTCACTCTTTGGGGAACTTTTAATATCTTGTTCTTTCCCCATTTTAAGGTTTAGGGTGGTTGGAAGGGCACAGTCGGGAAGGACACTATTTGGGAAACTTTAATATCTTGTTCTTTTCCCTCTTTTGGGTATAACGTATACGGAGTTCCCTGTTGGGAAATGTTAATGGATGGGTTTCTTTTTTATTGTATTGGAAGAGCGTTACGTTATCCTGTTTTTCCTAAGGAGACATAAGGGTAACGAGATTAATCGTTAAAGAAGTACAACTTCTTCGTTTCTTTTAGGTATCCCTTGGGGTTTGGGGATATAGGGTGTTTCCCTACAATACAAAATTTTTAAGATGACCAGTCCTTCATTCTTCGCCTTCTTTTCTTCTTAAAGCTTTGTCTATATTTCTCTCTTGTAATGTAGTGAATGTCGATTTTGTTTTGAATGAACTGTTTACTTAGATGAATGACAATTTGTTTTCTTTTATTTCTCTTTGATCTGGCGCAAATGAAATCTCTGGGGATGAGTGATTGTTGGATGTGAGATGAAGATTGGTGGGGATTTTCTTCAGGCCGTTCGGGGTGCTGAAGAATCCCTCCGTCGGAGCGTATGAGAGTTGTGTGGATGTTGGCTTCTGCCTCTCACTTTTCTGGTTTCTTTAACCCTCTGTCACTGGGGTTACTTCCTCCCCAGGCGTGTCAAAAGGAAAACCCTGGTTATTCTTCGTTTTGACTTAACTATTTTCGGTCTGACAGTACCTGAAACTGTGTGGAGGTGTGCTTCCGCCTCGGGGGTTTATTGGAAGTTGTCAGGGGGGGTACGCTGTGGGGATTTGGAGTGATTTTGTGGGGTTCATGGGGGTGGAGCTTCGTCACGACAGGTTGTTACAGGGTTGTTCACCGGCGCAGCATTTACATCCAGCAGCGACGAACATCTTGATCCTTGTCGTGGGGTTGATCTGGTCCTGGGTTCCTCCTGGGGTCATCACCGTCTCTACAGTGTAGTTGCTTGTTTGTGGTGTGGGTATTGGGGTTTTTTTTTTAGATTAATTGTTAGAGACGTCTTATGCAGACGGTTTACTGACTCTCTAGCGTATATGTATGTATCCTTTTAGGATAAAGTTTTTATTTAGTTAAAAATTTCGTTGAAATTTTTCCTTTCTGGTAAGGGGGGAGTTTGTTACGTGTCAAAAGCATTTGATATTAATACTAGTGTTGAATGAGGAATCTAGTGAGAGTGACGCGATAAAAATTAATATCAGATTGGCTTTGTTCGTTGCTAGAGGAGATGTAAAAACAAGGTTGGTTTGTTTGAGAAAAAATTTGTATATCAGCTTTTAAAAAAGGCAAGAGTTTTCGTGGGGTGTAAATGACAATCTCGCCATTTAATATGGTTTGGTGATAGTAAAGAATTGGGTTACTGGCCAGCCGTTCCTGTATGGGAGATAATTAAGCGGATGTCATTTTTCCAATGAATATTTATATTCAAGCTGTGAAGCGATCGGGGAAACACGAATACAACGATTGCGAAGTTTATTGCCTGTGAACAGGGTATGTAGTTTAATGTGGATTTTGCCTTTTGTTACCTGTAAATTCGATTTATAGCAACAACTATTAGGCGGAAAATCTTGGAAAGCTAATCTACCGCAATATTGGGGGTCGAGGTATAGCGAATGACAGCCGAGGTTGGAACCTGTCAAGCTGACATGTGATAGGAGTAACGGGACGTATTAAATGTCTGCGAGTATATCGGCACAAAGATAAGTGTTTTAGCTAGAATCTGATGATATTTTTGCATATAAAAACTGTGTAACCATTAAACTTACGAGCGGTTTAATTTAAGCTATTTAGGGTACCCTGTGTGAGGTAGTAATATTAAAGATGCTAATTGTCTGATCGATGGTAGTAATGTTCGAGTAGTAATAAAACTAGCTACAAGTATTGCTTTCTTTCATTTTGATAGGGAGTTCAATAATCGTATTGTTATTAGTTGATAGAAAGTGAAGTTACAAGTTTCTTGGCTTATATCAGTATATTTGAGTTTAACTTGTTGGCGCCAATTATAACATCATAAACTAGAATCCGCGACGTCTTCACTGATGCTAGAGACGGGCCTCAAATATACTTTTATAGTGATCGATTGTTAACTAAGAGATATAGCGATGACCTAAAGGTAGGTAAAGGAATTTATAGATAAATATAGCTAACAATATGTGGAATTATTTCTTGTGTATTGTTGGATATTTTTTATAATTTGTGGCATAGGATGGTTACGACCTTGGTAGTTCGTATTTCCAGTCTTACCTCTGGCATTTTGCAAGTCTTTGTAGACAGAGCACCCTTTGTAGTTGGCAGTATGGCTATTTCCGCAGAGTGCACCTGGCGAGTGTATCTTTAGATTTCTGACATTCTGTTGAATTATGGTTGCCACTGCATTTCACGCATTTAAAAGCCCTTAAACAGTACGTTTTAGAGTGTCCGTACAGTTGGCATCGTGTGCACTGCATGATACCTTTCTTTTTATTAGGTGGTTCTATTTGAATTCGCATTTTACACAGAAATTTAAGATCGTATATTTCTTTGTTATTTGGTTGAGGTTCAAGGTCAACGTAGAATAGCATTAGAGGTAATTTACTTTCTCTATGTCTTATGTTCATGATGTTACGAACCGTATGACCTTTTGCTTTGAGTTCATCTTTAATTTCAGCAATGGGAATCGAATAGTGAAGATTACGAATAACTACGCGGTAAGACCTATTCTGCTTCATCTGGTAGATATGATGAACGATGTTTTCATTATTCAAATGTGTTATAAGCTTTCTATATATATCTGAGGATTGTGCATTTAGTTTAAATGTAGCATTTGTTAACGCTTTGCATTGATATGTTTCTTCTGGCGTGACTTGAGATAGATTATCGACCATTTTCTTACAAGCTATTACCCCATAAATAAATATAGGGGGAGGTTTCGGTATTTTTGGGAATGTTTCTGTGGATGTTTCTACTGGACTCTTATTTTCTGTAGTAGCTTCATCTAAAGACTCGTGCCTGTTAGTTGTTGTTATGCCGGGTGGTCTAGCAATATTTATTTTTTGCGCATTGTGTCTCTTTCTTTTTTTATGACTTGCCATTTTTGATTATTCTCCGACGTTTCATTGTCGTCGCTGTCTTGCATTGCTAATTCATCGTAATTTGATTCTTGTGCTATTTGTAATGGATTTGTGGCATTTGGTTGGGAAACGCTTGGTTGGGGATTGTAATTCTGTTGTGAGTTATTATTTAGTTGATTGATAAAAGGGTATTTCAACAAACTAATAGTCAATACCTTTTTATCAATCAACTTAAAGGTAAGTGACGCAATTTTTCTTGGTTATGGTCTACTTGTCGTTTATTTGTATCGTCACGTCGTAAATAATCATTATTTGCTCCAGGTTGTCAGTTCTAGCAATATGGCCCAAGAATTGAAGTATCTTAATGAAAACAATGCTTGAATGGCGTTATTTGACGTTATTTCCTCTAAAACCGACACATTGGTTCTATCCGCAGTCCAAAATAGCACAATTCAACTACATGTGCGGAACAATAAAAAGACATCTAAAAACTCAAGGAGAGAAACACACCTTAAGTTTTATAAGGTTATAGGCTTATGGCTGTCCGAGTACTACTATACGCATGGGAAAATTCGACACTTACTAAAAGCCAAGCCAGAAGAATTGAAACAGCTGAAATGAGATTCTTACGACACACTGCTGGCAATGAGGAAATTAGACAAGAATTAGGTATCTTCAAACTAAATTAAAAAAGAAAACAATACCGAACCAATTGGCATGAATATCTCAATAATATGAATGACTCCTGTATACCGAAACAGCTGCTTCATTACCAGCCTACAGACGGAAAAAAAAGTTGGACGACTAAAGAAACGCTGGAAAAACCAGTTTTAATCTGTGAGATCGGAACAAACCAAAAGGTTTTTATTCCCAGATGCTGATTGATGATGATGATGAATGATAATTGTTACTATTTACAGTAAGATAAACTTTGTCCGTTTTATGTACAGAAATGAAGCTAAGTTTTTGTACTGGTATATAGTTATTTTTTTAAATGGTGATTTTGACATTTTTACATTTCAGAATACATAAAATAACATGTTATACCTTGCAAAAGTCACATATGAACTTGAGGCTTGGATTGTAAGTGTACGTAGTACTTTGAACAATGTTTAGTACTAAAAATTCTTAAGAATCGAAAGTTTAAACTCCTTTTTTGGGATGTTGGGGAATCCAGAAAAGTTGAACTTCCAGTTGACCACTAAGATTTTCGATAAAATGTAACGATTCTAATTAAAAAATTAAGTTTAGTATGCCATTATCTGGATTCCCCAACATCCCAAAAAAGTTGAACTTCCAGTTGACCACTAAGATTTTCGATAAAATGTAACGATTCTAATTAAAAAATTAAGTTTAGTATGCCATTTATGTAATGATCCATGAAATCAAAAATAAGTCCCGACCTGACGACTTTCGTCGTCAGGCCGCTGTCGGGGGGGAAATTTGGTCCTTTCTACAAGTCGTAATTTTAGTCAAATTTTAATTTGTAATAGGTCAAATTACAGGTATTTTCAAGCTCTACAAGATTCATAATAACTACTTTTTCGCTAAATAGGACGAGAAACGAAACACAAGCGAAGACACGGGAAAAAAATCTCGACTCCTTCACGCTGTTCTTTCAGATTCGATATCTCGAGAAATATCGTTCGTACGTGGAAAAGTAATCGACCATAAATTAAAGAGCATAAAATATTCTAAAAAAAGTTGTACTGTATTTTCATGTACCGTTAATGGGAACCGAGTTATAGCAAAAAAATAAAACGCACATTGTTTATCAGATGTGAAAATAGCACATATTGGTCGACAACTTGAAGTTAAGCTTTCCTCAGTGTTGCCAACTTGGTGGAATTTCCACTAAATCTGGTGGATTGAGAGCACCATCTAGTGGCGAAATTTGGTAGTTAGTGGTATAGTGGAAAATCTGGTGGAATGATGTTTTTAATTTCAAGTATAAATATATGCATGACAAATTTAAAAATGGGTATACACATTGGGCCAAAAAAACGGTACAATATTTAAATACACGTATTTTCACTTATAATACCATGAGTAGTCTAAGTTATGTCGACTATTTTTGTGGTAGTATCACGAATGTCCATTGCGCTTTGGTACGATTAATCCCAAACGCAATGGCCATGAGTAGTAATACCACCGCAAAAATATTCTACTTAACTTTGACTAAGAACGGTATTCGAGAGGCTATTCAATGAACCAGACTAGTTTTTCAATTTGGTTTCAATAAATTTAACAACACCAAACAATTTCTACAGTAACAGAAAACTAAAATTGATTTTTCCTAATAAAAACTACATTTTTTTTAAATAGTCACTTGAATAGCTTCTAGGAAGATATATCCACTGATATTTTTTTGATTGGTCAAGAAACGTCAAATTGTGGATCTTGATTGGTCACTTTTTGACAGATGACAGGTGAATTGAATAGTCAATAGAATTTTTTGTATAACTTTGTTTAACCACGCACAACTATGAATTAGCATTATCACTTTGTAGTAAAAGTGCTTCACTGCCATCTATAAACATTGAGCTTTTCGATGATACAATAGTCATTTGAAAATATTAATGACTTACAAGGCTATAAAATCTGTACCGCTTTTTTTTGGCCTACTGTGTATAATAGGACTATAAGTAGCTTTATTTCAAAAGTTTTATAACAATTTAAAAAAATTATCGAGCGGCAGAACTATATCTGCTATATTATGTTAGGATGATTGCCGGTACGCGCTTAAATTCTAGCTGGACGTTTTAAAATTGTTTATTAGAAAATCGGGAAAGCCCTTAGCATTTTGCGTAGCCCAAGGTTATAAAAGAAAGACCACAACGCTTTGACGTTAGATATCGATTTTGATATTTCTATTTAAATACATATTTTTGTTTGCAAGCACAAAAAGGCGCGTTCCAACTTTGTATCCCGAATCCGGGGCAAGGTGAGCATTGTACCGCCAGATGCAAGCGCATAAAGCACCCGCCTCTACTCTGCAAGGTAAAATGAGGTTATCGATAACACAATACATATTTTTGCATTTTTGTTATTGTTTATTATTAATTATTGTATTTTTTACATTGTTTTTCATTTTATTCAAATTCTATCAATGTTTATGATACATTTACTATTTTGTATAATAAAAAAATATTTAAAAAAATATGTAGTGTATTTTACCTAGTTTACTTGGAAAAAAGTTAGTGGAATTCTGGTGGATTTTGTTCTCCCATTTAGTGGAATGCAATTTCCCAGTGTTGGCAACACTGAGTAAACTTGAACTACAATTAACTGAATTATTAGTTCATGTCACACAGTCTAATAAGCAAAATATGTAATGTAAACCATATATGTATATTATATTGATAGGTACCATTAAATTAACAATGAGATAAGTTAAACATGATGCTGGAAGTAAATTTTAAACTTGAAAAAATCAGAGAATTATGTCAACAAAAAGCATACTACAGATTAGGCAAGTTTAATTGTTTTCAATGGCGTCCGCCATAAAGTGTATTTTTGATCTCCCTGTATTACACATTGAAAATGAATGCATTCGAGCTGCGAACACCGTTTTGCTAATAAATTAGTTCCTTCCTATAACTGCTTGCAGAAAAATGAGAAGTGATGTCGAGCCTTTACAGATTTGATACTTTCCACGGGACTGATACTCGTATAACTCGCATAAGTGAGTATTCTCAACATTAATTTTAAAAGCCCACCGTTAGCTGAAAATATTAAAATAAAATAAACTTGTATTAAATTTCAACCTGCAAAATAAAATTGAAACTCACAACTTTACAAGACATTTTTCTGTAAACATTTACAAGAATACAAATGAATTTGTAGATGTGATATATACTCTATTTTTCCATTATTAAATAAATGATCGTGTTTCCTTCTTTAACACTTATGTACTATTGCTGCAAAAAAAGTTAGGACAACTTTTAGATCCATTAGTCATAAATTTTGACTATTTTAGTTGGTTACATGACTTTCACTGTCATGTAATTAATCAAACCTATCATATGTAATATCAAATTTTAGTACCGAAAACTGCAGTATAAAACAATTAGAAACCAAACAAATGTGCAATTTTCCGAATATTTATATCATTTTCTAAGCAAGAAATGATCCTAGCTTTAGACACTGGTTTACTCTAGTCGTGATTGACAGTGACGTTTTGATATAATTTTTATTTTTTTCACAATGCTAAAAAAACCTTGTCTTAGTTTTTTATGGTAGCAATAATAGTTTTTGTGTTGTGTTTGAATACGTTTAAGTTTTGTTCTGTGCATATTATGTTTTCTTTTGGATTTTTTAAATCAAAAATGTTTGCTATATTTGTATTAAACATCGTCAGAATGTAGCTGGGTTATTAATTATTATTTTTTGCTTAGTACTATTAAAACTTGTTAAAAATCACCCCCTAAATACAATTACTACGTGCCGCCACTGGAATAACACCAAAATCGTCATTAAAATACGAAAAATCGACAGTGAAGAGTTTATGCAGTCGGTGGGGTGATAGCTAGGTGACAGAAAATGTCAACTTAACCTATATAAGTTGATTTAAAAAAATCCACCCGTCCTGAAAATCATGAATTAGTGTATAGTCCAAGAGCCAGCAACGGATTTCTTACAGTATTTTTAACAAGTCTGTAACTGTTATGGAAGGTCCCTTTGAATATACTGAGAAGGAAACCCGAAGTCTGGCAAGCCTGCGGTGGTGGTTTTAGCCCCCTTGCGCCCTTAAAGGGCGGAAAAAAATTATGTGTCAAAACTGACACAAAACCTAGGAATAATATGTTGGTAACACTGTAAGTCTATGTCAAATTCGAAGTTAGCAGGTTAGATTTTGCGTCAGTCTGTGTCAAAACTGACAGAAAACCTAACCTGGTAACCTCGAATTTGACAGACTTACAGTGCCACCAACTTATTATTGACACGTTTGAATTTCCACAGCCCGCTGAGGATCCGTTTTTTTTTTATCTCTCGATATTTTACAGTAAATGGTTAAGTTTATTATGCAACTTTATGTGATCTGGGGTAAACTTACCACCGGCGAAAGCGTCTGTCAATCTTTTTACTTACATAAGATATGATTACTTTAACATAGCAAAGAGCCAGACTTGTTATTATACATTTTTCTTATTATTTTTTTCCATCCTTCAAGGACGCAAGGGGGCCAAAACCACCACCACAGGCTTGCCAGACTTCGATTTCCCTAATCAGTATATTCAAAGGGACCTTTCATAACAGTTACAGACTTGTTAAAAATACTGTAAGCAAACCCGTTGCTGGCTCTTGGACTAGTACAACTTTTAGGCTGAAAAGTATTTCTTTGCAGAATGATTTGGAAATCTTTCCTTTAAAGGCCTATTTTGTAAAATTGACGTTTTGATTGGTTTGCAATATTTGTTGACTATGGCTACTGAGGAAATCAACTACAAATATCTCTAGATTTTTACAAAGATCTATTAATTATGCTCGTTTGTTATTGTAATGTTCCAATATTTAGATAAAATTAAAAAGAAACGCCCCACATTCGCAATAACAAGTTAAACTTCAGTTCGTTGGTATACAAATTACTATTATTCTAATTATCTTAGTTTACCCTCCCCATATATTTTTGTTAAAATATCTGTCGCCACAAGTTTTCCGGCATATGCCTATAGTCACTTTGGAACTAGGCGAGACACTAGATATATATTGGTAGAACTTATTTGTTATCAATATACAGATAAAACAATGCATAATTTCTTTAATTGAAAATGATTTCCGAATAATTAGTAATATCATGAATACTGATGAAGACAAAACTGCCGCTGAAAGTTACTTTGAAGAATTTAAAAACATGCGCAAAGGCACAAGTAATTTGTACATAATTTAAAAAGTTGGAAAATAGTTTCTGTAAGTAATTGAAGTTTAGAATACACACGGGGCTACAAAAAACTTACAAACTATTGAAATCGATGGGGTAAAAATATAAAAGGTATTATTTCAAAAATGAAGTAACTTTTATTCGCCTAGATAAAACCTGGATATACCAGAACGGAAGCATAATGTGGTTGAAACATAATAATGGATGTACTAATAAAAACAGATTAAAATCAGAAGGTAATAGATTCACAGTGCTTCATGCATGGTTTCCTACCGGGGTGAGATCTTCTTTTAGACTCAAATATTGAGCATCGAGAAATTTTCTAAAGTTGATAGAACATCATTTGGTGCTCTAACTAATATTTGCTCATTATCATTCAATGTTGTTAGATAAAAGACCATATTAAAAAGAGACCTCTCGAGTCCTGGCTGTATAAAAACAAAATTAATTGCGATGAAAACTATAAGGAAACAACTTTGGAATCTAAGTAGTTAAAACGACCCTAAATAATTTCGACAACAAATGTAAAATTCAGGAGTTTCTAAAGCAAAACAACATCAATGTTCTAAGGCTTCCTCCCTACAATTGTATTTACAACCCCATTGAACTTATATGGACATTCTGTAAAAAACTATAATAAGTTAATGCCAACCCCAAGTGCAAAAGGAAAAGTCAGAAAGGTTTGGGAGGAAGTCTTGAGCATATGCAATGCTAATAAGTGAAAAACTATATTAAATACTGTGAATCTCTTATCAGAAGTGATTAGGTGAAGTATATGGGGGCACATTGTGTGGTGAACGCTCCTCCTATGGTAATTTCGTTAGCAGAGTCGTCCGATTCTGATCAAGATTCGGATTTGGAATTATCAAATTGACCCATTCAGCTGTATTTAACAGACCTAACAGAAGATCCAACAGCAGAAGCACAACACAATGTTAAAAAAAGTCCAAATTCTCAGTTTGTCTATAGTTTTACATTAATTTATTAAGTTCTTCCTGGTATAATATTGAAGTTTTGTAAACATTTGCGACCAAGGTCATTTTGTTATTCTGGAATATAAATCTGTTAACACTAGGTACGATTTAATTTGACATCAAATATGTAACTGGCAGTTACATAGTTCTAATTGCAATACTACAAAAATAATATGACACGAATTTCAACAAAATAATGTTTTCTGTTTATTTCTTTGTAATGGTCTAGGCAAGCGAAGTACCAGGTACCTTAGAGACCGACTGCTGTGGTCATATGGTCTAAGGCTACACATCGTAGTAACATGGGATCCACGGCTTTACATCACTTCCGAATGATGGCATTCCGTAGAGGTTTTCACCCGCATTTTTTTTTTTATTTCAAAAACCTCACCGGGCGGGAAATTGAACTCTCGACAACTAGATCAGTAGCCAGAATGCTTAACCACTGACCTACCAGGCTCTGCAAAATAATGTTGATGCTTCCACAAATCTGTGACACAAGATAAAATTATTTAATGCTTTAATTATTGTATGACACTTCAAAGTGAAACTAAATTTATAACTAGATTCCAGTAATTTCGATCCAAGTACAAGAAATTATTCTATATTTAAAATCTGATGTCTCGATTAGTTCCAAAACGGTATACCCAAATATGAAGTTGACGTAGGTGCCACTGAGTTGAACACTTCAATGCAAAAATACTGCTATAAATTTAACACAGCTAGTAATAAATATTAGCATCGCCATATGATGGTGTTGCAAATAATAATAATAATAATAATAATAATAGTGACTTTATTGACTGAAACAAATACAAAACTAAATATATAACAGTTAAAACAAAACAAAATTTCAGTCAAACTCAGGGCGAGGTTCAGAATAGTGGCAAAAGGCCACTTTCTGCTCTAACACCTAAACCCTGCACATATATACTAGCAAGTACGAAACGTAATTTAAAGAAAAGAAGAAAAAAAATAAGCATAATATAAGTAATCATAATATACATATCATATAAAAGGCTTACAATGATTGTGCTCGTTGTGATATTTTTAAGGAGGAAGTAAGGTGTGCTTTAAATTTTAATAAAGAAAGTTGTTTAAGATTATCAGATAGAGAATTATAAACTTTACAGATATTAAACGAAAAAGAACGTTCAAAAAATGTAGTTTTATGAGGAGGAGTAATCACATTTTTAAATCTAATATTGATGTTATGAATGTCAGTTCTGAATCTGATCTTATTAAACAAATAAATTATGTATAAAAGCACATTAAGCTTCAATAAAATGTCTTTGCAAAAAAGATGTGTGCAGGCTAAAACCACATATACGACAACGCGCCAGTTTATAACGGTATTTGCGAAAGGCCAGGATAAAGCTAGACGACTAGCTCGTACAATAACTCACAAAATCGGAAATGTAACTCACATAGGACCGCTGCCCAGCCCATAACAAGAGTTGCCGGCTAAACTACAGAGAGGTGGCCCAACACGATATAACACAAGGGCAACGGCCTAATAAACGGTAAACAGATCTAAAATGATAAGGCGCCACCACAATTCCATCACGATAAAAGAGAATGCACAGGTAAACTCACTGAGTAACAGTGGAAGCATATGAATTAACCTTTCAACTTTAAGCTTGGCAGTATTCTGGACAGCGAGCCGGTTCAGCACCACCGGACCTACCTTTTTAAAAGCAACTTGATCAGCTGGCCAAACTCTTCTTACAACTGTAAAATATCTACACACAACGCATGCACAATAACAAAGAAAACCACAGTTAAATTAACATGACATGTATTGACAAAATATTTGAATAAGTAGAAAAACGAACATGTAAATATGAAATGTGTATACGGCAGTTCGGTAAATTGCGCAACGTCTTCAATTTATTGAAATAATTCGGTAAACTTGACATTAATTCTGACAAACGATATGAACAGTAAACTATAGTTAAATAGCGGTAATAAAGGCGAGATTCAACTATAAAAACTAGCGGTTGTCACACATGACAAGGGCTGCTGCATAAAGCTAAATAACAACTATGTATACTGACGGTAACTGAAATGTAGTGACAGGTACACAACTGGAACGGTTTGACAACTGCAAAAGGTACACAATAAAAGCTAAATAACCGAGACGTTACGCTAACTGTCCGATAATTCGACGAAGCACATTGTGCATGTTAAGTTACACAATAAATAATACAAACGATACCTTTGAAGAGTTTGGCTGTGGGGTAATGAAAGTCCTAGGTTACTGGGACGGCTCCTGCTCTAAAACGCTGCAGAATACGAAACGGAAGGGCTACTGCAACAACTCAACGAGCTGCGGGCCGGACACATAGGGAATTTATCCTCTCATACGAGACGTAATGCGAAATTCGCACGGAAAGGCAGAACGACAGCGATAGCTTTGCGAACACATAACACTGCTAATGAGTTCCCACAAGAGAATGTCCCATAAAATGCGTAACGTACGGCCAAATACATCGAAGCGACAGAAGTCCTAATAATAATTACAACAGAGGTACTCGCACACAGAGTAAGAAGCACCAAACGTTAGCTGGCAAACACTCAACAACCAGATGTCGCACCTACATCGCGGATGTCATCCCCGAAGGGAAGACGCCGCGGAGCTGCACCACTTCAAAACTAACTGTTGCTTGCAGACGCCGGGACCTAACTGACTACAAAAACCCGCCAAGACCGCCTCAAAAATGCACCCAGAAAGCGTGATCGATAAAGTAGCTAGGAAGGAGCGCTGAAGCTTGCTCGTACCCGTGGCCGTTGTTTCTTAAACTCTCCCCACGGAACGTACAAGAATACGCCTTGCAGACAGATCGATATTTCCAACAACGGATTAACTTAGCGCACCAACGAATATAAACAGATATACAGGATGAGTGCCTTTCAGAACCGATAGCTATAAGCGAACAACACAACTGTGTGCGCTAGAAAGCCAATATATGCTTGTACATAACTCGATATGCTCAAATTCAGACGGAATAATACGAAAACCTCATATACAAGTGGGGTTGTAATTTAGAACATACGCTAATTAGCCGTAGATTCGTACCAAACTAAAAATGTCCTGACAAATGTTTTGTGAGTTCTTGTACTTAGAACATGCATAAATGGATAATACAAGTACTAATATACAGAATTGAAGTAATATGTCACCGATACGTAAATCTACAAAATATTTTGTAAAGAATTCGATCTACTAGGTGGACACTTTGCTATGTTGAAAATAGGTAGGTAGTTTGTATTGCAAAGCACGTTAATAAATAGTAGTTCATGCCATTTAAAGCTACAGAAACAATACTAATTGAAAGGAATATATTATCAACTAGCGGACCCGGGTCCAATTGTAAATCTAAACCATCCAGGAACCCACACACATTCTTCACACCTTTCATCCGTCCAAGTACACACTTGGTGAAAAAAAAAATTATATTGAACGGAACCTATCCTGTTAGCCTATAACCCCCTTGCTTGGATCGTGATTCTGCCTCCTTAAGCATGGTTTAAGGTCAGAGATGTGTGCACGGTTTTCGGAGCCTACGTGATTTCACAATAAGCGGAATTCACTTTTATCTTCAAGAAGATAACTTATCGTTTTGCTTAAATTTATTGTAGTTTACCTTCACCATACAATCATTTGTTGATTTTCAAAGTTTTACTAATTTTAGTTTTATTTCATTGTAGTAATGTGGTAACTATACCGTTTAACTCAATAATAGTAAACCAATTGCGAATACTCGCCCTGACGACTTCGTATTTCTGTAAACTTTCCTAACTTATTCTGTAATATACTATTAAATGAATATTTATGGATTACTAACAGCATATCTACGGTCGTAGAAAATATATTGTATGCAAAGTTTTCTAAAACTGTTATTACAGTTAACAACAGCCTCGTTTATAACATTATGTCGCACGCATAAAATGTCTGCTTCAGCACTTGCTGTGTAAATAATTATTATCTACGCCCGGAAGATAAATGTCACTTATCCCACTCATTTTGAGTACGTTAGGAGCTTTTCGCACTATTTTTCACTACCGCACTCTTCTTTCAAAACAAACAAAAACAACACATATAGTATATACCGGGTGCTGACTTGCGCGACGCACCATAGGAATTTGCATAGTAAATTCTTTATATTTACTTATTTGCTCACCTAATTATTTTAGAGCTAAATTGTAAATACATTTTTTGTAGAGAAAAAATACTGCATCCATTCATACTGTTGCTAACAATTTTTCATTTTCCGGAATAGAAGGAATGCAAAAAATCAAACCCGCATTTTTACAAAAATCAGTGATGCCATGGAATTATTTAAACAAGCCAATACTAAAGCAAGTGCGTGCGGGGCGGTAATATGTGTTGTTGGTTTGTTGGCCATTGATGTTTGACGTTTATAATAATTCATCATTAATTATCTTCTGCTTAATGTCTCTAAAGTACATGGATCTTGTCCATAACAAAAATGGTTTTATGGGGGACGTTCGTTAAGTAAGCTCCTTGTTTATTGTAAAATATCCGTATCGGAAAATTCCAAACAGTACAACCATTAATAGACTGATATATTAAGTTTAAAACTACAGGCACGTTATTAAATAATTGTAGATGCAATAATGAGGTTCAGAATTTACACCAAAACGAGAAAAACGACAATACGTTCAATCTGGTTCAATCTTTTGACGGCAGTGACTGGATTTAGAGTACCTATATAATAAGTAGGTACTCTAACTGGATTGCGTAGGCATTGGCTTGTTTCAACAATTCCATGGCATCACTGATTTTTGTAAAAATGCTAGTTTGATTTTTTGCATTCCTTCGGTTCCGGAAAATAAAAAATTGTTAGCAACAGTATGAATGCATGCAGTATTTTTTTCTCTACAAAAAATATATTTACACTTTAGCTCTAAAATAATTAGGGGAGCAAATAATTGAACATAAAGAATTTGCTATGCAAATTCCTATGGTGCATCGCGCAAGTCAGCACCCGGTATATCAAATTTAACTAAACAACAAAACAAACTATTTGTTGTAAATATTAATACCGCTTTCGTTTAGATCATTTTCTGGTGACGACAAAAGTGTCGACTTTTTACTTTTCCACGAAATAATGGAAAAAGTTACCTAATTTTATTTTTTTTATATTATGGGGAACCCTAGACAAAATATTGTACAATGCATGTGTGATAATTCACAATTCCCTGTTGTACTCTAAATATCTGTTATCTAAGGTAGTTTGTGAAATTTACTTTTATGTTCGATTTATTCATGTGTATTATTGCAATAGTTTTGTGCTCTCTGCAATTCTGCTTGCCAATTACTCTAGAATGCATTAGAAATCAAACCGAGGCACAGAATTAATTATTTTAATTAGTGCAAGCTTAGCTTACTGTTATTGAAATAACTGGACTAATGGGTGCAGCTGAGTTTCACAAATTGAGGCAGAGGTACCATGAAAGGCTAGTTCAAAGGGGCTACGTTCTTGGGCTCAGATTTGACGAGGTTTTGGAAGTGCGAATGCAGTTGATTGTATCTGACGATGGTAGCGTTAACGTTTCCAGTGTTATGGTTGTTATTCTACGAAATAGTTTGCACAAGTACAAAGTTATGAGCATTATAGTGGTCAGAAAGCTAGCACCAGAATGGCAAAGTAACTGAAGGGTATAGCAATGCAGTACGGGATTAGAAACGTTGCAAAAAGCAACCGACAAAAAATGTTGCAAAAGAGCAACCTACGAATAGCAAAGAAATAAAACGAAGGTCATTATTAAGTGCATAATAAACTACAGAACATAACAGTGCGGTTAAAAACACAGTGAAAGAGCAGAGTATTAAGTGTAGTGCATTATAACCTAAGAAAACATTTATTTAGCCTGTAAAAATTAAAAATGTTATCAAAACCTTATTCTATAAGTTAATTTTAAGTATCAAACCTTATTTCCTTAAAACAGTTATAATGATATATTGCTAAGGTACTAGATCTTCTTTTCTTTAACAACCGACAGAGAGAGCTTTGCAATTTTCCAAGCTGTTAATATTGTTCTACGTTAGCTCCGAGAAAAGTTTGATTTTCTTAATAAAAACACATTAATTTAGTGCAAGTGCTGGTTTTATTTAACCACAAAAGTGTTAGGCACAATTGGAACCAGTTTGCCAATCATCAAGTGGTGTAATTTGTGCTTATTCGTCGTCAACAAAATCCAGGCAAGTGCGATCTAGGTACGAGCTGCGTTCGAGAGTCGATACTGTCTGCAGCAGCTAGTTGGAGCCAAATGTAATGCCTTCAACACCTGGAGGATACCTCTACGCAGAACTTCGTGCAGAAATTAGAGTCGCCAGACCAGCGGCAGCCAAAAAAACGCGTTGGCGTCCCCTGAGAGTTACGATCAGCATCGGAAGGATCTGCAAACCAGGTATTTTGCGCAATTGTCTTCGTCCAGAGCCCTTTTATTTCGCTGGGGCCTGCACGATTGGAGTTTCCGCTACATACTGCCGCAGTTGCCGTTTATTCGGTGCATCGCAGAACCCATAAATCGACGAGGCGTCATTAGAAATTGTAGGAATCCAAAGGAAAATTGTCCATTCGTTTGCAAGCTAAAACAATTGATGTTGGCGTCACTTGTACGTTACGCTAGAACAAAAGCCGATAGTACTGTTGCTATGCGAGAATAATTATTGCTTACCTGAGGTATTTTGCTGATTTTGGCATTGATTTAAATTAATTACTGCGATTTATACGAGTGCACACCGCTTTATGTTTCATGTCAAATTTTGAGGTTAGCTACTTCAAATTTAGTTTTGGTGTGTGCACCAATAGAATCCGAGTTAAATTGGAGCTACTAAAAATTAGTTTGCACGACCGAGTATTTCTAATTTTACGAACACCCCTGAGACAGAGTATTTATGTTAACCGGAGCAGCCGAATACTATTGCATATTGTCAAAATAAAATAAGGAAAAATCGTTCACTTTTGCATTAAAATATTTGTACTTTTTAATAAGCCTAAGATCGTGCGCAGGTAGCACTATTCTTATTCAAAATGTAAAATTTACTCTCTCTATTTCATAGTAATATTATATTCTTATATTTACCGTGTTTTATAAATTATATCATAAATAAAATATTGAACAATAAATACACAATTACACATACGTAAAACATCTTTAGTCACTCGCGGGTCATAAAAACAGCGTACTTGTGTCGTAAATAACTATTTCGATGGATTTTAAACATCCAAAGTCCCATAATTGTTAAAGTAACATGACAAAAAGTATAGCTGTGTAGAAACTGTAAATTTCGCGTTTTGATCAAATGTACAGCAACGCCTATAATTGGCCTAACGGCTGTTGGCTGAGTACCAAAATAAAATTAAAATAAAATAAATTAAATATGTAAAATTCAACATTTTTGGCAGTTAAAGAAAGGTTTTATGCTGTTCTAGCAACTTTAAACCGTTAAACTACAGATTGTTTAAAGTATTTTATGGATATAGTTAGCTAACTTTTTCTTTTTTCAACATCTGTTGAAATGAGAATAACTTAGATGATGCGTTATCACACAATTAAATCGAAAGGGCGAATGTAAATGAGCTCTCCATTAGTAGTTTGAACTTGGCTTAATTGAAACCCTCAGTTTGCAGTGGTCCATTATTTCACGAAATATGGCTCCGGCGAGTGCTACTTCAGCTCAGATCTGAGCTCGGATTCGAGCAGCGACGAGGAGGACTGGAAACCGGGCGAAACTAGGAAGCGAGTGTCGGACACTTCCTCTAACGTATTTATTATCACAAATCATATCTAAATGTAAATAGCTCAATAACATAATTTCCAGGAGCCCGGCCCTAATGCCAGGAAAAGTAGCGCCAATAGCAGTCGGCGATCAAATTTCCAGGACGTAAATGGCGGTCAGCCCCATTTAGTGGAGGTGATACCATTATCAGCCTGCTCCATTCCAATCATTCCCGTCCGACGGTCGTCCCCACCGTGGAGCAATTTGGCCTGTCTCGGATGCCCTCAAAACAGTCCCGACGAGGAGACGTCTTATATACCGGCCACCGTCAACGTGATTTCGAGACAGCGGCTCTCCTTCCAGGGACAAAAGCACAGGAGGAAGAAGAAGAGGCGGGCGCCGCGGTTTAACTCCGTTTCAAAGATCGATCGAGCGTCCAGGATCTTCTTCCCGCTGCTGTTTCTAACCATCAACTTATTCTACTGGTATTCGTACCTATCAAGGACAAAACGAATTACGCAGATAAATGTTCCTTATTAGTGTCCATAACGGAAGTGAGAAGCTCTGTGTTCAGTAGTAACTAATTAATATGTGAAATAATTAATTTAATGGAAACTTACAGGTCCGTATGATCTTTTCAATTTAATTTACATTTATAGAAAAACTGTTTTACACTAAATCACGAGTGAATTACTCGATAAACTGTACAAGATCATAATATACATTAGACGAAATTAGAACTTCTACTAGCCTACAATATGAACATAGCTTTCTAGATCAATTTGTATTTGATGAATCGAGTTGGATAAATGTGCTGTCAAGACTTTGCACCTATTCATTAAAATATGTATCAGACTCCTTTCTATTCGGTAACTGGTGTATTTTGTACCAGTATGTGCACTAAAAAGTATCAGACTGTTTAAAAAAAGGGGTTATGCAAATATTGTCTGAAAAGTAATGTAGGATCGTTCCTTTCTATACCTGTCTTGAGTGAAATCGGGAATAAGAAAATAAAAATATTTTGGAATACATTATGCCATATATCGCTCGAATATAAAATGAGAATCGTTATTTATAATAATATTATGGACCAAGAGCCCATAACATATTTTTGTTCATTGGTCTGTCTGTCTGTCTGTGTATGAACAGAATATCTCAAAAACGAAAAGCGATATGACGTTGAAACTTTATGGTGTTTACTCTTGTGATTTTACAGGTTGTTTTCGATTTTTTCAAAAACGGCTCTAACGATTTTTTTCAAACTTTACATTTTTATTACATTTTAATGTGTAGTAATGTGAGATAGGTAATTTTCCAGTTGAATATTATTCAAATTTTTTTTTAATTAACTTCAATTAGCTCTCTATTTTGTACGGTTTCTGTAGACGTTGTAATTTTTGACAAGTGCTCAAAACCTATAACCAAATTTTGACTAATTATAAGATCACTGTAAAAGGAAGTTGTGTGCGTGTATCACACCAGGTTTTTTTTTCAGTTTGAGGTTCTTAATTAATTCAATCGGTTCTAAGACCTAAACAAACTCGGGCTCTCATAAAAGCCGGTCCCAGACTACTCGCGAACGTTCGCGAATGCAGGCAATCGCGAACATTCGCGAATGTTTGCTTAACCTCCCAGACTACTCGTAGTAACTCGTATATACTTGTGCTAGCAACATTCGTGAATACTTGTGATGACTCGTGATGCTCCACGAGCTAAAGCAAAATATCTGTGTTCTGTGTGAACCGAAAGCGCTGTATCTTCATGAGGTGTTTGTGATTTTTTAGTAACGTTTTTGAGACTTTTTTCGAAAATGGATAGCATCTCGTACCTCAAGCCGATTGCGATGCAGCGGATGTTTCGGATTCCATATAACAGGCTCCTTCTCATACAAGTCCAACAACTCAAAAACCGCTTCAGGTGATAGTTCCATTATTAATAATTAAAATGTACGATCGTATACGCACCCTTCGCGTTGTAGTTCTATGAAGCAACTAAAATCAAATTTTATTTTTCGTATGCATAACACGAGTATTCGCGAGTAGTCTGGGAGCTCCACCACGAGTGCGACTACGAGCAAAATCGATATAATTTTCCTTTGACTCGTGTTACTTTACCGACAACCGATGGGAACTGCACGAGTGCGTTCACGAGCATACACGTAACACGAGTGGCCCGTCCCAGACTACTCGCGAATGTTCGCGATTGCCCGCATTCGCGAACGTTCGCGAGTAGTCTGGGACCGGCTTGGTTTAAATCTTTCGATTATCGCGACTTCCCTAATTTGGCTGAATAAAGCTCCTATTTAGCATGAAAAACAAACATTCATCTATGCTATACAAAAGTAGATCGATTTTATGGTACCATTTCAACTTATGCTGATTGTCTCGGCTATTGCTCTGCTTATTGTGGTCCCATTTGTGGCTATAGAACATCCGCTTCTAACTGACCTCGACTGCTCGATGGCTACGACAGCATACTGACATGTTGCGGAACTTGTTGACCCTCGCAATACCCCTTGTTGCCATTAAATACACTTGTCCAGAACACTGCTGACTCGTCTACTATCTGCTCTTCAAATTCACACTTGATTGCAATGTTATATTTATTATTTTTTATATTTTTAGGCTATGTTTTTTAATCTTGGTTGCTGTTTATCGAAAACTATTATTTTGCACAAAAAAAATTAAAACTGGAACGTCTGAAAACAGAAAAAGAACACCGACACATAATTTGAATGAAGAACTAGTATAAATATGTCCTGGAAAACTTATAAATACCAGATAAATAAAATCTGGTCAAAATAAAACCCTTATTTGAAAAAGGAAACATTTACCAAAGCATTAGTTTCCCTACAGGTGGATAAGATAAATATTGCTATAGATAGCCATTGAAACGGGTCTTGCTATATTCCTCACCAGTAATGGTTGTTTTAATAATAAAGCCCAAGCCAACTTATATTTTTTATATGTATTTTATTATGCCTTACACTTAAGCATATTGTATTTTTTAAGTAAATATTCTCAAAGAAGAATTTAAATTTGTGCTTGCGAGATATGCAACGTTGCATCAGGTAGCGGGTTATGGGAAATTTTTACTTGCGCAGATTTAAAAAAGAAGAAACCAGTCCACGCAGCTTCTGCTGAGGGCTGCATGTGCTCGCGACTCGTCAGTGTAGTACGCGAATTTGTCCAGGGCGGTATAAGTTAAATAAAAGCGACATAAATGGGTTCTAACATTGCTGTTCCAGTTTTAGAGTGCAGCGAATAAGCGTTTACAAATTAAGTGAAAGCATATTCATCGTGTACGAGGTGATCATACAAAGTGTGCAACATCCAAAGGGTGTTTTTGTTGAAACCTTAGTTTGGGGTGACGTAATCCAGGGCCAAATCCGTATGCGACACAATAGTTTGAACATAATTTCAGGTAAAATATTTTTAGCTTAGAAGCGATAAGAAATCGGCTATAAAGCATAATAAAATACCTATAAGTTAGTTTGGCCTTTATTATAAAAACAACCATTACTGGCGAGGATTATAGCAAGACCCGTTTCATTGGCTATCCATAGCAATATTAATCTTATGTCGACTTGTAAGAGACTAATGCTTTGATAAGGCTTTATTTTTTCACGTAAGGGTTTATGTGGCATTTATAGGTTTTTCAGGACATATTTATAGTAGTTCTACATTTAGATTATGTGTCGGTGTTCCTTTTCCGTTTTTAGAAGTACCATCTCTATTTCCTAAATTGTGATTATGGCTATATCCTCATTGTTGTACGTTATTTCGATAGTATCGTTTGTTATTGCTGTTGAGTTGCACCAGAATAAGTCTTGATAATATTCTTCCCATTTCCAGCTTTCTTGTTATATTCTTCTAACTTATCTTTTTGGCATTGCACAATACTGTTTAAAATTTATTTTTGCACATCCTATGAGCAAGTTTCGTAAACTCCTTGTTTTTTATGTTTTACTCCCACGTCAATCAAAACTAAATTAATAGCTCAACGGTTTACTGTGCTTCCATCAGCAGTGTTTTACCATAAACAGCCTTGAAGTGGCAATGCATTTTGTTGATGCTATACTTGTTGTAGTGCGACTGATTTATGTCCCTACGTTTTCAATAATTTTGCTCTTTTTATTGCCAGCTAACTCAATAGCAATGCAAAATTGCTTCTTCCAATGAACCTAGAAGTTGGCCTAGACTCGTGTTTAGGTGTAGATATTATAGCTCCACAATTATAATTTTAAAAGTTCAATTTGCTTACACACAAATGAGCAGACATAAGCAAACCTCGGGTTAGTTTCTTCACGTATGAGACACATGAATTCATCACTGAAACGCCCTAAATAGCGCTTGCTTCTATTTCACCTTGTTAGTAAACGACATCATTAGGTCATTTACGTATTTGTTCAATACACACATTAAGTCAAAGAAAATTATTCAAGGTTTCGCAAAAGTATGGAACAAATTTAATATGTTTTGTTTTGATATATTTATTTCTTTTCTTATTTTTTATGCTGATATAAACGGATTTTTTAAATAGAAATGTAGGGTTTCTATTAATGATTGTGATAATTCTAATTTGTCCCGTTTCATGGATATATGACTTGTAAATCCCTACAAAGAAATATTTTTGAAAAAACTGTCAAAAAATATCTTAGTAAGCTGGTTTTCTATACGAACATACTTTATGATCTGAAAGGTTAACAATTTAATTAATTGATTAACTTAACTCGGAAACGTTGACGTCTTATTCAATTATAATTTATAAGCTTTTCGTTATGCAGGGTGATTTATAAGTATGGTCATCACCAGGTCATCAAACAGAACATCTTTGCATAATAAACGATATATTAAAAATAAATCATAATTTCACAAAAAAATAAAGCAGTTAATTGCTTAAACTGATTGATGGTTACTGGAATCTGTAAACGTAAGTTTTCACGGGTGATTGCGGTAAAACCGAATTTGGATAAAATGCAGAAACAAAAAACGGATGTTTAGATATTTCAATCACAGTTGGTGCACTACGTGTTAGCGATTTAGCTAATAAAGGTTTTGGTCTTGTTAACTTAGAATTTTGGCTTAGACCGCGTAGTCTTTGTGTGTTGCACCTTGTGAACTCGAGCAGGTTTCCACGCAATGGCCATGCTCTTTGGTGGCTCGTGTTGTTTGAGTACCTTGGACACGAGGATACTTAGGTAGATTTCGCCTTGTTGCTGTTTGTGCACCCATATTCACTAACGTGTCGCAAGATATTGCAGCTTGCACCATCAGAATGAAATTCTCACTAAGAACTGAAGGTCGGTGTGGAGCTATTTATAGTCCTCTGTGCTAGCCGTTATATGTTAACAAGTAACAGTGAAAGCCTCAAACAGAATATACAGGTTTTGATGTTAGCCAGTAGTTCCCAAAAGCTTGGACCACACCCTAATACGATATTTTTCATAAGCGATTAATTTTTAGTACAATACACTGCTGGTCAACATACACTCACTTAATTTAATGACCATATACTTATGAATTACCCTGTAGACTATCTAAGATGGAAATCTGTTTTATCAATTTTCTCGCAAACTTCCTTAAAAAAGTACACGGTTGAAAATAGAAATATCAACTCTGTCAAATTCAATAATAAATGAAATGTGTTGCCGTTACGAACAACCTCGTTGATCTCACCACGCAACAAAATATTAAAGTCCTTTTTTGTGAAAACCATTATTTCGGTAGATATTGAATTTGTTCAATTCTTTTTCGACATACTGTATATATATTTTCTGTAAAAGAGTAATAGTAACTAGTGATATAATTAAGTACTAAACAACCAAGCAAACAATTTTTCTACCACGTATTTATGCTGCCAGTCTACTATGCACCTTTGTTTAACAGGCACACATAACAATAAGAAATAGAGCACCCATGGTGGCTTCAAGGATCGATATAGCTCTGGGTCCCAATGACTCCTCATAAATAACAGAATTTGGCATAAATCGCCCACTTTAAGTGATGACAGTTGAATTACAGTGGTCTAATACTCGCAACTCTCCGTGAAGTTGAACCAATATTACTATTTTTTTTGTTCTAGGGGTTCCCCAAGAAAACGTAGGAATTACCACCTTTAGCGTGTGTCACACCCTCAAAGCTAAAAGCGCCCAGCATGCACCTGTGACTATAAAATTTCAACCTCTACGCGTTTAGTCCCGGTATCGCGACGTATACGGAACACATCAACGCGTACTTGAGCTACCAGTGAAGTTCGCTTCACTTGCACCCACTTTACTAAATCAAATTATTAAACACTGAGGCGCGTAGAGTAACATGAGGTTTCTAGTTTCTATTACAAGGGGGGGGGGGGGGAGGGGATTGTTATAATAGCATAGTAATAATGGTTTAATGTTTTACTTTATCGGCAATATATTTTACTGCGTGCATTAGTTTTTAGACAACCCTTGCAGATAGAAATTTTTTAAGTGTTTTTATGAAAATATCAGCTGCTAATCCTGGCTACTAACTGAAAAACGTGTGCACAATACTCAGGTTTTTCTGGGGTTTCGTCACAATACAACGTGAAATCAGTAAACGATTCTTTCTAAAAAAAAATCCTGTTAGTGATTTTTTTATTAACTTTCTAAATTACAGAGCAGCTAAGAGATATTACCAAAACCCATTTAAAACTTTTAAATCAAAATGGTGCCTAAAAGCGATTTTACTACTTTTTCAGTCTGAAGGTACTAATTTTTCCGCAAATAGAAAAGAGTCCAGACCAGTTATGATTTATCGTTCGATCAAAATTTAAGGAAATTTTGTTTAAAAAGGCAGAACAAAATACAAAAATTAACGTATTATAGAAAACTACTTGTCCGCAACAATTTAAAAGTAAGTAACTTAACTGTCAATAGAACTGTTGTCGATGGTTATATACACTCTCAAAATCAATTTTTTTCTAATACTTCATCAAGCTAATGCTCTCGAAATTAAAAAGAGTGGGAACAACGATTTGGTATATTTCTTAAATTTAGAATTAGAATTGTTCCATCCAGCAATTGTCATATTGTAGCACTAAATACTTCTTGAATACTATTAAAATTTCGCCTAAATGATACATTATGTCTAATTTCAAGTGTAATTATTGTTCTTATTTCCAAACACAACTGCTGATTTTGCACAATAGTCTGCCAGAACTACTCGACGCTGGCAAAAGTATACGCGATTATAAGTACGACAGTTGGCATAATACAAAAAAACCAGCACACATTTTCTACTTAAAAAGCATATTAAGATCAGGGATTCAATTAAACTGAAGCTAAAATCATCATTCTGCTGGCTATTTATCACAGTAATAAAAAACATTTTTCAGAGAAAATATTATTTATTTTAGATAAAACTGTAAATCTGAAAACTATTTTTGTTATTTATTGCTTTATAAGGGAAAATGTAAATCAATTTTGGTGCACTTAGTTTACAAATAGCAATAGAATAAAGAAGACATTTTCTGAGACAAATAATGATTATTCAAACCTATAGGAGTAAAAATTTGTATATAATATGTCAATATTTGTAAATGAGCAATTAGAAAACAAATCTTTGATATACTTTAGATTGTTTTTAATTGTTTCAGCTTGAAATAAAATGTCTTTTAGGTAAAAGCAAGTAAGGGGCTTTACTTAGAAGTGGACGTCGTGGCACTAAACAATTTTAAAGATCAAAAGAAATAAGAGGTAAAAATATCTCTCACGTTCGTAATAATACTGAAATAATGAATGAATACACTTAGTAATGCGATTTACATCAATTTTCAAATAAAAAACGTTACTAGCGGTGGGATTCGAACTTCAGCACCTGCGAATGAGATTTTAACGCTTGACTTACGCTACCACGCGGGACCGTGATGATCTCTGCCACGCACTTATTGGTAGCCCCTTTCTGTCTCTTGCATCATTTATTCTATATCTGTTGGATCCCATTTTCGTCAAGGATAAAGCTTGAGGTATGTGCGAATTATTACTTTTATCTATTTCTCAGTTAGAGCAAAAATAAACAATATTTTATTTTTTATGATGCTCAACCAATATATGTTGGGTTCAAAATATGCCTTTTTTCGTCAAGGGTAAAAACCTTAGCTATGTGCAAAATATTACTTTCATTTAAGTAATAGTCCCTGAGTTAAATAAAAAATAAGCAGAATTTTATTTTGTTAAGGTGGTCATCTTGTATATATTTTATCAAAATTTTCTCGGTTTCCTGACAAGAAGGCATATAATCAGCATACAAAATATAGTATTCCTCCAACACATAGTTAAATAGTTTTTGAGTTATACCGGCAACAGACAAACAAACGGAATTCGTCATCTACAGACCTTGAAACGTGAAGATCTGACGAAATCTCGGAAGGTGATTTTTACGAGAATACCATACTTCCTTCGTCTTTCAGACGAGGGACTGAAAAAATATTCATAATCCAAACGACATTAATTCTGTACACATTTCATATACAGGGTGATTTTTAAGTTAATTCTTTCATTTACAAGGAAATAAATCTAAAAAATAAGCATTTTTTTCAATTTACCACTTTTGTGAAATATCAAAACTAACGCAGTTACAGGGTGTTAAAGTTTCAAATTAAAAACTAAAATTTCTTAATAAAATTAGACTAAACGTAATCTTACTTAAATGATATGTTCAATTATCACCATTCATTCTACACATCGTTTAGCGCGACGTAACCATTGTTCGGTCATCCGCGAAGTAGTAAAATTGGTTTGCCTCTCATCGTTGTTGCAGCCTCCCCTATGAGCGCAATTGATTCCTCCCTTGTTTCTACTGGAGTTTTAAAAACTAAGTATTTCATGTAACCCTATAACATTGATTAACAACATAGATAAACAAAAACCAAATTGTCCAGCCGCTTCTGTGCCATAGTTTAGTTTTTAATTTGAAACTTTAACACCATATACCTCCGTTAGTTTTAATTTTTCCAAAAAGTGGTAAATGACAAAATGCTTTATTTCTTGGCAAACGGAAAGAATCAACTTAAAAAATCACCCTGCATATATCTATTGTATCTTCTATTTAATGCTTCAATTTTAACTTGGTCTAGACCTAGTGTTTTATGTCCATTGTTTTTATGTGCATCACTTATTTCATTTTCGTCGGATTGTGGAACTTCATCGACAGTTTCCTCCAATTCTTCCAATTTTTAACTCAAAAACTATTTGTTGGAGGAGGACGATATTTTGCATTCAGATTATACCGGTTTCTGACTTGCCATAGCGAGTTGCATAGTAAATTCTTTATATTCAATTATTTGCTCCCCTAATTATTTCAGAGCTAAAGTGCTAAAGTTTGTAGAAAAAAATACTGCATCGATTTATACTAATATTAACATTTTCCATTTACCGGAAAAGTATAAATCCAATGAAAACAAAAATTAAATTTTTCAAAAACGGCGTGGTGCCTTGGAATTACCTAAGCAAACAATAAGTGTTGTTTGCTTGTTTGTCATTGCTGTTTGACGTTTATAATAATTCATTATTAAGTGTGTTCTGCTTAAACTGTCTAAGGTTACTTGGAGTACTTCGCATACCTAGACCTTGTCCATAACAAAAATGGTTTTATGGTGGAAACAGCGCTCGCCAATAAACGCTTTGTTTAGTGTAAAATATCCGTTCCGGCAAATTCCAAACCGTACAACCATTAATATACTAATAGATAAATTATCATTATTAAGTAGTTGGGGAGCAAATAATTCAACATAAAGAATTTACTATGCAAATTTCTATGGTGCGTGGCACAAGTAAACACCTGCTGTCTACCTGGCAAGAAACTGAGGAAATTTTCGAGAAAACATATACAGGGTAGGCTCCTTAAAATAAACTTTTGCTTATTTTTACTTTCACTGGGGAAATCGATAAAAAGTAATAGTTGTGCACATAGCTCAGGCTTTATCCTTGACAAAAATAAGACCGGCAGATACAGGATAAACATCACAAATCGGACAGAAGAGTATGGTTTTTATAACGCAGCAGAAACTCTTACATTTCGACGCAGTTGTTAAAACGACCGCAAGCGGAGGATCCAAGCGGCGGACTAGAAATTGCTGTTCGAAATATTAATCTCATTCGCCTGGCAGCGCGAAGTTTGAATCCCAGCGGACTAATTTTTTTAATTTGCAAATTGATGTAATGCGCACGAGCGAAGTTCCATTCCCTTTACAGATTTTGTTTCTTCTCGGATTTGGCGTATCTTTAACCAAAATATAACTTTACTACGCCTTCTCAAATTTCGACAAAGATATACCATCAAACATGTTAGAGACACTCATGCCAAATGTTGAAACCTATCTAGAGTGCCTGAGACAATAACTCGGGGGTGGAGATGGGCGCGGGAGTGAGTTTTCGCTCACCGTCACGCACGTTTCACGCCTGCTTTAAACACTCACGTTCACGCACGTTCACGCTAACGTTTACTCACGTTCACGGCGTGACACGCAGCTTTTATTTCAAAATTTAAATTCAGATAGAACAGAATGTTCAAACTTAAAACCAATGAAAAACACCCTACACAGAACTAAAAATATGTTTTACACGTGATATGTTGCAATCAGAATAGTTGATATAAAAAGAAACAAATGAAAATTGACTACAATAACTGACGACAAGAGATAAAATACTGATTTCTCGCAAATACATTTGTTGCAGCTGTCTTCAAAGGCATTACTTTTAATACCAAACGCTGTCATTGGAATTGACGTTTTCCTTATTGGTATGAGTATCAGAAGGTATATGTTGCTAGGCAACACTTAATTAGTAGGTTTAAAAGTACTTTTTTCGACGACCACTACTAAAAGTAGGCCTTTTAGCCCTAGCTTGTTTCACTAAAAGAGTGACGTTTTATAGTTTACCGTGTTTAAAGAAATCAGCTGTTTACTTTTAGCACATGTGCTAAAAGTGAAGCGAGAGGTTCAAAACTACAATTTCGAACTGCAAGTGAAGTTGTAAAGCTATTCTAGTTGCTTCTTGCGTTACAGGTAAAGCGTTTTTGAAATAATTAAAGCGTTATGTAATGAATACAGTCATATGTGGAGTATCAATAATTACATTTCGTAACTCATCTTGACAGCACGGGCGTGGCCAAACAATCGCCACCGCGGCGTAGCCTACTATTCATTATGACATAAATTAAAAGCGTCGCAGATGCGAACCTTTTTTAAATCGATATTTACGGATTAATAACGGTAAAATTAAGGTCGTAGATAAAATATTGTATGCAACGCGTGCTAAAAGTCGTTTATTGCGCGAGACATGTTATGAAACTCAGCCTTCGGCTTCGTTTCATAATTTTCATGTCTCGCGCATAAACCTCGACTTTTAGCACTTGTTGCATAAATAGCTATTATGTACAAAGATCAACATTTTCAGTGTTAAGTCGAGTATACTAAACAAAACATTACTTTTCTAAAAATAGGTTTATCTACACATCTACACAATAAATTTTTGGTTTAATAATAAAATGTAATTAACATTTTCAGCGTTAAACCGAGTATACAAGGCAAAACATTACTTTTATTAGAATAATAAGTTCATCTACACATCTACACATTAAAATTTTAATTTAAAAATAATATGTAATCAGCACCCGGGGCACCCTGCAGTTTTTTTATTCGTTATTAAACATTTAACGTGAAATTAACGTGAAACGTGAATCACGCTTTGGAAATTTTTCACTCACGTTCGCTCACGTTCACGTCACGATTTTCAAATATTAGTCACGTTCACGGCGTGACACGATGTGATACGACTGTTTTCACGTCACGCGCCCATCCCTACTCGGGGGGTATTTCTAAGTTTGACTTCAGATGGCAGCACAACGTTCTGCCAATCAGAGCCAGTTACTAGCTCTGCTACTAATCATATGTGATAAAGTAGTGGCGCCATCTGTTAGTACCATCGGAAAGTACCCCCCAGGTGCCGTTCAAGGTCATCCAAATCGGTATTTTGACATCAAAGAAACCGACAGTGAGTGTCTCTACTTATTTGATTTATGTACGCTGGATATACTTACAATTAGTCTCTAGTCAAACAGGATTTTCTGTTAACAACCAGAACAAAATTTGAGAGTATTTACCAATTGTCCTCTTGCTGCATAATTCAGAGGCGGCAATATATTATGAGATTCAATTTCTTATCCAATTGATATTTTGTTCCATCTACACAATATCTTTAAAAAAATCGCCTTTGACTTTGCCTGCGTAGTCGAAGTCGTTAAAGTAAATCTCCTTAAATGGCAATCGATTGGTCAAATCTGACTTTGGCAAAAATTGAAACATACTTAAAATAAATTCTATTTAAACATAATGTAGCGACACTGCAAGTTTTAAATTTTACGTCAAAACTAGCTTACTTTCTAAGATTTTGTTTCCCACTAAAATATTTGATCTACTTTTTCTCTAGCATATATAGAGTAGGCAAATAAATTTCAGATCTAGTATGTTGTGGCAGCCAAGTCAATCTGAAATTTATTTGCTCACCCTATATTTAAGGACGCACTATGCAGCTGACGGTTGTTAAAGGTTGCTCCAAATGTTACGGTGAAAATACTTTCTTCGCCTTGCTCCCTCTTGAACTTTCAGTACTCTTACAGCCACTGGTCTAAACGACTAGTTTAGCAGGTAAAACTAACCCTATTAAACTGTAGCTTCGCCGTAACACTTCAAGCACGCTCTAAGTGAGCACACTTCAGAATAAGTAATTAAAATACTCAACAGTTTTTGAAACTTCACACCTCAACCAGCTTTTTATGTAGAGATATATTATATTTATAATTTAGTGATTCTTAACTTATTTATTTTCTATTAGGCATTGATTTTCAAATAACTCGACTTGACTAATAAACTGTAAATGTATACATATATTAATATAAGACACTGTAATTATGTAAAAAAAACAAGGTTGTATCCAGAATCCCGCTTACTAATAAGGAATAAGTAGACGAGACTATTTTATTATTGCATTAGATTTTAAGTAAATAAAGTTACTATGACAACTAGCACCCTACTACAATTTAATACTTGAATATTAATTACAGGTTTTGAAAAACCTGGTGTACAGCACTCGAAAAAAAAATGGTAATATTATACCCTAGTCAAGTTTTGAAAACCGTTGCTCAATAAAATATCATTTTACTTTCTAGTACATGTTAAAAATATTAACTTGTCGTTGCTTGTCTCCCTGCCATTTTGTTCATGTTTCTTACGAGATAGAAGGTTGGTTCTTCGGACATTCCTATTCTACTTTCCATCTTCTATCAAAATCTAAAGTCAAAATTTAAAAATTCCAGGAAAAGGTATAGACTAACAAACACATTTACGAATTCAGGCACGACTCCGTTATACATTCTTAGTGAGAATTAATTACCTTTGTTTCGTTTCAAATTGATTTTAAATGCAACACAAAAACAATATAGAAAATGAATCTACTGAAATTGTGACATTTCATTGTTCTCCTGCTGCTCATGCTAAAATATGCTCATTCAGTAACGTTTCACTTTCCTCAATAGTTGTGGAAATAAACATTCGGTACAACAAATCATCCACAAAACAGGATATTCTGTCAACTGCAATTGTTTACTGTATTTCTCTAGACGCATGTAATCTAAGTTGAAAGTTATTGTTTTACACTACAAGAAAAACAGACAACTACAACATTTTTTTTAAATTTAGATTTACATTTGAGATAAAAAAATTCAAATATGGCAAATTTCTCTATAATTTTGAGTAAATAATAAGGTCGGGTTTGTAGTCTTTTAGGCAGTATACAGAGCGTTGCCAAAAACATTGTACCATACTGAAGGACGTTGTAGAAGACGTTAAAGCATAAAAGTTTTGTATGTAAACTCATTCTTTTAAATCCCTCCCCATTGGCTTACACCCTTCTAAAGATTTGGGTTAACATTAGGTCTTCGTCATTATACTGATAACTGAAAAAGAATGTTAAAGTAAAAATTGGCAGATATGTTCTAACAATAATAGACTTATTTATGGTTTTTTCTTTAATTTTTACGTATGACTTTAAGCGGTTGAAATTAACCACCCTTATAAATATATGCACTCAAAATCCGATTTATTTAAGAACTCGTTTAGCTTTTTTAGTTTTATCATATTATGTTTAACCAATGTCGGAGATTTAAGGAAAATGTGGTAGGACTCTTTCCAATAAAACCATAGGTACGTCCCTTACGCTATGCAATACGTTTTGTAGAATCTCAAAAAAACTCAGTTTATCATGTTAGTAAAAGAGTTGAAACAAATGTCTGCCGTAATAATACTAGGAAATATCTGTTAAAATTTTGTGTTTGGGGCATTGTATTTGCCATGATGGTAAGTATGGTAGGCCATAATACCATGGCTAGGAAAATATGTTTCATTTGTAAGGAATTATGTTGAAACACAACACGAAGTAATTGTTAAAATAAACGATCAGGGTTTGGTTAATGAATATGAATACACTGTTACCGCACGAACACGACTTTAAGACACAATCGGAAAATATACCTAGAATACGCGGCCCTAACTCCGTTACGATGGCGGTAAGAAAAGGTTTGCCGGCTAGAAGAACTCAGTCGAGAGAGTGTGTTCTTTACAACCTTTGAGTTAGGGCTCTACTCCGGTAACTGGAGGTAAATGATGTTCAATAAATGGTGCGCCACCACATTCGGACTCGATCGGGAAAACACAATCAACCACCCACGTGAACGCACTCTTGAATGTGGAAGTAAGTGTTTCACCTTTCTACTTCTACCTTGACACAGTTTGAGGTAGCGACTGCAACAGCTGAGTTAAACTTACCTTTCATTATACCTGATTACATCAATTGGATTTTTGTACATTAAAACAGAATACAAAAACACATATAAACTCCAATGAAAAACGTAGATATTTAACAATAAACTCTATTGAAGTAATAAAGTATGTGACTAACAATAAACATGGAAATTTTTACTGGTTATACAGTTAAAAATAATAGAGAAAAGAGGTTAGTCAGGTTAAATTGCGACGTTTACATTAAAAACAGTTGCAGAATGACAATCGAATGATATAGCTACATTTCAAACAGCAATATCTTTAAATACTTCACAAAAGGACTACGTTACATGATCAACATTAGCAACAACTACTCAAATAGTGATCCAACAACGTTTACTTGAACTTAAAGCGCAAAACAACGTGTAGGCAATAAAACTTGACGGTATTCTTTAACATTTTACAATCTAAATCAACCAAAGGGTGCAATTTGCCCAAGCACTTCACTGTAACTCAGTAGGCAGTACAACTTTAATAACTAAAATACCTGATAGGGAAGCATATGTGCAAAATTAAGTTGCTCTCGTCCATCTGCAGATCGCCTCCTCAAGCTATTGCCACGAAATGCGAACGACATGAAAACCACAGGGTGTTTGCGGGATGCGAAAACAGGTCCTCGATGATGTTTGCCACAGCCAGGGGTTGGCAGGACGATATCCCCACAATGGGTGAAAAAACGTACGAAATTTCCAATACAGGAACAACGAGACGAACCCTCAACGTGCGAAATACAACATAACGTCTTAGTTAAGCTAGAGCTGGTACCTTTAAAAGTCTGATAAATGAGCCGCCGTAGCGATAATTAAGGGTGTCGCAACACCACGGTAAGAACTGTTGACCACACTAACTTGCTTGCTTCACTTGAACCTCAAAAGCTAATGTATACATAACGACCAACCCCCAAGGGTTGCCTCAAAAACGAAACAGTTCAACTTCTTCGGAAGCCACCCAAAAATTGACGAAAGCACACCCTGAGGATGCGCGCTTTGCAAGAAGAAGCCACTTACTAAGTCAACCAAAGACGGAGCGAGAATGAATTCAGAAGGCGCGGGCAAGTTCAACGGCTGTTGCCGTCTCCTAGAATGCATCTCTCTTCTACGACACGCTACATCTTGCTTCGCCTAATTCAAAGGATTACAACACGAAATGCAGCATATGATCAAATATTTCGGAAAAGCGCCGAGCGTTTCATTGCGGCTTCTTGTCGCCGCGAAAGCAATAAGGAAGGCGATAAGCGGGCTACGTCATTGCAACCGGTGCAGAACACGGATAAACACAATTGAATAGATGCCCCTAAACAGCCTGCGAACGCTGATTTTTAAAATGGGCGGAAGTAAAGATCGTATGGAATAAAGGTTTGAGTCTTTAACACTAAACTATGAGTTTAACTTGAATGAATTGGGAAAAGGCTAAAATTTGAGTTGAAAATGCGACAAGCACTAGATTCGGAAAATTTTTCTAACAACACACTTTAATTAAATGGATTTATTATCCATTTTTAAACTAGCCTCATACATCAAAAACGTCATTATTATCTGTCAAAACATCTGCGTAGTATAACTTTTCGCGTGAACTCTACTGACTTCAAAATTAAATTTTTACTAATAATTATAATTTAACATCCTCCCACCTAGAGTTGACGGAAAATTTCGAAAACCTTATTACAAAGACAAAATTACAATACAAAAATTTTGCTTTTTAATTTAAGTATGGTGCAGGTGGAATGATTTTTCTTCCTCTCCTGTTTACAGTTGGCAAGGATTATGCTGCTTCCTCGTCGTATACTGCCTCTTCATTTCCATGTCGCGCATCTAAATCTTCAACATCAATCTCAGTGCCATTATTTCTAGTATGTTCAGTAGATTCTTCTCCGTCTTGTGTATATGAATGGTTTTCGCAAGTCTCTAGTCTGTAAACTCTCTGAACTGGTCTTAACAACTGACCGTTTTCAGCCTGAAACTTAACAACGCGACATACTATATATTTTCCAGGTATAATTTGTAACACTTTGGCTAAAAGCCATTCTAACCTTTTTTGTATGTCGTTACCAACCAAAACTATTTCTCCAACATTCAGTTCTGCTGTTGTTTTGCGGTGTGCATTCTTCTCTATTAAAGCACCTAAATACTCAATGCGAAAACGTCTTCGTAAGTCGTCCTTTAACTTTAATAAATAACGTACATGTACGTTATTGTTCGATTATTAATTATCGATTTGCATTCACATATTATAGTAGAAAGTTCTTCGTGCGTTACACAAACTCTTCCTAATACTCATTTCAATAAAACTTTTATGATCCGTACTAGACGCTCCCAAAATCCGCCCCACTATGGTGCTGCCGGAGGATTGAATATCAATTCGATTTTTCTTATGGTGGATAAGACTCCTATTTCTTGCCAGTTGATAGTTGACAACATATTTGCTGTCCTTAAGAAATTTGTTCCATTATCGCTATAGATTTTCGTGGGTCGACCTCTTCTCGCTATGAAACGTCGTAAAGCTTGTATAAATGCAGTGCTTGAGAGACTCGACACGATCTCTAAATGTATTGGTCTGTAGATGGCACACGTTATAGAGACAAATCCACACTTTATTGTTTCCTTTTAAGTACAATGATCCGGCGTAATCCTCACCGACTTATTCAAAAGTTTTAGCTCTAATTCTATCTATATTGGTAATGGGCATGGTATAGTTTCTACGTACTTTTCTGTAAATCTTTTACACGCCACACATTTCTTTATAACATTATTGATAGCGTTTCCGCCCTTTGTGATCCAATATTCTTTTCGTAAGTTGTTCAGTAATATTTTCACACCAGCATGATTCAGTATCTCATGTTTTTCTCTCATCAACCTTTTCACTACCAGACGCTGATCAGGTAAGGCGATTGGATACTTCAAGTTTTTGCTGTCTTCTCGCAAAAGTTATTCCTGTAGCGACTCTGATGATACCCTCTTGATCGTAGAATGTGTTTAGAGAATTAATATCCTTCAAATCATTTCAGTTTGAATTAATTTCATTAGTTTTTTTCTTGGCACAATATAATTCTTTTATTCTTAAACAACCTCTTCGTTCTTCTTTGTCCTTTCCTTTAAATCGCATCATCCAGCCTATCATATTTATTATTCTTTAAAAATCGGAAAGTATTGATAGTACCCTCCGGTATCGTTTTTATGTGCTTTCGCAATCATGTCCTTGGTTTCAATTATCTCTTTTTTTAATGTTGACCCCGGCCATTCTTGTGAATTTTCATATAGCCAGGAAGGACCCTCCCACCATAGCTCTTCGATAATTTGTTTTGTGGAGCAGAGCCTCTGGATGGTAAATCTTCCGGATTTAGACATCCTGGTATACGCTTCCAATCTTTTATTTTCGTTAACTCATGAATCTCTCTTACTCGGTTTTTTACAAACATTTCTTGTTTTTCATTTCCTGGAATCCAATTTAAAACAGTTGTTGAGTCTCTCCAATAAGTGACCGGTATCTCTCGATCACTTGTTAGACTCTTCAACACCTCCGCTGTTAAACGAACTCCTACCGTGGCAGCCATCAACTCGAGTCGAGGAATTGTTATATTTTTCAATGACGCAATTCTTGCTTTTGCTTGTATAAGCTGTACACATACCGTATTATGTTTCTCCGAACGTAGAAATACTGAAGCTACATACGCTATTTTGCTCGCATCACAAAATGTGTGTAAACTGTTGTTTGCATTTTCGAGAAGTGCCCATCTAGGTAATCTTACTTGTGATATTGCCGGAAGCTCTTTGTACCAATTTAGAAACTTCGATCGAATATCTTCACTTACTTTGCTGTCCCAATTTACATTCTTAACCCATAAGTCTTGCAGTAACAACTTAGGATATATCATTATCGGACAGAGTATACCAATTGGATCGAACGTTTTGTATAAAATGGACAAAATAGTTCTTTTAGTTACATATGTCAACTCAGCAGGCTTCAGTAAATCCATATTAAATTCAATAGTATCGCTTGATTTATTCCATTTCAAACCGAGGACCATAGCTGCCTGATTTTTCTTGTTGTCGAACGAATATTCCCAGCCTCGTAAATCGAATCGTCCACTACTAATTACCTCGCTGGCTTCTTCTATGAATCGTTTTAATTCGTTTTCATTGCTTACACTGGTGACACAGTTGTCTACATAAAACATTCTTTTAATTTTAATACAATGTGCTCACTATAGTTTTGTTTCGGGTCATTCTCTCGATTCTTCAAACTGCTTAATATTTTATCTATATGGTACTTCATTACATCATTTAACAAGAATGGGCTGCTTGATAGCCCAAAAACTACACGACAATGTCCGTAAATTATGATCTGATGATCTTCATTCCACCACAAAAACTTTAAGAATTACGATCTTCTTCATTGGCGCTTATTTGTAAGAATGCTCGCTTAATAACTGCGATCACGCTTATTCGATTTCATCGAAATCGTAATAACACCGAATTGATAAGTCCTATTAAATTTGGCTCTGTTTCAAGACAATCATTTAGTGACGATTCATTTTTTCTTTTAGCTGTTCTTTTTTATGACATGTCGGTGTGGTAAAAAATGTCCCATCTCTAGATCATTGCGATCTATGTATTTCATGAAAATTTCATCGGTTAGCCATGTTTTTAGTATCTGGTCGTAAACTTCATAATTACCGTCACTTTTCAAATTTTTTGTAGGAGAAAATAATCTTTTTTCAGCAATATCATAATTGATTTTCAACTCATCCCTACTTTCCCGCCAAGTCAATCTAACTTCATATCATCCTTCATTTTTACCCGTATTGTTTCCAGAAATCTCAATTTAACTTCTTCATTCCTTTCTTGTTTTGTCTTCACTTTGACCGAATTTTAATACCTATTAGCTCTAAGTCTCATAACCCGCTAATTCTTCTATCGTTTACTAACATTGAAATGACATTCATCGCTTCACAAGTATTCTCTTGATTATACCACTCGCTCTAACATCAACCAATGAAAAACGGCAAAATGCATAGTTACGCATGTACTAACTTTTGATATTAATGTACATAGCAATTGATAATCACATACCTTCCTGATTAATAGGTGATAATCACACGCTTTCACAAACACCACGTTACTTGCTGTCAGTACAATTGTCATAACAACCACATTAACTGTACTGTTAATATTTAAAATACACTATTCAAACGTTGTTTATTGACTCATTATATAATCTAGTCGAATGCAACTCGTGTCTTCTCGATTATCAAATCATTTCTGTTTCCACTCGATATATTGTTTTAGAAAATCACGCTCATCCTTCGGACTCGCGCGATTGCCAAACAATATATCTCGTGTAAACAGAAATGATTATTTGATAATCAAGAACCCACCAGTTGCATCATATATGATAATCAGACACTTTGCCCATGACTGTCCATTCTAAAGCAGTTTCCATCGCTACTAATCCACATTTCAACTCTTGTTTTTGACCCGTGTATAATTTTCCCGCAATATCTGCTCCCATCGATATTTGTACATCTTCTCCATTTTGCCGATGTCCGTCAACTCGATTGCCTTCTCGTTTAATTCTAGGATCCACTCCATATCTTCGACACATGTTATTTCATCGACAATAGATTGTGGATTGATTTAAAACTTCAATATTAAAAGAGCAGTTTTTATTAAGCGATATGAGCTTTATTTTATAACAGTTATGCCCTTGCCTGCTAGCCTGAACTCCCCCGAACAACGTATGATTTAAATATTCTGTCCTTATTATTAGTAACCTCATGGACTTTTCAAAATCTTCTAGTATGTATGATCTTTGCGATCCTGTATGTATCATGGTGTAATGTAGCATGCTGTGTGGATGCTTAATTAATTCAATATTAATATCCAGATATCTAAAGGGTATCATGTGATAACAGTTGGTGATAGATTACTGGTGGTAGTAGCAATAGGCAACCAAGGGGTTGTTTACTGCAAGTGAAAAAACTTCTTTAATTTTGAATAATCTACGTTTAATAAGTCACGTTAAAGGGCTAACTTTCCTTTAATTGTGAGAGTAATATTGTATATTTGGTACGTGATAGCAAGATAGCCTTCTTCACGATCAAATTTGACCAAAGGTCACAATTATTATTCATATTATAATTTCAAGATTGTTCGAAACCATTTGAAGTGGTAATTGGTACTTAAACCATCAGTAAGTGAAAGTGAGAGTGATTGTGGCATGCTGTACTACCGTTTATCAAGGTATTAAGAGGTACGAGAGCTACAACGAACTATTTTGGGTCTTCAACAACTGAAGGGAGGTGTTTGACGACTGCCAATCAGTTAGGAGCTGATAGAAAATACGCTCAAGGTACAAGTGAGTCTTCGTGAAGGTTAGTGTATTTTTATTAACAAGTTTAGTACGACAAAATTAGTGGAAAGCATTGTAATTTAGGTTTAGAGTGCAATTTAGAATATTAAGTTTTCTAAATTTGCTTTGATTCTGGTACTCGACGTTTTCGGCCATTATAAGTAGAAATTATATCATTTTGGTCTAGGTATCTGTAATTAATTTTAACCTCAATTTGGAAAAAGTAATTTGATTAAATAATTTGACAACATTTAGTTTTGATCGATTGTAATGTCAAACCAAGAATAATAATACAATCTAACTTAAAAGAAGGTTCTATTAAAAGTACTAAGGAGTGTGATTGACAAAGAAGTCAATACAATAATAATTTTGTAATTCAGTATTTAATTATAAAGAGATTCATTACTATAACCTTTACTAATTCAGATGAGGAAGATAGATTCTTATTTGCTCAATAAACTGACTAGCCGAGGTAATTTTAAATAATAGTCAAGTGACATAATTTCAATCGTATATTTTCATAAGTGAGATAGGGTTATATAACAAGCAGTCGATAGCTATTATCTGGATTACGTGACGGTACAATAATGTTGAACAATATTTAAACTTACTTGATTCACATGGTGTTCAACAGATATTACACCTTTAACATAAACTCTGATAGTTCATATAATTGCTTGATTCCGCCACTACTGTTGAAAATATTAATATCGCCCCTTGCATAACTGTCCTGTTTGTTGTACTATTAATGTCGAATGTAAAGTCAACGCGGTGAGTAAATTAGTAACGTTTAGAAATGATAAAAATATGGATGTAAATCAACTTTTAACATTTAAGACAGTAACTGAATCTAGTGTATCTAAGATTATTAATCAAGTTAAAACCAAATCTACGCGATCTGATGTAATTTGTACGACTTTACTTAGTATTTGTTGTGCAGTGATTTTACCACATACTACTAAGACTATTAATTTTTGTTGGATCAATTATGTTGTCCCACAAGCTTGGAAGAAAGCCCATACCTAAAAAAAAACAGCTTCTAAACATTTATCAAACTTGCGTTCAATAAGCATTCTCCATATTTTATCTAAAGTTCTTGAACATGTAGTTAATATGCAGCTTTTAGATCATCTAAAAGTAAACATCGTGCTTTCTTCTCTCCAGGCTGGTTTTAGAACTAACCATAGTTGCACTACAGCTTTACTTAATGTCACAGATGACATTTTTAGATCTATGGTTGTGTCAATTTTACTTAATTACTCGGAAGCATTCGATATGATTAATTATGAACGTATATTCTTCATAACATTGGTTGAGATAATAATGCACAATTGTTCTTTTCAGAAGTATCTTAATCAACGAACGGAAAGTGATACTTCTAACAGTCGTAATGTAATTAGTGGGGTTCCGCAAGACTCAGTTTTAGGTCATACACTTTATGCTATTTATACATCTAATTTTTGTTATTCAATCAAGAATTGTAAGTTAATTTTTATGCTGACGATACCCAAGTTTATTACTCATTTGAACATAATGATGTACATTATGTCGTAGCACGTATAGCTCAATTGAAGTGGAACTGGGCGGAACATATTGCTCGCCAGGATGACTCCAGGTGGACAAGACGCATTTTGCAATGGAGACCCCGATTACATAAAAGAAGCGTTGGCAGACCTCAGATGTGCTGGCTTGATGATATCAAGGCTAAAGTGGGTAGAAACAGGCATCAATTACTACAACAAAAGGAATTTTGGAAAAGGGCAGGAAAAGCATATGTTCAGGGCTGAAGATCTCTTAAATTTGATTTCTATATCACGATCATTGTGTTACAGTCTAAATAACATTTTACGAAATGAAATTAACATCAAAACAAGAAACAGGTTGTTATGTTATAAAAAACGACACAAATCCATTTTGTCCATTTTTATTGTAATCACGAAAAAATTACCTTCCGAAATTTCTATAGATATTCACGTTTCAGGGTCCCTAGATGACGAAAAATAGGTTTTCTCAATTCCGTCTGTCTGTCTGTCTGTTGGCGGTATAACTCAAAAATTATTTGTCGAAGGAAGACGATATTTTGCACACACATTATACATATACCTGGAATGAAACCTGGAAAATTTCAAACAAATATATACAGGGTGAGCATCTTAAAAAATAAAATTTTGTATATTTTTCACTCGACTTAGTAATAGATACAAGTAGTAATTTGTACATAGCGCAGGCTTTATTCTTACCAAAATTGGGAGCCAATAAATATAGAATAACAGTTTTACGATACAAAAACGAGGCACAAATTAGCGCTTTACTAAATATATCTGCGACACAGGAATGCGATAGGTCGGTGCTTCGTGGCGCAGGTAGAAATTGCCCAGTCCCTTACAAATCCCACAAAACGTTGTGGGCTGCACACGCGGTTAGCCTGCCGTTCGAATTCGACCACCGGTAACGTTTGTTTTATTTGAAAATTTATTTAATTTATTAGAAACATGAAGATATTTTTACTCCTAACTTAATTTGATTTTTAAAATTATTTATTGTCACAATGTCGACGAGGGAAGTTCTGGGTAAAGCCTATTACAGATTTTTTATTTAACTTTGAAGCTGCTTCTTTCGTCTCATTTAATACTTGATCGTCTTTTGGGTAAATATCAAGTTTGATTTGTAACTAAATTTATATACTATTAAAAAAACATTATCACAGCCTGCTCTGAATCATTTGAAAATCAAACAGACTATATACTATAACTTCTATTAAAAAGTTGAATTGACACAGGAACGGACCCAGTTTACATGCATAAAATTATCAAATTTCCATGGCCAAGCTTCCCCTTATCAATCGAGAATGGAACTTATGTCCTAACCATATCATGCAGGCTTAAACGGAAACAGTAAGACGCCGACAAGGGAAAAATAAACTATAACATGCTCAAACGAAATAATGAACAAGTAGTTTTTCTTTGATGGCATTTACTAGAAAAGTTTAATATTCTTGTGAGCTATTGAGATATTCCAGTACACACAGTATTTAAGTAGTAAATAATATAAATATTACATAGAATCCACAGTAAAATGTAATGTTAATTATCGACTATCTATGTGCCGCATCATTTCTCATTCTTTCTATAATTCCCAATGTAGGTTTGTAAAGCATATTCACTACTCCTTTGGCATAGTTAAAATCCACGTGATTAAAGTCGTCCAATTTCAGAATTCCATACCGTATAGTGTCTCTCATTTTGCTATATAGATTTAAAACATCCTGCAAATACAATATGATTTCTAGGACTAGTTTAAATGTGATAACATGTAAATATAATTTCTTATTACCTCTTCAGTAGCAATATAATCATTACCCCCATATATAAAATACATTGGGATATTTATGTTCTCGATGGGATATAATGGTGGCTGTTTCGAATGATAGTAATATTCATTTTTTGCTCGTCCGTAGTCATACCACTGGAAACGGCCGCGAGCATTGTAAATTTGAGCATAGTGTACTACACCCTTCAAAGGAACTCCAGCAAGGTTTTGATGGATCATTATTGGAAATCTTTCCTTAAACAGAACATCACTTTATTGACAACCATAAATGTAGTAAAGTTATTACCGACTTTTAAAAAGTTTGAAAATGAGCACTTATCAACTTTTTCTTTCCAATCGGTCGGGAAGTAGTTACTTTCCAATCGGTCGGAAAGCAGCTACTTTCCACTCACGGGTAGAAAGTAGTCACTGTATGTCTGCCTTCATGACAACGGTTTTTGGCCGCCTTGTATTATTATTTCAATTTTGAAGGTCAGTAATAGAAACCCATTATAAATGTCGTTATCCAACACTTAGTTATAAGACTATTACTAGATCGATTTTAGATCTTTAAAGTGGCCCATAACCCACGAATGAGTTAAACAATAACCCACTAGTGGGATAGAAACCAAGTTACTCACTGATATATAGTAGGTAGTACTGTCAAGCTATGTCAAATTCGAGATTTTCAGGTTAAGTTTTGCGGCCGTCTGTGTCAAATAACAAACAAAACCTAACCTACCAATCACGAATTTGACATAGACTAACAATACATTTCAATACTATGACTTTTCACTGCTGTCTATAAAAAATTTGTGTTTTTTTAGGTATTTATTGAATTGTTGGATAACATTTTGTATGGCACGCGTGTGTTATTATCAATAATCCACTTGAGAAATGACAACTTTTCTCTCGTTAAATATTTGTAATATAATACACACCATAAATAACTATTACTAATTTTTAATGATTGCGAATGAAATAGTATACATACCTCGGTGGAAGTTTTAATCACAGCCTCGCGTTATAGCAAACCTCGGCGCTTCGCCCCTTGATAATCGATCTTACCCCTAAGCTGCAGTGAAAAATTTTCCACCTCGGTACGTAATATACTACTAGCGCTTTAATACTTATTACTTACAGGACTAAAATGGGTCGGATCGGGCCCCACTGCAAATTGGATTGTATCGGCACATAATTTTACATTCCAAGGAAAACAGTATCTTTCAACTAACTTATGTGTTGGATCATTGTAAGCAATTCCCGTGTAGTGAGCTAGCTTAGCGAACGACTAGAAAACACAATTTTGAGTGCCGCAAGTAAATATGTGTATTGTTTAGGTTGAGAATAATTACCCATAGCACGTTTGCAAAAGGACTCAATACTTCTACAGGACTTTCTATGTATCTTATGATTGCCAAAGGTGACCATAATATAAAAAGCTTAATGTAGTCTGCAGCACTAGGTAGTAAAGAGGCATATATAAATGCAGTAGTTGTTGCAAGGGAGTGACCAACGTAATACATTTTTTCTTTATATCCAGTTGTTTTCATTACCACTTCAAACATTGCTGGAGTATCATATAATCCCATTTCATGGAAACTAAAACGTGATATTGTTATAGTTATTAACGGTACAAGGCCGATACAGAGCAAATAACAGAGTATAGAGCTCAGAATTCTCCAATTTCAAGTACATTGCAAATTTTTTTGGCACATTCCCAATGGTATGATAGCCCACAACTTGCTTAACACATTTACAGTTTCTGTATCCAATAAACAATCGACGAGTTTTCAGGTTCATGGGACGCAGATCAGCGTAATTTTTGTACAATCTATATGCATTGAAAGGAATGTCTTCCTTTGGAATGACAAATGATCTACTTTTCTTGTTTTTGGTGCACCCTAGTGTAATAAGAACATGCTTGCTAGTATCTTCGAAGTCGTCCAGGGTTAGTGACGTAAGTTCATTACGCTTACAAGCACCAAATATTCCAAAGATTAATATTACCTTTTCAAGCAACCACTTTTGATCATCTGCCTCCAACAAGAACTTAGTCATTTGTTCTTCACTTAAAATCTTCGCCTTTTTCGGTTTATAATCATTACTCGTTCGCCTCAGAAACAAGAAAAGCTTGCCAAATCTCGAAATATCAATGTTTTCGAAAACTTTTAAACCTAGCTTCAGCATTGAAATCTTAATCCACATGGAGTTGGGAGAATAGACCTCTGATTTTCTTTTAACATACGCTAGTAATACAGCTTCATTAACACAATTCACATTTTTACTTTTTTGCCATGTAACAAAATCTTCATATTCTTTCTCACAACGCTCTTTAGTTTTCTTGGGTAGCAAATTAATGCTTCTTCTATTATTTCACCAGGAATTTCAAAATTCTCTTTTTCGATCATAATTACTGCTTGCAATAATCATAAAAAACGAAAATAACGCTTCTGTAACTAATTTGTTTATTCTCTCCTTGCTCTGATATTGTTACTGTGTTTGCATATGTCTAATTAGATCGCAAACGCGCTAGCCTACTGCTTTTTGGTAATAAATTTAATTTCCATCGCGTGATTTTAACCGGCCGGCGACCGTTAAAATAACGGCCTCCGGCCGTTAAAGATGACTTATCATTCCTCTGTTTAGACAGGTTACAACAGTATAACAGTATTCTATCATGAAAATATATTTACAATTGCCTCGTGATTTTCGCGACCTAATAGAAGAAAAGGGAGTTATTTTACTTTCACTTGTCGACGCGGCCTGCAAATGAGCTACACCGTCGGTTTCGTTTCTCATTCCCGTTTAACATCATGAGGGAACAGATTGGGCGATTTCCCGCCCGGCTCTCGCCGTGGGCGCATTAATTCGTTGTTTCGATCTTTTTAGAAGTGAAGTTCGGCGAGGCTAGGCTAGAGATGTTAGAGCGAGTGCTTGATCTTTAAATAAAGACTCGCGGTATGAGACGCAGAAGAAGTTGTAAGGAGTTGGATTAAAAACAAATCAACTTCGTTTTGCTATTTTTGTTGGGTTGTCGTATCGTTGTTTATTGCCAACTGCTAACACTCGATTGTAAATTAAAATACTTCTTGGTCCGCTGTTTCGTGCCAGATTATCGCAGCTGACAGTCTTCTTCGTAGCCAGGCGTACCCCAGGTGTTGGAAAAAGCTTTTCCAGACACACTAGTAAAATTCTCAGTAAAGTTGAGGCTATTCCTCACTGAACTACGCATCCTTTCAAGTTGCACACTTGCCTTGTCTTTCATGTAGGTATTGCGACGCTACATGACGTTCATAAATGTTTATTCTCTTTACTTTCTGAGTAGATTATATAGAGCTGTAGATCTTCCCCGTTTTTCTTTGTAGTTAAAGCCTGCCTATTATGTCATTGTTGTTAGGCCCTTCCCAATAAGAGAGATCAGTGAATCTTGTCAGTAATACAAGTTGGATTGTGATCAGTCTAATGATTTTGCAGTAATAGTGGGAACTTCCAACCCCACTAACGACTGTCATGATGTTATTATGACATCGGGGACCAACTATTTCCTTGGTAGCCGTGCCACGAGGCGCCGAGAGCAGCAGCCGTGGAACTCCCATCCAAGTTCTGACCAGAAAGAGCTTTATTTAACTCTACTCATCAAACGTGGATGCTTGTTCAAGCTACACCACCCGGGACCTTAATGACCTTGTCAGTTCAATGTACATATTTTTTTATCTAGTACACCTATGCCTAAATTAACTGGTACGATGACATATAGGTGCTTTTATGAGTACATTCTGGGTCTGAAAACGTCATCATTAGGCAAGAATTGATAATCCAGTGGCGCCTGTCTACTTATTATTGTTGAATTTCTACGTTTCTCCTGAATTAAGTTAGACAGAATCACTTACGCTTTGCAGAATGGACTACCCTGCCCCACTTGAGATAACTGTGCCGTTTTCACTTGTTAACATGTAGTATTTATCGTTTTTACCTGTAACAGTATATCTACACGTCGACAATGCATCTTAGAAAAATAGGTTGCTCCTGATTTCCATCGAAGTGTGTAGCGTCGCGTACCATTCTATCAGAGACATGCAAAAGACGATATACAGTGTGGTCCATTAAGTGTGCAACAAATGGGAAATTTTTTTATTAGTTGTACAATCGAATTTTAAATATTGCCAAAAGTTAGTGCATGTTCGATAACCATATCAGATACCCTTAGAATGGCTTCAAGTCAAACAATATACAGGGCAGGACAAAAAATATGAAATACGTTCAAGAACAAAGTTACCTTATTTCAAAAAATATAGCAAAATTTTGTTGAGAAAAGTTGTTTAGAATTAAAAGTTATGCTCAAATACAAAGTCACGGCCTCCTATTCGAATTTTGATTCTTTTTTGGAAAATTTTGTATTACCCCCGTATGATACATATTTTTATTATTTTTATTTTATATGTATTTAAAGTAGCCACAACCATATCCCTTTTAAATAACTTTTAGCAACTTGAAGCGTATTTGTAAAATTTACTTGGATTTATATTTTTTTAGGTAAGCGTCCACTTCATGTTTGTTGCAACGATATTTAACAGAACTTTAGAATTTCGCAAATATTCTTCTTAACAAGGCAAATGCTTTACTAATAATAATTTACATATGAAAAGCTCTTAATAAAATCAGAATAATAAAAATATGTATCATACGGGCATAATACAGAATTTTACAAAAAAAGAATCAAAATTCGAATTGGAGGCCGTGACTTTGTATTTGAGCATAACTTTTGATTCTAAACAACTTTTCTCAATAAAATTTTGCTATATTTTTTGAAATAAGGTAACTTTATTCTTGAACGAATTTCATATTTTTTGTCCTGCCCTGTATATTGTTTGACTTGAAGCCATTCTAAGGGCATCTGATATAGTTATCAAACATGCACTAACTTTTGGCGGTATTTAAATTTCGGTTTTACAACTAATAAAAAAATGACCCATTTGTTGCACACTTAATGGACCACACTGTATACTTCTGTATGTTGCAAAATTGTAGTTAAAGCAATAACCGATGTGGAAGCAAAGCAAAATTCTGAATGCCTCGTTCAGTTCATGTTACCACACCTTGGATTGTAAAAACTTCAGCGTAGCTGACGCAAGGCAAAAACACACATAATTTTTGAATAATTAGATAACACGCCTTTTATAGAATTATAGCAATTTACGAATTGATTTGAAATATTGTAGGAGTTTTGATGTAAGGGTATTGTACTATGAAGATGTACTGCTTACCTAAAATTCCAGTATTTGTTTGAATCTTCTTCATAAGAGAGATAAACATGCTCCAGTGAATACATACTTCCTCGAAAGTTTCCCATCCACACATCATAACCATAATTTGCAAGTATAAATGCTATTAATTGAATATATTATTAGAATGATAAACAATGTTATTCAAAAATAAACTGCTAAACTCCATCACTATACCGCTTAAGTGTTCAAAAAGTTTCTAATGCTTTCTTAACAGATCACTATTTATTCGGAAAACGACCATATACTCTTTTGTAATGACATATATGTAATATGTTGAATAGAAGTAAATAATAATGATATCAACACAGATGTGTGAAATAAATTTTTTATGGTTAGCGCTCGACGTATTGTCCCAAATCAATTTTTTATGTTTTCCAGTTAACCTCTAAATGCTCCTGTATTTATTTATTTATTTATTTATTTGTGCACGTAAATCTAAATAAAATATTTTGGTATTAAAAGGCTGTTTGTTAGAAACCATTGTGTTAACAAAGTCTTACGATTAAGAAAGAGGTAATCTAAAGACCAGCTATTACTATAGGAAGTATAGAGTCTGTGCATGCTTTAAACATACGATTGTTGGCTGATTACTTACCTAAGGAATTTTTTCCTAAGTCGATAAAAACAGTTGCAGACGAGGTTGCGGGATGTTGAAGAAAAACGATGCCTCTAGATATTTTATTTTTCGGGGGTATTCTAAACATTGTCAAGATATAAAAATCTTCTGTTGTAGTTTTATATACTTCGACAGGGTAGCCATGTCTTGTAATTAGCTCCGTCTATAAGTAGATTTAGTATTTACTTAATGATCTGCAGTAGTTTGAAACATTTTACCGCATTTGCTGTTACGTCAGGGTTATACCAGCAGTTTGGACTTATATCTTGAATGTAATAATCTTTAAACGTTTTACACACATTGTTTCTTTCAAGTGAGATTGCACTGATAAAATAACAACACAATATGCATAGTTGTGTTAAATACATTGTGTCTGTACGAACTACTGTTTGGTTTTGTAATTACTATGTAGGCTAATGAGAAACTAATGAAACTAATTTAACCGACAAGGGCAAAAAAAAATTATGTGCATGTTATTTGATAGTAGCACACGTGGAAACAGTTCAATTGTAATTAAACGATATCTTGTCACAGGACGTTTATTGAAACCTTAATTGTAGAGCAAAAATATTTCTCGTTTGAAATAGATCTCCTTTGCGGAAAGCGTATGTCATTGTGCGTATTTTGCAGGAAAAAAGTGATAATTTTCCACCTACTTAAAGCGTATCTATTTATTATGTTATATTATGTTTAATTATTATTACTAGTAATTATTAATTAAATAATTAGAAATTGATGAGGGTGACTCACTTTAATACACGGTCTTTACTTTAAAATTTTGATGAATATGTCAAATTAGTGCAACTTAATCATTATGACACCATTACTATTTATGAAAGCTAGCTGTCTGTTAACATTTTTCTTCAAGTAATTCTATTTCTGAATACTGTTATTTAGAACTGATGGTGTTGGACGAAAAGAATGGAGTTGTAGTCTCTATTACATATCAATGCAATTATTAGAGTGTATTCTTTGATTTTACTTTTACACATTGAGGGCATTTATCGACGGGCAGACCCGGGTCAGCCGCTTTCGCGGTGCTTAGTTACTATTATACGAGCAGCGTATCACGCCTAAACGTAAACAAAGAACAGACCCGCGATGAGGAAAATTAAAACTAACCAAAACACAGAAAGTTAAATCCCAAAATTAAAGAATTCACAAAATGGAAAAGATTCTGGAAGACATAAACACGAAACTAAAGGCAATAGAAAATGTGGAAGCGAAGCTAGATACAATACATAGGGATCTAAAAGAAATAAAAAAGGAAAATATCCAACCAAAAATAGATAACTACCAATTAAAGACAAAAATTGAACAACAAGAAAAGAAAATAATGTTAAAAGAGAAATAAGAAAAAAGAGCATAATCATGCATGGAGAACCAAAAGAAAGCGACCTCCAACTAAAAGGAAAAAGGGGGGGGGCAATCCTAAGGGATATGGACTTATCAATGTCCATGGAAAACGAAGTAATAGATATTAGAAGATTTTGAAACAGCAAGACAAAATCAAATTTCGCACAATCTTAATCGAACTAAAAAACTGGACCAAGAAACTAGAAGTTTTAAAAGCAACCAAGAAGTTAAAAGGGATGAAAATATTTATAGAGGAAGACTACTCCGGAAAAATGCAAGAAAAAATAATATTAAAGAATTGCATGAAGGAAATCAGAAATAAAGGACATCACGCTGTTATGAGAAAAGAAAAACTGACAATAAATGAAGCTGAATAGATCAACTAAAAGTCATAGAATTGACAGAACTGCAAGCAGAAACAACAAATTATAGCCAGAATCCAACAACAGGAACACAACATTAAAAAAGGTGGAAAACATGCAGATAGAATTAGATCAAGATAAGAAAAAAGGAGGAACGACCAGTGAAAGATCCCCAGAAAACCAAAACTAAAATCAAGCCCCAGATGATATAGATGAACCACAGAGAGAGAAGCTGATGCGGATCACACAAACAAAAAGGACAAAAAGCTAATGGCACATAATGTAAAAAGGAAAATGGCAACGACAAGAGCAAGTAAAAAGGACAGAGAGCATAAAGGAAATACACACACAAATAGAATAAATAATCAAAGTTTAGTTTATAACTATAAGTTGGCCATAAAAAAAGAAGAAGGAGAAATACAAAAGAAACAAGTCTAGATACAAGAAATAATACTTTTATAGGCCGCTGGAATATAAAAATAATGGCGAAAATAACAAAAACATACCAAATAGCATGCGAAATGGAAAAATACAATATTAGTATGGGGCATTGTCGATTAAAAGGTGACACTTCCGTAAGTTACTCGGGATATGAAGATGAACAGGCGAACAAGGAACGATGTGTGGCAATAATGTTAAATAAGTCATCAATGAAAGCACTAATAGAATGGGAGGGAATATCAGAGAGAATTATATGGGCAAGGTTCAGAGCAAAATTTAGAAATATAATTATTATTAATGTATACGCCCCAACGAATCAATAAGAAGATGAGATTAAAAATGCGTTCTACGACCAAATATATACCCTCACAATAAAACTAAAAATAAAATACAAACGAGATGTTATAATCATGATGGGGGACATAAATTCAAAGGTAGGAAGCGATTGCAAGGGGAAAGAAAATGTAATGGAAAGACATGGGATAGGCGAGGAAAATGATAATGTCACAAGACTAATAGAATGCTGTGCCCTGAATAAATTTATGACACAACGATATTAATAAAGTAACTTGGACTTCACCAGATCGAACAACCCACAACCAAATAGATCACATTCTTCTAGAAAAGAACTATGGAAACTCGCTACAAGATGTAAACGCTATGAGAAAGGCTGACTGCGCAACCGATCATTTATTAGTACGAGCAACAATCAGAATTAGTATAAAAGCCAATTATAAACCAAATTTAAAAGGAAGGAAATTTAACATAAATTGGAAAATCCAGAAATGAAAGAGAAGTTCAAAGAAGCATTAGAAAGGAAAACAAATAGCATAGCAGATTTATCGGCATTGCATATTGAAAGGGTCTGGGAGATTTACAAAAAACATCTTAAACTGCAGCAGAAACGATAGCCTATAAAGAAAGAAACAACAAAACATGGATATCAACTGAGAGAAAAACGATAATTGAGGGAAAAAGGTTGATGAAAGCAAAGCTCTTAGCAGAAAGAAACCAAGACCAAATACAAATATGGCAATAAAAGTACGCAAAAGAAAACAAAGAAGTAAAAAAGAGCGCCAGACAAGATAAAAGGAACACCGAATGGCTGATATGGCAGAAGAGGCAGCTAGAAAACACGACTCGAAAACATTACATCAGATAACAGAAAACCTAATGGGACCAAATAGAACATTATCAAGCAAACTAAAGGCGAAAAACGGGGAAACACTTTCTGCCCAGGAAGAAATCAAGACTCGATGGGTGGAACACTTTGCTGAAATGTATAAGTTAAACAGAATACTGAATACAGAAATAAAAGAAATTATAGACCCACAAGAAACATTAAATATACCGGTAGAAGAACTCTCGAAATCAGAAATAAGACCGGCAAAAAAACACCTGAAGAATACAACAGTAGCAGGAATAGACGGAATTCAAACAGAACTAATAAAAACCCACTTAAATTACTCAACAGAAATGCTCTATATACCAATAAATTGGACAAAAGACATAATAATTAAAATACCAAAACAAGGAAATCGACCAATCTGCGAGAACTGGAGACCAATGACTCTACTTAGCATAAGCGGCAAAAAAATGACCGTAATAATAGTAGAAAGACCCTATCAACACAAAGTTAAGAGAAAATCAAGCAGATTTTAGACCCAAGAGACCTGCATTGACCATATAAATACTTTAACAATCATATTAGAACAAACAGCTGATGTAGAGGAGTAAATCCTCATCACTTTTATAGATTTCCAAAAAGCCTTTGATTTAATAGACAGGAAAATAATGTGGAAGATATTGAAACAATATGTATTCCAAATAAATACATAACAATAATAAAGGTATTTTGTAACAACTCCACTGCATATATGGAACACGAAGGACAACTTACTCAAAAAATCGAAATACAAAAAGGAGTGAAGCAAGGCTGCATTATTTCTCACCTTCTATTCATAATAGTGATCGATTGGATAACGAGGAAAACTGAGGACAAAGGACAAGCATACATTTGAATGTGTTTAACAGTTTGGAAAATTTGCATTTGCTGATGACAACAAACAAAAAACACATGCAGGAGAAAACTATCACGCTTAATCACAATGATAGGAAAGTAGGCTTACAAATAAAAATAATAGAACCAAACTATCAATAAAAACAAAACCAGAAGTGAGAATAGAGGGGATGGGAAGTTGAGGGAGTGGAAGAATTCTGCTATCTAGGAAGCATAGTGAATAGTAAAGGCGGCACACAGAGAGACATAGAAAGGTGTATAGGATTAGCACAAAACACCTTTAATGCACTATATAACATTGGGAAAGCAAACACTAGCAGGAAAACAAATCTCCTTCCGCAGCAATATAAAAAGCACACCACTCTATGGCGCAGAGACGTGGAAAGAAAATAAAAATCAGTAGAGAAAGCTACAGTAATTTATAAATAAATTCCATAGAATTATATGTTGAACTTGTTGGCCAGAAGTAATTGGCAATGAAGATTTATGGACGATGACGGAGAAAAAAAATAGAAGTGACAATAAAGAATCGCAAATGGAGGTTGATTGGCCAACAAGGAATATAACAAGACAAGCTTTGGAATATAACAGGATAGGGAAAAGAGGGAGGGGTAGACCAAATAATACATGGAAAAGAACAATCATGGAAGAATTAAAACAAACTGCCCTAAGTTGGAATGAAGCAAAATGAATAGCAAGAGACAGAAAACAATGGAAGATACTAATAACCCGAATTACGATAGCTGGACGATCCCAAGATAGTGCGTGAAACTAACATCATCACCACATACATATTATCTATATGCCAGTAAAACGCCCTATGGGCGCCCTTTGCTCCAACTGTGAAGCTACATGATATATGATGATGAGAGCATTTAAAGCACTTGAAGCATGGGAAAACACTTTATCGTTGGTATTTCGTACAGACCACCTTCCAGTAGAAGTGTTAAATCTATTATATCAGATTTTTACTGACGATTTAGATAATATTTTATCTTTTATATCACCTTTATTTGATGTTGTCATCTGCATTGGAGATATTAATGGAGATGTCCTTAATTTAAATAATCCCCTACAGTAATGTTTTCAGTCATTTAATTTGGCGCAGGACATTAACGGTCCAACAAAGATGGCAAAAAACTCCATAAGACTTATGGATCCTATTGTATAAATTGTACTGAAAATCTTTCGGTACTGTTAATTCTGATCTTCTTTCTTATAATGAATTAGTATTCTGCGAGTTAAATTTTAAACCAAACAGACATCAGCCAAGAATGGTGACCTTGCGTGATTTTGTGTTTGATGTTTATTCTTCTCTTAGAACTGTTTGAAATACTAAGCCTGATGCCTCTTAGCTCACTCATATTTTGAAACTAACGATAAATCCAGGTTTAGTAGGACAAAAGCTATTGCTAATAACATTTTACTATCTGAATTATATTTTGTTTCATTTTACAAAGTCGATGATCCATTGAACAAGCTTTCTTACCTGATCAATGGAAGGTGGCTATCGGAAGTCCTCTATCTAAAATGGATGTGCCTATTTAAGTATATATAGTATATAGTATATTATCGTCTATCTCAAAGATTCTTGAAACACGTATGTATTCCCAGAGTTACACTTTCGTTACAGACAATAACATACTGCTTAGCTGTCAATCTAGCTTTGAGGAAAACAGTACTGCTACTTCCATCTTTTATTCCGCAAGTTTACTTTATCGCTGCACATGGAACCTAAGCTCTATAACAGTACGTGAAATTTAAATAAGACGTCACATGAAGAATTACTTGTTCTTTGTGTTTACGTTGTTGACTCAGTAAACATCAAAGTCTTATCTCAGTTCCTAGCTATAAAATATCTCTATTTGCCAAAAAACTGGAAGCTGCTCCCCCGCGTAGTGTTTTCGGGCTGAAACTGATTTCAAACAATTGTTGTAATATTTATTTTTGTGTTCTTTGAGCTGTGTCAAAATATTCTATTACTTATCAGTATTCGTATAATTGTCGGCTTTCGATTAAATTAACCATTAAAAAAGCTTAGCCGCGCATGTACGGCTGAAAACCAAACTTACAAAAAGAAAATTCGGATTTTAAAAAAATCAAATATCTCGAAAACTATTCAAGATATCGTGAAATGAGTGACATATTTGGAATCAGGAGAGAAAACTACATAAAAGTGATATTAAAGCCTAAAATGTGAAAATTCGAACATTAAAGTCGAATATTTCGAAAACGGGTTGAGATATTGAAAAGCCAGTGGTGTATTCGGATTCAGGGGACAAAAATACATAGGAATCCACCATCAGTTGTATTCTGCCTTAACGGGAACCGTGCGACAGACACACAGACACAGAAAGAGCGATCATAGTAACCACTTACTTTGTAAGTTTGGTTGAATATAATTCGTTCTAAATTTAGCACAGAATCGAAACGAGTCTGGAGTTAATTTAGAGATCGAAGTTTGTTTCTAAAACTCTGCGGGGTGTTGAACAAGCAGTCAGCGACCGGTATCGTGCATGGGCAGTTGTGACACTTGATACGACCGACTGTGCGAGCCTTTGTGATTTTGAAATGTTAATAGAGTGGATGAAGCAATACGGTCTGTAAAAAGTACTAATGCTTGAGTAGCTTTGCAATACATGTTGTGTGTAGTTTTATTGTGCAGCTGAATTGAACACTCTTTTATTATTAGTATTGCTGCTGATTGTAGACAACTTTGTTGTTTGGGTTGTTGTTTATTGTTTATTGTTGGGGCACTATGTGCACTATGTGTTTGGGTTAGAGAGTATTCGACGAGATGATCAATAACTCTCGACTTATCAGGGATTCAGAAAGCGTACCTGAATAGCCTGGGATGCTTATTTCCCACAAATGCCTTGTGATGTCGGTCTTCTGCTGAGGCGGCAGCCGCGCATGCATATCGCATTGACATAAATTGTGGCCACTGATCTAGTTAGCGTTCGGCTAATAAGTACCAGATGCGGCAGGCATCCGTGCTGCAAAATAAGAGGATTTAGCCAAACATGCTTTAGTACAAAGTTGTACATCTGATGACTTCCCGTCTTAAAAGTCAAGAAGGAAAAATATATTTCAATGTATTAATTAAGAATGCGTTGACATAGATGTCCCATATTTGGCATGCATGGGTATCTATAGTTCAATAATGCATCCCCTTAATGGTTTGGAAATCGATATACAGAGGGCGTTGTTGTAGATAAGGATTCACCTGTATCTTTTATGCTACTTTATTTGAATACACCCTATTTAATAAAATTAATATGTGTAAGTGTTGTTGCTGTGTCAAGTGTGAGTCTCATATATTTCTTGTTTTTCCTTGGAACGGAGGTGGGCCAAGTGTAAAAGTATATTATAGCTAACTCCGCCTGAGTTCGTGTAGTGGTTGGAGCAGATACTTTCTTTTTTAAATTTTGTACCTACTCTATTGTTTATATTTAATAAGGACGATTATTATTATTATTTTTGTTATTATATGCTTAATATTTCATTTCCGGAACATATTTTATTTATTGTAGTGAGTATCTATAATTAGCTTTTCATTTATCTATGACTTCATATATTTGTGTAACTGTGTGTATTGAATATTAAAATCTAAAATCTAAAAACAAGCAAAATGTTGAAACAATTAAATATAGTGGCCACGCAACATTTACAGAGGTACACAACCTAATAGTAGCCATATGGACAAACGAAAACATCCCGGATCAATGGAATAAGAGCTTAATATGTCCAATAGACAAAAAAAGAATCGACTTTAATGTAAAAACTACAGGAGGATATCTCTTCTCTCTTAGCCGAAAATATAAAGTATTTACCTACATCATCAATAAAAGACAATTACCCTTCACCGAGAAAGCTATTGGAGAGTACCAATCAAGATTTAGAGCCGGTAGATCCACCACAGACCAACTTTTTACTGAAAGGGACACATTATATGATATTATGCTCGAATTTAGGCTACCAATAAAGCTAATTAGACCCATCAGAACCACAATGCCAAAAAGAATGGCGCACATCAAAATACAAAATCATTTAACAGAACCAATAGAGGTAACCCAAGAATTAAAACAAGGTGAACGTCTGGCTCCAACACCTGGTCTTAGCGAATCTAGTACGAAAAGCATCTGTCAATGAGAACAACTTATTGTACAGTAAATCAACCCATATAGCAGCCTATGCCAACGATATTAATACAATTAATTATTACAGCAAAATAAATCTACATAGCATACTTCGCGCTACTACCAATTTTCAAAAACATATACATACACAAGAACATGAAAAATAGAATATATAAAACCATCATACGTCCTATACTATGTTATAGAGTTGAAACTTGAATATTTAATCGGAAAGCAGAGGATGCAGTTAACACATTTGAAACAAAGGTTTTACGCCGCATACTTGTGCCGATAAATGACAATGGAGCTTGGAGAATTAGATACAACCATGAAATCTACAACTCAAAGAATTATCAGCCGAAATGTATAGGAGAATGAATAGAGTAAAATGGGCAGGACATGTGATGCGCATAGAAAACGAACGACATCCCAATAGAGCTATCCAAGGACAAACGGAATGAAGAAGACGAATGAGAATATCCAGGAAAAGATGGGAAATAGATGTAGGCGCGGATGCAAGAAATGTTCGGAAGGTACACAACTGGAAAGCATATTCCATCGATAGAAGAAGATGGACAGCAAAAGTATAGGATTCGAAGGTCCTAATTGGGCTGAATTACAACGTAAAACTTCGTTTTTTTTAATGCAAGTCGTAGTTGGCTTTAACATCATAATATGGAAATGTCGTACATAGGAAAACGGTAGTGTTAAAAATGACAAAAGATCGTCTATACCTGCGGTCATGTAACAGAGTAAAGTTGTTTACTTTATTTTCGGCGCAACGAGAGATTCGTGTTATACCTAGGTTTGGCAGTACTAAAGAGTATTATTGGTGACACTGGAAGTCGATGTCAAATTTGAGGTTAGTTTGTTTGTTATTTGACACAGACTGACGCAAAACCTAACCTGCTACCCATAAATTTAACATAGACTGCCAGTGCCACCAACAATACACTTCAGTACTGCCAAACGTATAACACGAATCTCTCGTTGCGCAGACAATAAAACAAACAACGTTGCTATGTTACATGACCCTAAATATAGTCGATCCTTCGTAACTTTTGACGTTGCCTTTGCCCTTTATTATAGAAACCACCAAAGATGAGCCCTGCGTCATCACACGCCGAATTTAGTAACGACAAACATGCGTGTACATTTATTCACAAATTCCATGCGCACAACAGTGATAGCATTACAATAAGCGTGTGTTATGATTAAAGTGCTTATTTGATTAAAGTAGTTTAAGTCACTTACGCGCGTCGTCACTAAAACGTCAACTGTCAAGTAATATTTGTGAAGCCTTGTTCGTTTTTTCGGTGTTTTATAACTACGTTTTCAGATTATTATTTACGATTTCATACAAAATATGTCTATGAAAGGTGTTGTGTCTAGAGGGAGATAGTGAAAGAACGGAAGTGTTACGTTAGGTTAGGCGGAAACATGTGAGGAGGCGGCAGTTCGTACTCGCTCGTGTAATATGTTGTACGTGCGCGCACACGTTGTCATTTGTTAGATAGATAAGCTACTTATCAGCATTGTTCACTTTGTATCTTGTGTTGTATTAAAAGTACTCGAACCTAATAATTGATGTTGTTGATAATCACCGATTAAACACAACAAAAGGTAAAACGTTACGTTCGCAATCTCAGCAGCTCTTATTAAATTTATTGGATTACTTCGAACGAGAGAAAGAAAATGGGGGTCATCTAATTCCATTGTCATGTGTACAAGAGGTAAATAAAACATAATTCACCTCATTATATTTCACATCCATCGTTTATTTGTAGAGGGCAGCGGAAGCTCTAGGCATTAGCGTTTCTACTGTGAAAAGAGTTAAGAGTCGTTCTAGTATGAATCCAGTTTTATGTAGCCCTGGCAAGAAAATACCACGTAAAAAGTCTACTGATTTACCGGATTCTTATAAATGGTTATAAGGGACACCATATACACGATGTATTCGGAAAAAAGCACGTTCTCATCAATTCCCTGAATACTGAAGTGAAAGAAAGTCATATTTTACTCAGTAACACCAGCTTAAATCGAGTTCTACATGATATCGGTTTTAAATTCAAGAAAGATGATAACCGTAGAGCACTAACTGAAAAAGAAAATATTGCTATTATGCGGCTCCAGTTTTTAAAACATTTCATGGAGAATCTAAATTCACCTCATCCACTGGAAGTAGTCTTTATGGACGAAACGTGGATTTATTCTAAAGGAAATTCTGGAAAGTAGTGGCAAGATTCAAATATTCGCAGTGTTAAAAAACCCGAAGGTTATGAAGGAAAACGTTTTATTGTGGGTAATGCTGGGTCTAAATTAGGGTTTGTCGAAAACACATCTCTATTATTTGCAACAAAATCTTTAAAAGAAGACTAGCATGGGGAGATGAATACAGGAACCTTTAAAAATGGCTCATCAACCATTTAATTAATAATTTTAATGAGCCTTCATTGACAAATATTGGATAATGTTCCTTGCCATTCTGTTTTAATAGGAAGAAATCCGATATCATATAATGGTTGAATACAAATTCCATTAATCACGATCCAACACTGAATTACTCGTACTAGCCAAATCTCACACAAAAGAAAAACGCTATGAAGTAGATGAATTACTGAGAAGTTATGGTCATAATGTTTTACGTCTACCACCACATCATTGTGAATTCAATGCCATTGAATTAATATGGGCACATGCAAAACAATATTACAATAATCACATAGGCAAGGATGGTTATGGTGATGATCGAGTTCTTGCAATGTGGAAGGAAGCATTAGAACAATGTACCAAAGATGTGTGGAGTAATTGTGTACGTCACACTGAAGCAAAAATTAGGACTTGGTATGAGCGTGAAAGGATTTTAGATGTAACTGTTGATGAACTAATCATTCATGTTGGCAACGATTCAAGTGACTCTAGTTTAAGTAGTGGTAGTGATTAAGAATTGTAATTATTAATATGTTTACATTCTTTTATTTTAGTCGTTATCTAAATTCCTATGTTCAATTGAATTATTTTTTGTAGAATTGCGTTGCGGAAGAAATACAGTTGTATATTTATTGGTTAGATTTTTATATCATTTGAAATTGTGTATTGGTAAATGATTTAAGTTGCATATAACCTTAGTCATCATAAAAGCAAATAAACGCAAATAACTAAAACAGTATAATAAAAAATGGATTTTTACATTTCTTAGTCTAAACGAAAATAATCTCACTGACAGCTGTTTGTTTCCCGGATAAAGCGCCATCTATTGGCTCCTGATTGCTTGAGAATACAACTGACGCTAATTTGACTAGCAAGTAAAATCTTACATCATACGGATAGCATTGATGACGCAGGGCTCATCTTTCGTGGTTTCTATAATACATATACGACATTTACGTTTACACACTGTCGCTACCTTCAGTAATATAGCAATTACGGTTTTTTCTTAATTCATACATATCCAGCAGGCCATGAAACTGAAAAACTACGTAAGTTTTAAGTTTAATTGGTTTATGCATTAAATAAGAGGTATAAATACAAATTATTTTGATGTAAATCAGAAAATCATAGACTTAATAATACTAATCATTTTCCAGTAATACAGGACGATGGTAATTATTCTTATTTGAGACATAATTAATCACCTCCATTTAAAAACCCCACATAATGTATGGTAATTTAATTTAATTCATATAATAAATATAAGTGCTAAAAATTGGAAAACTGGAAAATCGTGATATTCTATTTCCATTTCCAAGTATGAGTTGGGGGCAATTTAACAGATACATGTCAAGGACTTAAAACCTAAGCATATTTTAAATGCAATAAAATTAATCAATTAAGTATTTCGGTCGTGTACAGCAAATAATGGAGGAAGCTGAACAACGTTTACAAGATTATTGTATAAATCTTGAACTTAAGTATGTGTGCTTACGTATTGTTGTTAACTGTTGTTAATGGAAGCGTAAAACATAAATTATTAAGACCTCGTTTTTCAATTATATGACCTACTGGATATTCCTTAAATAAGATTACTAACAGCCAGTCTTATAAAGACCACTAATCTGAGATTAACTTTAATTCACTAACGTTTTGATGCGCTTTTCTTTATTTTAACAATGGATTAAAGTTAACCTCAGACTAGTGGTCTTTATAATACCGGCCGTAAAGCTTGTTTATGATAGACTATATACGGGCCTATTGCCATAAGAGTTCGTCCTAATAGCATTTTTAAATATTTGTTTAGGTCCCTATCGGGCTCCTCTCCAGGTGGCGGATAGGGGAACGTCCACAAAATATGATGGATACCGGGGTAATATTATACCCGGGGCGGACCAAAACTAGCACCCGAGCGATTACCGGTACATGTGATCAACCCATAACTTGTCAACAGCTACGGGTGGAGGAACACGCATAGGAAGAGCACCCTTTTGCCCAACTGCTAAGAAATTGACACTAAAGGCGAAGGAGCTACCAATGAGTAGTCAACTGCATAAGGATGCGGAAAGCCATAGGAGGACTACCGCATTAAAGATCCGTAAGAATATCCCTAGTATAGTCAATATGGCAACCAAGTTAAAGGGAATTATTAATATTATTACTCATGGACCCCAATATCCAAGAAGCGGCAGAGAAAGTAATTGACAGGTAGACCGCTCGGCTTCCCAGGTCGTCACCAAGCGAAATCCCGGTGTAAAAAGAAAAAACACAAGCGTAACAAATAAACGTACTATTAACAATATAAAGATAGCAACCTGAAATGTCCGCAGCTTATTCAAATGTAATACGGGAAATGAAAATAATTAAGATAGACATTCTTGGAATAAGTGAGATGAGATGGTCAGTAAGTGGAAAAATAGAAAAAAAATATCATGTAACACACTACGTTGGTGGCGACGATCCTCAACACCAATATGGCGTCGGCATAACTGTTACGAAAGAAATTGACAAATTAGTTACAAATTTGGTTCCATACTCAGACAAAACTATGCCAATACAAATAAAAAAGTTCGGTAAACATAAACATAATGCAAGCATATGCCCGAACAGGCAAAAAAGAAGACCAAAGGGTCGAAAAAGTACTTAAAAAACAACATTAAATCCCAAGATATCTGCATTATAATGGGTGATTTTAATGCAAAAGTAGGAAAAGGAAAACAAAGTACGGCAATAGGCAATTTCGGACTTGGAAAGTGTAACGACAGAGGAGAAAAGCTAATAAATTTCGCTGAGGAAAATGGATATATCCTCACCAATACTATGTTCCAACACTACCCAAGAAGATTATACACATGGACAAAACCCGAAAGGGCAAACAAACCACAGAAACGAAATCAAATAGATTATATAATGATCAACGAAAGATATAAAAATAGTATAAAAAACTCCAAGACATTTCCAGGGACAGGCATATATTCTGATCATAATCCAGTAGTTGATACGTTTTACTTGCGACTTAAGAAAACGAATAGAATACATATAAGTGTTTTAATACCCAACAAATATCCGAACCTGAAATCAAAGATAAACTAACAACACGAATTAACGAAGAGTTAAAACAGATAACAAGAGACCCGATTGAAGAAGAAAATATAGACAATGCATGGTTATCTATTAAAGAGAAAATTGTAAATGCAGCTAAAGAAATCTCAAAAACGAATATACAACAACGCAAAAAGAAGGAACGGCTAACAACAGAGATATTAGAGTTAATGGGTAAATAAAAACATCAAATAATACAAAGAAGTTAACGGAACTATAAATAAAAAGATACGGGAAGTTAAAGAAAATTGGGTAACAAAGAAATGCGAAGAAACTGAAACACTGGAAAAAGTTTATGATACAAGAAACATACATAAAACAGTAAAAGAGGTATGCAATTTAAGCAAAAAATAACATTATGGTTTAATTACTGATAAACAGGGAAAAATAATCATAACAGTAGAAGAAAAACTTGCTAGATGGAAAAAATACATGGAAGAATTATATCATGCTGATCGTACGGAACCAGTAAACATAAAATATACAGAAACAGCTCCTCAAATAACAAAAGAAGAAATCTTAAATACGATAAGGAAGGCCAAAAAGAATAAAACAATCGAACCAGATGAAACTCCAACCGAATTAATAAAACTCTTAGATGATGGAAATGTAAACCTACTGCTAGAACTATTTAATGCAATATATAAAACGGGAAACATACCACAAGACTGGCTGAAATCTACATTTGTTACTCTCCCCCAGACAAGTCAACGAAGAAAATGCGAAGAATATAGGAACATCAGTCTACATCAGGCCACCAGGGCCTAGTGGTTAGAGTGGCAGACTAGTAATCACAGCCATCAGCGGTCCCGGGTTCAAACCCTTGGGGAGGCACAAATTTACCTAGAAAAACGTAGAATATCAGTCCTTCTCAGGACTAACCAGGAACACCTGAACACGGGAGTAGATCAAAACTCCCGAAACGAAAATTACATATCTGGGTTACTAGATCAAAGCTGCGATCTCGGCGACAGAAGCAAACGGACAGAGATGAGATGAAGCCCGGGGCCATTGCCTTGGCAACAGCGAAGAGCAGGTAGACTCCGTAAAATGTAAGAAGTACATGATGACTCATGCAAATCTGACCAGCAAGCTCCAATCAGCTGATGGGCAGTGGCGTAGGGTTTTCGTTGTAAAGTTGGGGTACTTGTATATTACAAAATATAGAACTTTTGAGTATCAAATTATTGTATTTACCATATTCTGGAGATTTTGTAAATACAATGTAATTACAAATTTGAATTAATAGGCACTATGGCCTATGACGTACGTTTTATTTTATGCTGTCTCAGATTTTTGAATTTTGGAAGATATTTGCACTCGATATCTCATTTTCCCGATTTAAATTACCCCTGTAAACATTTAAATGCGACACATTACGAAATAAAACAATTTTAAGTTAATATAATCATGATCTTCTGGTAAACATACAAAACATCCGTAGAATAAAAAACCGCCAAAATCTTTAATTTTCAAGTAAATAATCTAACAATAATCAGGCATAATAACATTTTACAATTTTAATAATAGGCTAGCTAATCCTAGTCAAAAAGAAAATTTTAATAACCTCAAAAAAACATATATAAACCTATACTAAATTTAAAATTTTACCTAAAAAATTTAATAATAAACTTCTCCATAAAATAAACATTTAATTACTAACCAATAAATTTAAATTGCATCGTTTGTATAACCGCAATTGCTGGCACAAACTATATTAAAACTCTTTTATCATGTTTCAGCATCAATGTTCTTAAAAAGAATAAAATACGATGCAGGAGTAACTGCAACGTTAAAACATTTTATTAGTTTTAAAACCAACTGAAAAATAAATATTGTATTACCTTTAGCAAGGAAAGACAAGAAAGCACGTTGCGAAACAAGAACTACACCTCCAGAACAGCTAACTGCAAATGCTAGGTTATAGGTTATAGAGTGCGCGTCCCGCGTGCTGCGCCACTGAATTCCAACCTCCCCTTAAATTTGAATGTGAACTCGTCTAGGCAAGAACTCGTTTCTGCGCATTATGTACTTCTTACATTTTACCGAGTCTACAAAAGCATCAACAGGTGGATGTTGCAGCGAGCTTACAACGGATTTGGTGCAGACGCGTATCAAGGACATATATCGGCTTTAGCGACTTGTACACAAACGGAATTTAGTATAATTAAGAAACTTAGGGCTACATTTAATTAATATCTAGATTTTCAGGGATTTTTATGATATTCCCGCGTTTCTTATAATAAAGGTACAATTACTTCACCTGTTGCATTTTTGTGAGTGACAGCAAATACCGGGGGCCGAGGGAGCAACCATCTTGGCGTCGTTGCACTATGTTCCTTGGGACACCATGACATTGATACAGGACCATACTTAGGTTTTCGTTTTATTACTCTGTCTTTTACCTATTACCTTGACTGCGGAATTGTAAATAACGCTGTTTCATGTAAAAGTTGAGTTGAAACCAAAATTCTATAAAAGTAAGAGAAGCAATTATCCTTTGATCTTTTAAGCCCTTAGGAACCCGCGTTTGGAAAGTAACTTGTTGCCTAGGTGATATAAACCTAACAATTTGTGTAAATGTCAATGATCCTGAGATTAAAAGAAAGAATCCGTTGCATCTTTTGAGTCACATGCAAATTTTAATACTACCGGAATATTTTTTAAACAAAATAATAAGAGCTGTTTGTGGCATTCCAAGATTTTGAGCATCGTTGAAAGATAAGCTAAGTAATTACAAGTAAGACAAATGTAGCCCTGAGTTAATAGCAACATTTCGGCTCAGTAGACCCTTTTTTGTAGGTACGGTGTAAAATTCAAATACTTTAATGTGTAATAAATAAATAATTAGCTAGAAGAGATAACACGGCAATATATTGTCCCATATCCGGATATTGCTATTTAAACTTACGGGCAACCCATCGTGCTAAATATATCAAATTTTTTTCTTCGGACTGATATAAAGCTTATTTTTTAGGGTTTGGTGGCTGAAAGACGCTGAATATAAACTTTCGCTATTCTAATATTCTGAATCTGGGTAATCATTTATTGATCTCATTTTCGTCAAAAAATTATCAGTAATTGGAACTTGAACACCATTTAGTACCTTAGACATCAGGTAAATCTACAGTATTTGTATGCCTCTGCACGATTCCAGAGCTTTTTCCTAGAATTATCATACATATCCTGTAAATGGCGTTGAAAGGAGATCAGTGATCATGCAGACCTCCTCTATTCATGATCTGAAAAAATAAATTATCTAGGGAGTGCTAGCATGTATTTTATATTATATGCTTTTCCATGCCATTGCAGAGAACTTTTAAAAGGGTAATCGAGTTTACATTTCTTTTCGAAATGTCTGAAATTCTTGTTTTTGTGGAACACATCATGTTTAAAATTATTTTTTCGACGACTGACATTGAAAGTAGAGTTTTCTCACTGTCATTTGACAACAGAAAGTTGACATTTGCCGCTGAGCGTGCGTTTTCATCCCTTTGCCGCTCGCCGAGCGTTTTGGGTTTCCGCGTGACCAAAATAGATAGCCACGTCCGAATGATTCCTTGACAACGCCCGTCATTTGTGGAGATAATCGCGTCACATGTCATAGACTGCGAAAATAATGTTAACTTGATTGTCAATTCATTTTTGGGATAAAATTAAATTTGATATTTTCCTTTAATAATATGCTCAGTCGTCGAAAAAATAGTATGTATATTTCGAGCTAAAAGTGCGCTTGCCGCTTTTGCATGATTGCTGGTTTCGACTTCGTCTCAACCAGCAATATTCATGCGCAAGCGGCAAGAATGCACTTTCAGCTCTTAACATACAATATACTATTGTAGACTTTATCTAATACTTCATTCTGCGTTAATTCTACATCATACAGATTTTTTGTTGACAGAAGCAGTGTAGGAAGTTAAAATGTCAAACAAATTGCTTATTTTTCAATAAATTTTGCCGTACCTATAGCTAACAGGGAGGTGATCCATCATGCTGATAGTGGAGGTGTCTTAATTAAAAGCAATAAAACGTAGTAGTCTTCTCCACGTACATTTATTAAAAAGGCGACATGTTTCGAAGCCAAACTGGCTTCATCTTCAGGCCAAAATGATCATCTACAGAGGCATATGGTTAACAATAGTGTACAATGTAAAGAGAATAACTTACTGGTTAAAAACAGGTGAAACCACGTGTTCAAATTTTTAGGTTAAGTTGAGGTTATGCGCTGAAGGCGAGGTAGTAATACAAAATTCACAAAGAACACCACATTGGAGAAGAAAATTAATTCAATAACCAGCAAACTACGTTATAAAGATCGTTGTACTGGTTATTACATCAAATTTAACAAATAGCAAGTAAAATAGCGACCATTCTCTGACGGAGAAGGCACTAGAATGGGAAATTTACGGTCAGTACAAAAATAACTAGAACCAGATCAAAAGTCTCTAAATTCAATGACACTGAAATTACCAGAGAGGGTCAGAAAGTAAAAGAACAAAGTTAAAACCAAAAAGGCAAAGACAAAACAACTATTTAATATTGAGGAAAATGTAATTAGTATCAAAATCTGTGACTTCATTGAGTCTGTATTCATTATTGTTGGACATAATTTCAAAAATTTCGAGTAAATTCAACAACCTACCTTTATTAGCTATATGTAAAATTTTATAATCTTTATTAGGATCAAAGTTGTGGTTATGTTCCAAAATGTGATTAGCAAAGGCTGATTTATTAGGTTGGTCGATATTAAAGTTGTTGTTTTTAATGCAAGCAGAATGTTCTTTGATTCTTTTTTTGAAAGTACGTCCAGTCTGACCAATGTAAAAGCAGTTGCATGACGAACAGTCGAGACGGTAGACACCAGATCTATCTAATAAAGGGGTGGGATCTTTATTGAAAACTACCAATTTCTGAAGGGAATTGGTAGTAGAAAAAGAAATTTGAAAATTGTATTTACTCAGTATGTTTTTAATGGACATTGAGATAGTACCGTAATAAGGGATTGAATAAAAAGTTTTGTTATCCAGGTTATTGATAGGGGTTAAGTTTGTAGAAAATTTAATACGGAGTTTATAATAAATAGGTAGAATGAGTTGAAGAGGATAACCGTTTTTGATAGCAATGTATTTAATGATGTTAAATTCATTGTTGAAGTTTTCTATGGACATAGGAATTGAAAGTAAACGTCTGAACAAAAATTGAAAATTAGCAAGTTTATGGGATAAGGGGTGAAAGGAAGAATAAGGGATAGTATGGTCAGTACAACTGGGCTTCCTATAAATACTGAAATTTAAAAAATTAGTAGTAGAACTATTGTTTTTAGTAATCAAAATGTCTAGAAAAGGTAAAGAATTATTGTGTTCAAATTCAAAAGTAAATTTAATATTAGGGTGTACTGAGTTTAGCCAGGTGATATAATCATCAATATTAGGGTTATTAGAATTAAAAATAACCAGGATATCATCGACGTACCTGCCCCAATAAATAATGTTATGAGTAAAGGGGGCTTCAATGAAAATTTTGTTTTCAAGGTTATTCATAAAAATTTCAGCTAGCAGAGGTGATAGGTTAGATCCCATGGCCAAACCAGACTTTTGTTTAAAAAATGAAGAGTCAAATTTGAAAAAGTTTTGTGATAAAGCTAAGTTTAAACAAATGAGTAAAGTTTCAACTTGGTTGTTATTAAGGTCTGAATCAAAAAGCATTTCTTTTAATAAAGACACACATTCATTAGAAGGAATGCTAGGAAAAAGGTTGGTTACATCAAAAGAACAAAGAGTGAAATTATTAGGTAAGTTTAATTTTGATAAAGTTTTTGTAAGTTCTATGGAGTTTTTTATGGCAAATTTAGGTTTAAAATTAGTGACGTTACGAATTAATTTGTTGAGCCAAGAGGTAATGACCGATACTGGGGTGTTGGAAAAGGAAACAATGGGTCTGATAGGGATGTCAGGTTTATGAATTTTAGGGAGGCCATATAATTTAGGAATGGAAGGGTTCATAATGAGTAAGGAAAGGGGGTTAATATTTTAAGATTTAATAATATCAAAATGGTCTCTAATCGTCTGTCTGACTGCTGTAATGAAACTGGGAAGAGGGTCTTTATTAAGAATTTCAAAATCAGGAGAATCAAGAAAATCACAGACCTTGTTAATATACTCGCACTTGTCTAAAATGTACCTATAGCTATTTTTTTATTTCGAAGTAGTTGTAATGGTTTACAGCTCTAGTAGCAGTGTGAGACTGTAGACAGCAGCCAAACTTACGTTTTGTCTATGAGTTTTCTCACAGTTAATATGTTCACGTTTCACTTTGTGGCAAGAAGTCATTTGACTACTACTGGTCGTTGACATTTTCATTCTGTTTTCAATGGGCGAAATGGCCCATTTTCGTAAGCAGGGGGCGAAATATGTAAGTTCTAAAACGCAAAAGTACTTTGCATTTAGGAACGTTTAGGTTAATTTAATGAATAAAATGAAGCAATATATTTATCAATGTATTATTTTAACATAAATAGTAATTTTTAGCAATATTATTGTTATCGTTAATTAAAGAAGTAGTTTCTTAAAATATGTAAATTACGGCTTCCAATGAACCGCCTTCGCTTTGGAAAAAATCTCTCCTTTTTGAACCCATAGAATAACATTTCGCATTCTATATACAAAAATAACTATGTTCACCTAAATGTGTAACGAATTTATAAGAAAATAGCTACATAAGCAAACTAAGAACATCTACTGGTGAACTGAATTTAATGCAGGCGACTGCAATCATTGCATCAAGCTAGACAGTACTGAACTGGCAGTGACTTAGACTTCTTCCCTGTACACCGCAGTGTACCCTCTCTAAAGCTATACGACTGAGATAACCTAGGAGAGTTTACGGACCTTAGGTCATACTACTATAACAATTAAACATCGTCTGTAGGTAAATAACATTTCTTATATAGACTGGGTTATCAACAGCCTAAATCCGATACAAAGATTACGGGTCAGAAGTGAAAACAAGAGAAGAGCTGCACAAGAACATTTTAGAACTATGAGGAAAAATTACACAGAAAGAATGCAATCTATTTGTGCAGACGCTGCTTTCAAGATATTTGATATGTTGTGTTGATGTGGAAAAAATGGTAACATTTTAGCAGATATGACAAATAAAACGAACTATTATATCGTAATTGAATGTTGCATGAAATGTTTATGCAGCACATGAATCGCTGCCTATTACTAAACCTGACGCACATTTTAGAAATTGTAGCCGTTACATGAAACGCTAACTTATTTCAGCTACTAGCTGGCTGTTTTTATTAGACATTTCATGTAATGCTGCAAAAAGAACTAGCGCTTAGTGAAATTATTAGTTGAACATGAGAAAAACATTTTTAAATACTATCTTATCTGTTTCATTGGGTATTTGAGACACCCCGTATAACCAAACCGATAAAGATCGCCCAGTCGGTAAAGAATATTTAAAGATGCGATGTAGATTACTCGATATAGATGTAATATTTATCGGAGCTATACTCTACTCTATGCTACAACTGTATAGATGAAATCTTTACCGTATCTCTATGATATATGTACCTGTTACCTTTACAGTTTTATCTTTACCACATCTGTATCATAGCTTTATTCAAGCTATAACGCACCTGTACCGCAAGCACACATTTTATCTTTAGCGGATCTATCACAAATATATACTGGAAATCTTTACAGTTTTATCTTTATCGCATCTGTAGTATATCTTTATTCAAGGTATATCGCGACTATATCGCAAGCAATAATTTGATCTATATCGTATCTGTAAAAAAATATATATTGTGTCGATACAGTTTGATCTTTACTATTGTATCGTAAATCTAGACACTACCTGTATTCTACTTGCGCTCATCAATCACCAGCTGACCACGTGAATTTTGTGTGTTGTTTAAACGATGGCGTTCTCCGATAGTTATAAAGTTTATCAATTCAGTGAAATTATGGAAATTTGTGTCCTTCCGACCGATTGGGTTAATAAGCAGGGTATTTTCATATAATTTGCTATTTGAGGTTATGATAATATTTATTTGTGATTTTTAGGTGAAATATAATAGCAAAAAGCCATCTGAGTATATTCGCAATCAGAAGCAACCGTACAAGAAGTGGCCGGTATATTTATTAGCTTGTAGTAAAATTATTATAACCAACAATATAAAAATAACAAATGACTGTGCACCACTTCTTACTCACTGTAATTGTAGCCTATAAATTTATTATAACAGCCAACAGGTTACCAGCATATGTACCGCTGTTGTGTAAGTATGAATGCTATATTACTAAAACGTTGAATACTACTGCAAAACACCAGATCAGCCAAGTGGTTAAGCCGTCAGACTCTCGTACCAGAGGTAACCAGTTCGAATCTCCGCCAGGGCAAGTATAAGTATAGCGCATTTTTAAAATCACAAATTTATATAGAAGTATAATAAGCAGCTACGAAAACAATTGCAGGTGGGTTTATAAAATTACAAACAAAAAAATGTTCGCAAAATAGAGTATAAACTTTTTTTAAATTTATATACAGTTTGAACCTATATCGCATCTTAATGTGGACGATACAGTATCAGAATAGCATCTGTAGACAATCTATACAGGGTCTTCGCAAAATCTATACCGTATCTTAACGGCAGCTTTATTGCATCTCTATTTGAAATATCTACCATCTGTATAGGATCTTTACAGGAAATATACATGGCGAGTAGCGACAACTATACTCATTCGATACGTATACCCTATCGTCGCTCTATCCATAGGGTAAAGACGGCCTGTATCGAATAAAGATTTAAGCACAGGCTCGATACAGGTTCTGTACTGCGTGGTTATACGGGACATATGAAAAACCTTGCCGCATGCCATCAAGAGCCGTTAACGTCAAAGTTATTTTTTCAATATTTTTGACTTTCAAAACTCCTGCTCTACTAAATTTTGTCAAATTACATCCATTTACTTGCCCTTTTGCTAGCTCTAGAAGACGAGGATTTATTTAAATATTCGAGTAAACACAAGGAAATAACGAAAATACATAAATAAGTCTATATTTCTTTTATATACATAAAATGTTATTCTAAACTAAGAAATGATTTGTATAATTTATGGACGGGCCCATGAATAGGCAACAGCGGTGTTGAGAGGGATGATTGGTGGCGTCTGAAACTAGTTTATCGATCCTCCCCAAGTTGAAGCCGCGTAGCTAGAGTCTTGATCTATAACAGGACAATTAGTGTACAAAGATGGCAGTTCTATTTCTGACCAATTCGGTGTTTCAGTGGTGGATTTCGACTTTAGTACGACCCCCCAGGGGAAACCTTTTCCCGTAAAGCGGATTTGTGTTAGTGACCGAGGTAGTACTGGTTCCCTTTTGTCGAGTGAGTTTGCCTTCTGTTATTTTTGCCGAAGATGGCGGCAGAGAAGGTCTTCCTTTTATTTTAGCCGCTGGTCGGAATTCTAGAGCTAATTTCTTGGGACGGAGTTACAGGAAAGATATAATGAGTGGCTACTGAGTGGCCAGCTGCGTCAAGGGGCGTTACAGAAAGCAAAAGCAAATACTGGGGTTAGAATACGATTCTAATAGTCGGCCACGTACAGAATGAAATTCTCAAAGGCACGGCATCCTATGTCATGTGAAGGGGTAGACAGGGAGAGAGCCTACGATAGATAACTATCAAGGGAACTCGGGGTGGAGAACAAAAAGGTAGAATTGTAGTCATCCACCGTGAAAATTGAAAAGTAAAGTCCTTTCAGCGGCGAGGGCGGCGGCGGTCTTAAATTAACAAAGCCCGGACTGCTTTGCAGCGAGCGGTAGGTGCTGGAGGCCTTAACGGCTCCTCGGGGCTTTTAGGTCTGGATTCTGAGCTTAACTCAAGTAGACGGTAAAACGGCAAGCTCGCTGTGCAGGTTGGCTAGAGGCTGGTATGCCGGGCTGAAGTTCGGTATTCAGAAGCATGGCAGTTTGTTTATATACTGTCTGCTATCTTGTGGGGCGCGTGTTAGTTCGATTGGTGAGATTTAACATTATTTCGCGTCACAGGAAACAAGTTGCTCACCTTACGCGTTTTGTTCAAGTGCAACTTGGTGCAGCAAGTTGCGTGACTGCAAAGCAATGAGAGACAACATTCCCCACGTGCTTCGAAGCTGTATGATAACGCACTAAAATTGTAAATTATTGCCTGCACCTCTGTCAAATTTTGTCTGTGATTTTGAAAACGCAAAGGCCCATTATCAATTATTCAATAAATTTGAACTATTATTAGTTAGCATGTTCAGTTATAACACATTAGTAGGCACCACAAAGAAACAGTTACGCACCTTATTTTTGTTTAAGTACACTCTCCTCTACGAAACACATTCTACATCATACCAGAAAGCTCGGAATTAACATTATCCAAATGTTTCGATGCTGTATTAACACGCATTATGACTATACATCATCATTTGTAGTTCTGCTTAATTTAGCATAATTTTGAACTGCAAACGTCCTTGTACAACAAATTGGAAATATTATTAGTTCGAATGGTGAGATAGAATACGTTCTTCTACGTCAAAGGAAACATTTGTACAGCTTACATTTTGCTCAAGTACAGCCTGGCCCAGCAAACTCATTCTACATTACTTCAGAGAACTGGTAATTAATTTTCTCCAAATCTTTCGCTGCTCTATTAACGTTCACGGAGATATTGATTCATTATGAAATAAATTTGAACTATTATTAGAATAATGATGCTTTACTAACTAAAGTATGATCCAAAATTATTTTCATCTAGTATGGCCATGGAATAGTTTCTAATTTATGAATGCAACTTCGTTTCTACTTAAATGTCAAACCTAAAATTTGATTTTTAAGTGAGTTATAGTTGCATTCATAAATTAGAAAATATTCCGTAGCCATACTAGATGAAAACAATTTTTGATAATATTATATTTTGCATCAAAAGGAAACAGTTATACAGCTTACCTACCTCTTGTGCAAGTGTACCTCCGTCTAGCAAACTCAGTCTACATTCTACATTATCACTTGCTGAATTTAAAATGGGTTAGCGGGCGCCTTCTGGGAAACGCATTGCTTATTGTTTTTTCCACGACCGGGAGTAGAAGTCGGTCTCTATAGCATCAAAAATGTGACAGAAGTAAAACATTTACTCCCTAGAGACTAAATAAGACAAAAATTTCCCTAGGGAGTTTTCATTATAACTGACACAACAGTTATGTCAAATTCGAGGTTATCAGGTTAGGTTTTGCGTCAGTTTTGACACAAACTGACGTAAAACCTGTAGGTAATTTCTGGCACAACTTCTAACTGCACAAATGGCTTTAAATTTTTTTTGTTCAACGCTCATATTTAGAAAAATAATGAAGACTAGGTTGACACGAAAATGTCCTAGGCATAAAACTCAAAGCTTAGAAGGTAAGAACGCTTCCGTTGGTTTTAAGGAAAAAATGATAGCTGACAGCTGCCACAATTGCAAACAATTGTCAGTTGCCTTGATACCTGTACGTGTACGCTGTCTTTATTTTCAGAAGTAATACTATAAGTACTTCGATATTATCGGGTTATATGTCGATAACTTGTTGCACAATAATAAAAGAGTGTCAGTTTGACAGGTTAAATAGTCCGACCGCGTCAGCGGGAGGATTATTCTGTCAAACTGACACGATTTGTTATTGTGCAGGAAGTTTGAGACGTATAACCTGTTCGAAGTACGCATTGTATTCGATTTGATTATTTTGTGAGTAAATTTTAATATTAGGAACAAATAAATATTTTATTGGCAGCTCGATTTGTTTGAATTAACCTAGCTGAAAGTCATCTCCATGAAAATAACATCAAGTTGACAAAAGTTATGTATTGCGTTGCCTAGTGAAGTTACTATAGTATAATCGATTTTGTATAATCGAAATTATACAAGATAACTTAACTAAATCCAGCCTTTTGATTGGTTGAAATCTCTAAGAATAAAATAATCATAGCAATAGTACGGATGGGGCCATAATTATACAGAGAGATTTTGATTACTACGAACACGGCAGACGATATGTCGAATTAACAAATGCCGAGAGTTTGACTTTGACAGTTCGCGTATTTTGTCAGTAGATAATATATGCTGTCATTTCTATCTTAAAATCGATAACTACGAAGCAACGGATCAGTGCAAATTGTAAAATGGTATTATCAGGGTCCAACGGTCCGGGAAATTCAAAATTCTTTCACAACATTTGAAAATAGGCGTTCTTTATCGTTATCAACGTTACATGGAGTTATTTCAAATTTTTTAAACTTTGGATGTGTTTCTCACCAAAAGCACAAAAGCCCTAATGTTCCCAATGAAGACAGGTATTTAAAAGAGGTTTGTATTACCGCTAATGACTATCTAGACTATTTCTTTAAATAAATTGCAGAACTAGTAGCTTTAGCTGCGATATTCTTCCCGTTGGCCATTTCAGAAGTATGGAATTTTGTGAAACTGTGACAGATATGCCTAAAACTTCCTCTGAAAAGTGGTTTTCACTACAACTAACGATTTGAAGAACTCCGTTTAAAAATTAAAAGGGTTGTTCAGAGTACTAGCACTAATACGTTTCTATGATCGCTTAGGATATTGTTTAGCGCAAGAAGGCAGGCTCTTTGAACAAGAGCTAATTTAAACTTCTTGAATTTTGTTGTTTGAAATAAAAATATGTAGTTTTATTTTTGTTTGCATCTTTTTTTTATTGAGTTAGTTTGTTCGGAAGAAATTATTTCTTTCTTCAGTATGCGTTTTACTTTAAGAACTACCTTCTTTTACTGTACTGTTAATCTCTAAAAATCTTGTTTTTTAATTTATCATCTGAATTAATCACAGAATAACAGTACCCCATACATTCTATCTGTGATATAATAATTAATTTAAAAAAATTACACTAGGCTTCTGCGTTGAACAATTACTTAAACAATTAAAGCAGACGACCCGTGGATTAATATCAGAGTACCTTAGACCGACTGTCCATCGGTCTTGGCGTATTTTTAGGCAATCGTAAATTCGCCTTGATTTACTCGTGTTCGCAGTTCATGAATTTTCACTGTATAAGTAAGGCCCTTACAAATGAAAACACCATAAGATGTCCGGGCATTTCTATTTCTACCTGCGAAAATTGCACATTAAATATAAACATCTATAACCATGATAAAGAAAACAATAATTAATATATTATTTTGTATTTACCTGAGTACCTCGTTTGCACTTTTTTTTGATTAGGTGGAAATCCGAGTGACAGGACTGTATTATAGAATTTCTTACAGATGGCGCTGACTTGGCTTGCAATGATTTTTAATTATTTTGAGAGTATTTCTGCTGTATTATCTCAATAAAAGTTGTAAAATGCATTTTTTTATTATAAACTTCGGCTTTGATACAATAATCTACTTTTAAACCATTTTTTAAACGAGAAAAATCTCTGTGCTGGTTGCAAGCATTAGTGCGGTAAAAAGCGAGAATGATTGTAAATTTGAAGTTTCCGATCGTTGGTTCCGTGCGTAGTCACTTGATTTTTAATAGAGGAGTGCAAAAAAGTATTTTATTCGCAATCACATTGTAATGTGTCAATTTCATGACATGACAACAGCTGGGAACTAGATGATTACTTGAAACTAGCGAGGAAATTATTGCATACCCCGAAAAATATTACATACCTGAAGAGTGGGGTGTTTCCATGGTAACAAAACATTGAGTGGGTTGTTTTCATGGTAACAAAAATATTAGCTACATCAAGATATCTATTATTCAGAATTCAATTGTAGTTATTTTTAAAATTAGATGATTGCAAATAAAATAGTATTCATACCACGGTGGAAAGTTTCATTCCTGTCTCTCGACAGTAATGAAACACTTCCCACCTCGGTATGTAATATACTATTATTCGCAATCACATTGTAATGTGTCAATTTCATGACATGACAACAGCTGGGAACTAGATGATTACTTGAAACTAGCCAGGAAATTATTACATACCCCGAAAAATATTACATACCTGAAGAGTGGGGTGTTTCCATGGTAACAAAACATTGAGTGGATTGTTTTCATGGTAACAAAAATATTAGCTACATCAAGATATAATTATTCAGAATTCAATTGTAGTTATTTTTAAAATTAGATGATTGCAAATAAAATAGTATTCATACCACGGTGGAAAGTTTCATTCCTGTCTCTCGACAGTAATGAAACACTTTCCACCTCGGTATGTAATATACTATTATTCGCAATCACATTGTAATGTGTCAATTTCATGACATGACAACAGCTGGGAACTAGATGATTACTTGAAACTAGCCAGGAAATTATTACATACCCCGAAAAATATTACATACCTGAAGAGTGGGGTGTTTCCATGGTAACAAAACATTGAGTGGATTGTTTTCATGGTAACAAAAATATTAGCTACATCAAGATATCATTATTCAGAATTCAATTGTAGTTATTTTTTAAATTAGATGATTGCAAATAAAATAGTATACATACCACGGTGGAAAGTTTCATTCCTGTCTCTCGACAGTAATGAAACACTTCCCACCTCGGTATGTAATATACTATTATTCGCAATCACATTGTAATGTGTCAATTTCATGACATGACAACAGCTGGGAACTAGATGATTACTTGAAACTAGCCAGGAAATTATTACATACCCCGAAAAATATTACATACCTGAAGAGTGGGGTGTTTCCATGGTAACAAAACATTGAGTGGATTGTTTTCATGGTAACAAAAATATTAGCTACATCAAGATATCTATTATTCAGAATTCAATTGTAGTTATTTATAAAATTAGATGATTGCAAATAAAATAGTATACATACCACGGTGGAAAGTTTCATTACTGTCGAGAGACAGGAATGAAACTTCCCACCTCGGTATGTAATATACTATTATTCGCAATCACATTGTAATGTGTCAATTTCATGACATGACAACAGCTGGGAACTAGATGATTACTTGAAACTAGCCAGGAAATTATTACATACCCCGAAAAATATTACATACCTGAAGAGTGGGGTGTTTCCATGGTAACAAAACATTGAGTGGATTGTTTTCATGGTAACAAAAATATTAGCTACATCAAGATATCATTATTCAGAATTCAATTGTAGTTATTTTTTAAATTAGATGATTGCAAATAAAATAGTATACATACCACGGTGGAAAGTTTCATTCCTGTCTCTCGACAGTAATGAAACACTTCCCACCTCGGTATGTAATATACTATTATTCGCAATCACATTGTAATGTGTCAATTTCATGACATGACAACAGCTGGGAACTAGATGATTACTTGAAACTAGCCAGGAAATTATTACATACCCCGAAAAATATTACATACCTGAAGAGTGGGGTGTTTCCATGGTAACAAAACATTGAGTGGATTGTTTTCATGGTAACAAAAATATTAGCTACATCAAGATATCTATTATTCAGAATTCAATTGTAGTTATTTATAAAATTAGATGATTGCAAATAAAATAGTATACATACCACGGTGGAAAGTTTCATTACTGTCGAAAGACAGGAATGAAACTTCCCACCTCGGTATGTAATATACTATTATTCGCAATCACATTGTAATGTGTCAATTTCATGACATGACAACAGCTGGGAACTAGATGATTACTTGAAACTAGCCAGGAAATTATTACATACCCCGAAAAATATTACATACCTGAAGAGTGGGGTGTTTCCATGGTAACAAAACATTGAGTGGATTGTTTTCATGGTAACAAAAATATTAGCTACATCAAGATATCTATTATTCAGAATTCAATTGTAGTTATTTATAAAATTATATGATTGCAAATAAAATAGTATACATACCACGGTGGAAAGTTTCATCCCTGTCTCGAGATAAAGTTAACCTCGACGCTACGCGTCTCGGTAAACTACCTAATCTCTCGACAGTAATGAAACACGTCCCACCTCGGTATGTAATATACTATTGCGTGACTGTTGCAGAAGTAAACCCAAAAAAACACGACTTACTGTCAATGTCAGTAAATAATTTCTGGTAAATGATAACACGAAATTGGTAAGTGTAACGGTTACATTTGTCAATCTAACACCAACGGATTGGTGTAAAATTTGAAATTTGATTTGTTTTATTGGTTGAATTGAGTCATTTGACATACACATGCAATAGTCTCTGAAACCTTTTTGTGGCATGATAACATGTGATTAAAAAAATCATCAGAGCAGGCCAGAAAGGAGACTTAAATCATGTGTTGGATTAAAGCAGGTTAAAGTTGGAACATTAGAACTACCAGCATAACCTTTTATAACTAAACTGGTGGAAAAAGTTGGGGATATAAAAAACGATTGTATAAAGAAATTGTTCTACAAATTCAGCGTGTTATGCCAACTATATACAGGGTGTTTGGAATTGCACGGCACTATTTTAGGGATGTGTTCTCCAGCACGAAATAAACAATAAAGTTCATGCAAACATGCGACCTAAACGGCTTCGTTTTCAAGATACAGGATGTTGAAGTTTGAACAAAATTTTTTTTGCATTAAAATAGATTTTTGTTTTTTATTTTTTGCATGATATAACGAACAGCATTTTTTTACAGCATTCAACTGACTTCTTAAGTACACTCATTAATAACATATTCAATTTGATAATAAACGCGAAGATAAGGTGCCGAAGTATTCTTGGAAAGTACCGAAGGGCACCTATCAATATTTTTATAACAATAGACTAATTCATAACATTGAACTGTGAAGCGGAGTGAAGTGCGTATTGACAATTTTTATGATAAATAACTGGTTTATAACGTTTCATTGTACCTACTAGGAGTGAGTATTCTCGGAGTATTCTTGGAAAGCACAGAGGGGCGCTTTTCCGGAGTGGGGGGTACCGTATATTTTTTATATTTAAAAAGGAAATAAAAGTTGACACAAATATAACAGAAATATTAAACAAATAAACGTAAACTAAATAATATGGGATATGGAACCACCACCTTCATCTATGCATATTCTGATTAAAAATTTTCAGCATTGCCGGTTTTAAATCGATTTCTTCAATTTTATTTCTAATTCTTTCCTTAAGATCCTCCATATCAAAAACAGGAGTTGCAAATATTAATTTTTACTTCCTTTTACAATAAAGGAAGTATTGGATTCACCCCAAAAATTCGAAATTGAGTTTTGAACAGATCTTCACGTTTTAGAGTCCCCTGAACGCAAAAAACATATTTTTTCATTGGTCTGTCTGTGAACAGAATATCTCAAAAACTAACAGAGGTATGGCGTTCAAACTACATATATAAGTTTCGCGTACTAGATGCGACAGCAAGTGTTTGAAGAAAATCGCATAACCGGAAGTAGTGTTTACTCTTGTGATTTTTCAGTTTTTTTTTTCGATTTTTTCAAAAACGGCTGTAACGATTTTTTTCAAACTCCACATTTTTATTAAATTTTTAATGTGTATTGATGTGAGATAGGTGATTTTCCAGTTGAATACTTCTAAAATGGGTTTCTACTGTTTTTTTTTTTCTATTTTTTGTTATTAACTCCTATTTTAAATAGAACAGCCGGTATATTATTACATTTTTGAATTCAGCTTAAAATTTTAGAGAAAATTTTTCTTGAACTACGCTCTATTTTGTACCGTTTTTTGTAGAATTTGTAATTTTTGAAAATTTTTGACAAATGCTTAAAAATTTAAAATACAATTTTTGGCTAATTATACGATCACTGTAAAATGAAGTTGTGTGCGTGTATCACACTAAATGTTTTTATATATGGCCAGAAGAAGAAATCACAGGGAGTCATATCACAAGACCGAGATGTAAATGGCACTGGTGTAATTAAACTTATTACACGATTATCAAAGAAGTTCAGGTTTACTCGAGTAGTGTGAATTCGTGCCCCATCTTGTTGAAAATACTCTGCCACTAGTTCGTCATCATGTAAGATGTTCATGAACGGAGATAGGATTTCTAACCTATATCTCTCAGCGTTTAGAACTCCTTAAATGTCAATATATGTCTTTTAGTTATGATTTCGCAAAGTTTTGGGATAGTATTAAAAAAGTTGAATTAATGTCAGTTACTCCTGAATTATTTAAAAGAAAATTTAAACAGCTTATTATGGACGGTTAGGGTTTATGTGATTGGTCTCAAATAGTTCTCTTTACTAGTTTTTTATTTTTTTTTATCTTTACTTGTATTATCGCAGCTAATTTAATTATTTACACGTAATACATTTTTGTAAATTCTCCGGTGCAGGGGGAAGAAAGGGTCTTCCTGACCCCTCACCCTTTGATTACATATCAATAAAGCATATTATTATTATTATATATGCACATAATGATACATATTATCAATAGTTTGATAAGAGTTTTTACTTTCAAAAATATTGGCCCGATAATTTTTTTACTCACAGGTGCCGACACTTTTTTTAATTTTATAATTTTTCCCAATCTATGTTTTAGACAAAAAAGTTTAATTCTCCCAGGTAAGTATCTTATTTAAGGGCCAGTAACCGCCCTTGATTAGTATGCTATGTCGTAATATTCGTCGCTACACTTTTAAAATTTCACAGTTAATAAATCAGATGATCCACAGTCTAATTGATCATCAGTATCGGAAAGACACTGTGAGAAGTTTTGTTGCAAAATGTTAACCAATCATTATTGGTCACCAGTTTAGAGTTGTGTATGATATGCCACAGTTGGGTTTAAATCTCTACTGTTTTAAAACCTATTTATTGCATTATTGTATGTTGGCGCCCTCTATGTTACACACATCTTGCGATCCGAACACTCATACATGCCAACTAAAGTACGTGTTTTTCCTATAAAAATTTTGAAGGTCAAAAAATGTAGGGTTTATATTGGCATTACTTGGATTCCTTTAAATTAAATATGTTGGTAGAATTGGTTTTAGTAACGTTTTAGAACTAAAAATTGGTGGGAAATTTAAAATTTGGCATTATAGAAGTTTTGTTTTTTAGGTAATTTTTCGTAAACTTCTGCTTCTGGCATGTTAGGCTGCAGATCCAACAGTTCCTCTGCACACTTCAGAATTGCTTTTTTTACATTTAATTTTAAAAGATTCCGTTTTTTACGCGTATTTATTTTCAAAAGAGAAAAGCTGACAATTTAATTTTAAATGTCAAAATGACACAAGTCGTTTACAGAAAAACCTGACGAAAATAAATTTTCTAATAATTAAAAAAACAGTTTTGAAAAGTTTATCTTGACCTTCAAAATTTTTATAGGAAAAAAACGTACTTTAGTTGGCCTGTATGAGTGCATGCTGCGACTGCAGAGCAGTACACGCGTTGCAATTGCCACCAATTTATTTTTGGTAAATCTGAATTATTTGCGCGGGCTTTTTAAAATGCTCATTTTCATTTCTTCTTGTTTTAGTTGTTTAATATATTAGTGTTACTATTCGTAGGTAATCTTTTAGGATCTCCCTTAATATTGAATCGAGAAAAAAATAATGCTTTCCAATTCTGAGAAAATCGATTCATAGCTTTATTAAAATGTTTTATTATTTTTCTGAAGCTAAATAAAAAAATGTATTTAGCTTCCAATACCAAGAAATATGTCAAATTTTTCCATTACAATAGTTTGCTGCCTTAGTATTAATCACATTTTAATTTAAAAAAATTGGGGAGTTTTGTTATGTTGCTCCTATACTGCAAGACCATCAATATTCTTGGAAAACCTACTTAAAACTGTACGTAGTGGAAAAAGTAAGTAATAACAAATATATTAAGAAACATTATACAATTACATAAATTAATTAGTTGATCATGGGATTCAAGGAAATTAGACAAACTATTAATTTTGAAATTTCATAGAAAAGAACAAAGCAACGATAAAATAATAGCTATTTAAGTAACAAGGAATGTAAGGCTCTATTAACATTCAAGGTAGGCAAGTACAAGCCAAGGCGCAGCCGCGGCTTGTTGCCTGCCGAAAATGTTAATAGGCGATACATTCCGAGTTATCTTATTATATTTTTCCCGCTGCTTATCGAAATTTTCCTAGATTTTTGAAAAAATCGTTTTGTTTGTCACCTGTCACCAGGATTAGTTTTCGTGAGTCGTGTTACCTGTGAGTGTCACATGTCACATAAACACTTGCAATTATAAACAAAACGTCTAAGTCTGCATCTTGAGTTGCTAATTTTATTATCCTAGGAACTTAATAATAATATTAAGTTCCGTTGTCAAGGGAAAGCGGCGAACAAATATAATCACCGACTTACACGTTTTGTTACTAAGGCTGTATCACCGGTCTAGGACGTTTAGACGCGATTCTTTAGGCGCGCATCTTTAGGAGCGCACTTTTAGGCGCCAGCGCTTTAGGCGCGGACGCTATTAGGCGCCTGGACGTTTAGGCGCCGCAACTTTAGGCACGGGGACAGTTAGGCGCCACATCAAAGAAATTAACATTATTCTTGATTTTAAAATTTCTTGTTAGGTAATTATTGCAGTCATTAACGTTGAAGAAAAATTCAAACCTTCATAAACAAAATATATTCGGCTGTTTGACGAGTCTTCTTCAGTGTTAAAGTTTTAGAAATTTACATATTTAATTTACATTGTATCGATTATGAAAAATGAGTTATTTACATTTTGTATATGGATAGTTTAACGTGGTGAAATTATACACACCATATACAAAATGTAAATAACTAATTGTTCATAATCGATAAAATGTAAATTTAATATGTAAATTTGTAAAACTTTAACACTGAAAAAGGCTTGTAAAACAGCCGAATATAGATTGTTTATGAAGGTTTGAATTTTTCTTCAACATTAATGACTGCAAATTTTAAAATATAAATAATCTAGTCGTAAAACAAAAATTTACTACATTATTCTTGATATGTGATATATTACCTAGCTGAAATAAGTTATGTAACTAAACCTCTTTTCTAAACATACTTAGAAACTGGTTATTTGTGTAGGTAATTGCAAAATATGATGTTATTTAGGAGTCTGAAAGTTTTGTAGGAGTAAAAAAGATCCATTTTGCACTTGTTACAACACTAGTTTTTGTGTAAAATATGAAATTTAAAAAATTACATTTTGCAAGTCCTGCACGATTAATATCATTGACTTAAATTTTCGTAAAGGGAATGTGTGGTTGTTATCAAATCTACGCTCCGAAAAATTGATATTATACCGAGTGTTTCACTTAAGGTACGAATATAGGGAAATCGTATATATGCATATTGCTGCTTGCTGCTTGACTTGATAGGATTGATAATGGTATCAATCGAAAGAGGAAAAAGTGTGCTTAATTTGATACTATTCTACTTGAATTTGTTGCTTGTTTAAGATAAAAATAGCTTAAAAACTGTAATAAATATTTTGCATTTTATTCACAAAAAACAAACCAGCCATAATCAAATTTGTTTATGCCAAAATAAATGTTATCAATTCACATATTTGCTATTTGTCAAAATTATTGCCGGTGATTATCACTGCCCTTGGTAAATTATAGCTGAAAATAACATTTATTTTGGCATAAACAAATTTGATCATGGCTGGTCTGTTTTTTGTGAATAAAATGCAAAATATTTCTTACAGATTTTAAGCTATTTCTATCTTAAACAAGCAACAAATTCAAGTAAAGTAGTATCAAATTAAGCGCATATTTTTTCTCTTTGATCGATACCACTATCAATCCTATCAATGCAAGTGGTAATAAGCAGGAATCTGCATATATACGATTTCCTATGCTATTTCCCTACGTTAGCACCTTAAGTGAAACACTCGGTATGCAGTCGAAAATTGCTAATATTGATTTTATTTATTTTCTTGAAATTAAAGAGGCACAAGGCAGGTTATTTGGGCACACCTATCTATTCAATATTTAGTGAGATAATGTCATAATTACTCCAGGTAAATATGGTTGCAGTTTGAGTCCGCCCCGTTTTGGGCATTATTCTTACTACTTTTATTTTCTTAGTAAGGAAGAAACTGGTTGTCAATATTATGGCATTTTAAAGCTAACCGTAATCCGATTTTCTGAAGGTTTATTAAAATCTGCTAAATACTGTATAACAACGATTGAGTCATTAGGTACAGTTAACAAATAAGCAAAGTTATTAAAGCAAATTAAATATCCTGGCCATTATGACATATTTAGGAATTTCCAATCCAAATAAGTCTTTCTAAAACTGAGTTTTAAATCCTCCTTTATTTCAAGGTTCGTAAATATAACAAGGGATATATAGGCCATAGTGCCCACTCAATTTTCATTAGTTTCGTTTCGCAAGTTGTGTTGTAAACCGGTGAAGTGATCATCGTCACTTTTGTGGATTATATATTGTTTATGCCATCACTTTTTTCACTCTTTCCAGAGAAGTGTTGAAAACCAATTACTTTAAAATTACGTCAACTGACCTAATTAGCGTACTCTGAACGTAAAAAAGTACTACTCGAAAAAAAAAATTTTTAACTTTTGATTTGGAGAATATATAAATACTGCTCATATAAGACATTAAAAAACATAGAGGATGTGATTTTTAGCAATTTTATTTGCTTAAAGTTTGAAATTTTGTATGGCATGTTTTGAACACCCTGTATGCAACAATTTATTGAAGAAGCATCTTCTGGTTCCAAAGGTTTTTTAAAATTGTGAACATCTCTTTTCGTCATGTGCCATTCCAAAATTTAAGCAGCACGCACTTTTCAAAATAACGCTCTGTAGATTTCTTTTGTCAAAAATTGATATGTGATATCTAAGCAGTGTTTTATGCAAATATCAGAGCAATCATTTAATGACAAGTTTTTAAAGATCGGTTGTAACCTTTAAAGATTTACATATTTTTTTGGTGGGCAGTTTCTTGCCGTTGACTATCGATATGATAACCTACTAATACAACGGCACAGCTGCCTTTCCGAAAATATAAGATAATAACATTAATCATTTAGAAATGTCAAAATATAATATTCAAAATTTCAGTTTTTACACGAAAATTGCAACACGTGCAAAATTGATCTTTTAGTCGTCGAAAATGTTCCGACTTAAAAGAACAGCTCACATTTTGTAAGTAGTTAACATAAATAACTAATTTCTACGTTTTTATGAAAGAGGTAGTTATGTACCTATTTACAGTTAGACAATACAGTATATGTTCAAACCATGCGGAAACGTGTTTACGTGGCGCCTAACTGTCCCCGCGCCTAAAGTTGCGGCGCCTAAACGTCCAGGCGCCTAATAGCGCCGGCGTCTAAAGGCTTCGCGCCTAAAAGCTCGCGCCTAATAACGCGCGCCTAAAGGTGCGCGCCTAAACGTCCCTTTCCGCTGTATCACTGACTTACATCATCAGCAGCGGGAAAAGTAAATTATATAATTTATGTTTATTACGTTGAATTTCATACAAATAAAACTTTGATTACAATAATATATATATATATATATATATATATATATATATATATAGTAGGAGAAATTTTGACTGGGATAGGGGCGAAAAGCTCCAATCTCAGTACTTGGCAGAATTCAGCTTGACTGGTTACGTAAGAAGACCACTTATAATTATAAAGTCGACGTTTCGATTTTATTTAAATCATTATCAAGACCTGTTGGGTAATTACACCGATAAGAAGCGACATTCATTTATTACATTAGAAAGATCTTACCTAAATTACTATATGGTACCGACACATGAATAATGAAAAAACATGTGTTGATTGAATGTCTTTACAAAACATGGGGAAAAGCCGCAGATCCAACAGAAATGATGCATGGGTTAGGCCCGAATTTTCTGCTTCCAGGTCACACATTAAAAAACTTACTACACATTTAAAACTGTTAAAATTAATTGATTTTTAAATTTACGCCAACATGGCCGTCGATATGATAACAATTAATAATCTAAATAGTTGAAATTTGCGTTTACGCGCATTAGCAATTGTCAGAAGGTTGGTGTCTGCGCGAACTGCATTTATTTATCTTACATACAAGGGACGCTCCGAAATTTGGGCCGCCAGTCCAAGTAAAATTGAAATAAAACGTTTTATTAATTATTTAAGCGAACTGTCAGTCCAAATCTCAGTCACAATAACAGAAACTGCCTTGTATTTATAAGAATTTTGACATTAAAAATTGTTGTTTATACTTGTTGTTGGTAGTAACGATCGTAAATATTTGTTTGTAGCTTTTATAAGTTGCTGTTTACCGTTTGGAAATGAAACTGTTCGATGTTGTGGCGAAATCTCCAAGGTGGACTGGTTCACTTCTTTGATGTAATTTTTAGGAAAAATTATTGGTTCTTTGCGGCTGTAAGTTTTCCACTTGTATTTCCCCCGGCTTCTTGGTGAAAATCGGCTCGATTCCCGCAATCCTTGTGGGTGTTCTCGTATAATTGCATTTTTTCATAATGTAAAAGTACCTTTTTTCAGCTGATGTGGTTACATTGTAGGAGAAATTTTGACTGGGACCTTCTGACAATTGCTAATGCGCGTAAACGCAAATTTCAACTATTTAGATTATTAATTGTTATCATATCGACGGCCATGTTGGCGTAAATTTAAAAATCAATTAATTTTAACAGTTTTAAATGTGTAGTAAGTTTTTTAATGTGTGACCTGGAAGCAGAAAATTCGGGCCTAACCCATGCATCATTTCTGTTGGATCTGCGGCTTTTCCCCATGTTTTGTAAAGACATTCAATCAACACATGTTTTTTCATTATTCATGTGTCGGTACCATATAGTAATTTAGGTAAGATCTTTCTAATGTAATAAATGAATGTCGCTTCTTATCGGTGTAATTACCCAACAGGTCTTGATAATGATTTAAATAAAATCGAAACGTCGACTTTATAATTACAAGTGGTCTTCTTACGTAACCAGTCAAGCTGAATTCTGCCAAGTACTGAGATTGGAGCTTTTCGCCCCTATCCCAGTCAAAATTTCTCCTACAATGTAACCACATCAGCTGAAAAAAGGTACTTTTATATATATATATATATATATATATATATATATATATATATACTTTGATTACAATAAAAAATATATATATATATAATTATACATAAGAACATAATTAAAATGAACACGGAAAGTTCATTTAACATGAGCAGTTTTTTTAATTGAGTTTTATTACATAATTCTTTATGAAAAATTTTGAGTGCACATCATTTTTCTTTGCCGGGAAGGCTGTATGATTTTATGCATGTTTTGAATTCCTTCAGAAATATTTCTTTTTGTTGGTTAGATCACGGTTTTCTTTCAAAGTAGTGTTTTCGTCCATCTTTACTCTTTCGTTTCGTACTTTTCGTTTCCTGTTTTCCTATAAAAGTGCATTTAGTTAAGCATTTTTTAAATTATTTTTCCCGCTGCTGATTATGTAAGTCACTGATACAGCCTTAGTAACAAAACGTGTAAGTCGGTGATTATATTTGTTTGCTGCTTTTTCTTGACAACGGAACTTAATATTATTATTAAGTTCCTAGGATAATAAAATTAGCAAAGCAAGATGCAGATTTAGACGTTTTGTTTATAAATTGCAAGTGTTTATGTGACATGTGACAGTCACAGTTAACACGACTCACGAAAACTAATCCTGGTGACAGGTGACAAACCAAACGATTTTTTCAAAAATCTAGGAAAATTTCGATAAGCAGCGGGAAAACTATAATAAGATAACTCAGAATGTATCGCCTATTAACATTTTCGGCAGGCAACAAGTCGCGACTTCGTCTTGGCTTGTACTTGCCTACCTCAAATGTTAATAGGCCCTTATATTCCTTGTTACTTAAATAGCTATTATATATTGTTTTTTAAATAAAATCATAATATACAGTTGAGAAACAGCCAGCGACTCCCAAATTTGGTGTAACATGTTCTATGTCAATTATACTAAAACAATAGGATATTTACGATATGATTTTTCCAGACAAATTTAATGTTAAAAAAAAGTATGGGCGATTTGCTTTTATTTTTGAACTGTGACTGAAAAGTCAGATTTCAGCAATCCTATTAATTTTTTAACACAAATCTGTGTGTAAAAGCTGAAACCCCTACTATTTATTTTTACGTAAGATTGTTTGGCATACGTATTTTTTATGTCCATTGCCGTTTTTGAGTTACAGTATAAGGGAGTATATCGTGTGTTCCAAAAAAAAAAACTCATTCGCATCATGCCATGATCGAATTGAAGTTTTCCGTAACTTGATACCTACCCATTGAAGCAAATGAACTACCATAAGTCAGAGAGAACTAAATTACATCTTGAGCTTGAACTATTTTCCTAAAATATACAAAACACTAACAAAAACAATTTTTATTGAGTGTTATGATTATTACACTCGTTGTTGTGTAGTACATGCCGTATTATTTTCCTTTTTGCTTAATACATGTAAACTTAATGCGGTGTAAACTTTACCTGTCACAGTGACAGATGTTTTCACAAACAATATGCAATCTGACATTCACCTACAGACTTAAGTTAAAACATGACTAGATTTTGTATCTTTCTTTCCAAGGCCTAAATGAGTTTTTTTTTACACATCATAAAATTGATTTTGTCATCACTACAAAAACTTCCTTCTCTTTTCGATGTTTAAAAAACAAAAATTACATTAAAACTCAAAAATGGACGTGAATATGAAAAAATGTACACTGTAATCAAATGTATTCAACTTAAAAATATCAATAAACAATCTTGATAGAATTTTTAGATATTTTCACAACGAAATTAATTCCGGCAACAAATAAAATTGGTCAAAATTTCACTTTTTAGGCTAAAGAAGAACGCCCATTTTTGTTTTGACCTGTAATAAATGGTGCTGTTGAGTTTACTGTAGCTTAACAAATAAAAGAATTGATCCTATAACTATGCTGAATTTTGTACAATCCGGTACAATATGTTTACTCTTGTGATTTTTCAGCTTTTTTCGATTTTCTCAAAACGGCTTCAACGATTCTTTTCAAACATTACATTTTTATTAAATTTTTCCAGTTGAGTACCTCTAAAAAATTCTATTTTGGCTTTTTTATTAACTCCTATTTTATAGGGCATTATGGAAAACTAAAAAATTTTAAATTTGAAACTATGGTCATGGATTTTATGTATAAGAACGACTACAACTACAATAATTTGACTGTCACTTTCGGTTATACCGAAATTCGCTATCAATGTTGTTATTTTAAATAGAACACCAGGTATATTACTACATTTTTGAATTATACTTAAAATTTTTAGAGAAAATGTGTCTTTTCATCTATCTATTTTGTACGGTTTCTGTAGAATTTATAATTATTAATAATTTTTGACAAACGTTTAAAAATTAAAAAACAAATGTTTGACTTATTATAAGATCAATGTAAAGGAAGCTGTGTGCGTCAATCACACCGGATTTTTTTCACTGCATTCTTAGATTGAATGCTTTAAAAACAAAATTGTTGAATCTAGGTTTTATTGGCAATGGTCAACTATGATCAAAACTTATTTTCATCTATAGTATGGCTATTGAATATTTCCTAATTTATGAATGCAGCTACGTTTATACTTAATGTCAAACTTGACATTTGTTTTATAAGTGACTTATAGTTGCATTCATAAATTGAAAACTATTCCATAGCCGTACTAGATGAAAATAATTTTTGATCATACTATTTTTGGCTTCAAAACTTTGCTGCGGCATTAAAAAAGGTAGCATAATACCGAGTTAAACAAAGGAGCATCCAAATTTGAACAAGCGTGATTGTGTACCTCATTCACCCTATTTATTTGATTCTGGGCAGCCCTTGAATATGATTTTTTTTACCACCGTACCAAATATTTAGTTATAAAATGTTGCTAATGTTAAAATGACATTGACCTTTTATAACTTATGAAAAGTAAGTTAGAGAAAATCCATTCGTGGAATCTTGCTGGATAGGAGGATCCCCTTCGTGAATGAAGAATGAACTGCCAAATTTTGCTTTGATTTTAGTATTTTTTGTCACCAACCAAAAATGCACATTTAAAATTTAAAGCCTGATCAGAATCACAAATGGAATGAACGGGGTATACAGTATCTCACAAAACACTCGAATCTTATGTGCTCCTACTTCTCAGACAATCGATCGGCACACTTATACTGATGCTGATTTGGGCAACGTGCACAAAAGCCCATTTGACTTTCTGAAAATAACTAGAAGGAATATTATCGTGTAATTACATTTTTATTAGTTTATTAGTCGAGTCGCAAGTACTGTAAGACCTAGATTGCGATGTATCAAGTGAATTACGTAGCATCTCTAGACAGTTCTATTTTTACAGTTTTTCAAGCTGCATTGTTCAAAATACGAGAACGACCAAATACGTAACGAATTAGTGCGCTCCATGCGGTTATGTGCTCCTGATGATTGCCGGTGGGAAGGACGCCGATGTGCGTCCATGCACACTCTACCCTACCTACTTACTTACTATGTAATTACTAACAGCAAACAGACAGGCGCATTTGCATAGTTTTTCGCTTTATTTTTCAACAATCAAATTGAACTTGCTTTAGTGTGTCCTGTATTGTTTCTTAATGGTTATGGGACTCCACATTGGGCTAGTGGCTGTACCAGAAGTTATATTTCCAGTTTAGATTTTGCGGTAATAAATAATCAATTACAAGTTATACTATATTCATATACAACGATGCGGCGGTGGAGCTATTTCTAAAAATATAAGAGTTATACGAAATTTTTGCTTATGTAGAAGTTGTATGTACGAAGGTGGTGCATTATTATATAAAGTGGGAGTTTTATTTTCCAAACCTTATTTTTTCTTTTGCACGGAGAGTTCAAGATAAATAAGCATTTTAACAGCGTTTGTTATCCCTTTAAATACAGTTTCTTAAGAGGTTTAAATGATTTTATGTTTAAACTGGCATATCTGAATAACAGTTGAGTTTAGGGTATGAAAAGGAAGCTCATTGAAACAATAATATAAAAACATGCAAAGCGTACCATTAAAAAAGTCTGGTGTGATACACGCACACTATTTTCTTTTACAGTGATCTTACAGTTAGCCAAAAATTTGATTTTTAATTTTTAAGCATTTGTCAAAATTTTTCAAAAATTACAAATTTGACAGAAACCTTACAAAATAGAGAGTTAGTTGAAAAGACAAATTTTCTCTATTTTAAGCCAAATTCAAAAATGTAATAATAAATATACCAGGTGTTCTATTTAAAATAGGAGTTAATAAAAAAAGATAAACAAAGTAAACCCATTTTAGCGCTATTCAACTGGAAAATCACCTATCTCACATCAATACACATTAAAATGTAATAAAAATGTAAAGTTTGAAAAAATCGGTAGAGCCGTTTTTGAAAAAATCGAAAAAACTGAAAAATCACAAGAGTAAGCAACATACTTCCGGTTTTGCGATTTTCTTCAAAAGCTTTCTGTCGCATCTAGATAGTACACAAAACTTATATATGAAGTTTCAACGCCATACATCTTTTCGTTTTTGAGATATTTTGTTCACAGGCAGACTGATAGACAGACAGACAGACAGACCAATCAACAAAAACATGTTTTTTGGGTTCAGGGGACTCTAAAACGTGAAGATCTGTTGAAAACTCAATTTCGAATTTGTGGGTTGGGTCCAATACTTCCTTTATTAGTAGCTTCAGCGTACTTATGCGAACGTTTTGTCCGTCTGTCTGTCTGTCTGTCTGGATCGCCTGTAACTTTCGAACGGCTACAGATATCGAAATTTTGAAAGGGGGCAAAGTTGTTGCTAAGGTCCCGAGCACCTTCATGCGCTATTTGGTTTTGGCTTTCCACTTTGCAAAATTTCCAAGCATTGTAGCACAGTGGCGGTTTGTCCACTTGGCGCCATCTACAGAAGCTCGGTGGTCACGTTTTGAACTACACATTCTGAAGCTACTCGTTAGACCTGTCCTTGAGCAGTTTATTGTAAAAGGAAGTAAAAATTGCAATCTTTTAGCACCTTGTACAGCTATAATACTCAAGCCACTATTTTACACTGTAATGGTAATTCACAGAAATCTTTGGTAACATTCTTCCATTCAATTGTTTGCTATTACTTGCAGCAACTGTTTAAATTTCGACAGTGTTTTGCTTAAAATCGTTAATATGTCTAAAACTGTTCATGTTATATTAAAATTACTAGAACTCGTGGGCAGCCTACGTCTGGCCCTACCAGCGTAAAGAAACGGTTAACAATAAAAATGCTTGCTTAGGCTGGTGGCCAGCCGACGTCCGTCCTTGCCAGCGTTAACAATACAAATGCGGTCTCGCCATTTGTGCGCGCGCGCCACTTGCTAGTATGCAGGCCGTTCATGCTGGGTGTGCGCGCGCCTGCTTACTTCATCGGCTCTTATAATATAAGATTAGTATCTCTGAACTATTTTGAACCGTCCTGTATAATTAAGAATATTTTACTAACGTGCACCTGCAGCTTTTTCCTCTTTGATTGGTTATTATAATCGGTACACGATGTGTTTGACGGCATGCGGAACATGCAGTGGTAAATTTTGTTAATGATCAACGTCGCCTTTGTATAATCTGTGCTGCGTAGCGATGCTTTGTCGAATCTGGTTTCTAACACGCATAAAATTTATTTATTTTTACGCCCTGCTCAAATTATTTATCGACGTAGGTTACTCAATTTTGGCAAATTATAATTCACGATTCACTTTCGCTTGCACTGCAATTTAGTTATTTATAATAACAGTTAACACATTTCTGTATTTTCCATATGTCGTCATACATACTATATAGCAACACGGTCTCAGTAACATTTCCGTTACATCTTCTTACGTTTAAGAATTTTGCTTACTTTGAAAAATAATAAATGTCCAGGAATTGTGTTGTGGTAGCTATTTTCACATATAATTTACTTGGAATGGCGAGACTTATGTCGCTGCTTTATCATTGAGGTACGTTTGGTTGCATGTTCCCCTGGTCTATTTTTGCCAAATTTGAAAAATAGGGAATTTCTTAAAAGATTGATATAGGAAATAACGGTTTTTTGTAGCCATCTTGGGCAGATTAGTGATTGCTGTTGGTGTCTTGGTGTACTAGAGGTTTTCGGAAATATACTTTGAAGATTTTTAATTCTTCCGACATCTTGCAATTTCTCAAGCAGCATTGATGTGGTACATGAAGCTGCTGAAATTTATCTAGCGGTGATAGGATTCAAAAATATTTCAAAAATAAATTCGTCCCAGGACGTTTTCCGCCCTCTGGTAGGTTAATCTCTGTTTACTTATATAGTCACTTCACGGTGTTGGTATATTTTAAGCATTTTTCTTTGTACCACTAGCTTGGTGTATCTATACATTTTTGTATTGGGGCTCTGATGCCATCTCATAATGAACACCTAGAGGAAGGGTTCATTAGTAGTTTCAAGGTGCCGTTGTGCTACCCCTGCTCTTATAATTCCAAGCCATCATACTGGGGAAAAGCATTTCACCCCAATCATGCAGCTTTGTTGAGACAGCTTCATCACCGAACCACGGATTAGCACGTCCTGTGACCTTGTTTTGTGGTTACCCGCCCGCAGCTAGCACATGACAGGTACCTTCCTGTACGATAATCGTCGTACACTAATTCGAGCCATTCCGAGTATGTGGCAGTGTAGAATTGAAAATATGTCTTGCATGTATGCCGAACTCTTAATGTAGCCTTTTTACTCACAGTTTGCAGTACTATACTAGGCAGCTCGTTGAAGAATAGATCACAGCTTTGCTTGTTGTAATTGTCTGGTGTACGGTGAAGGAGTGCTAATTATTTTTAGCATTTCTGATACTTTCACTTACTTAACGTACCCGATAATTGCTATTGCAAGGTAGTATTGAGGCTTTGTCTTGTTACTCGTGGACAGCTAGTACACAATTTTGGATGTAGTAACGAATTCGAACGCAAAAGGTCTTATGAGCTGAAAACTGGGTTTTTAAAGTAAAATAACTTCACATGCGAATATTAGCATCCGCCTTTCGTTTTCGCCCGGTTTTTATGTACAGTTGGGAGACGTGTGCTCGTGTAAGAAATTGCGAAAAAAATCTTACAACAATCTATTCTCTAGTCAGTTTATTTGAATTCCATTTTGACAAGGGAACTATGTAAAGGGTGTTTTTTTAGAGGCGGAGAACTTTAAATTGTAATAAAACACAGAAAAATGTTTTTAATATCCATGAAATTGGCTTTATTTGAAAGATAATATTATGGCATTTATGGTGGAATATGATTTCAGGCATGTGACCGCCGCGGCTGGCGTGTACATGACGTAATCTGGAGGTCCAATTTTCACACACTCTTCGCAGTAAATCAGTAAATCGCTATAACGCGTCGAATGTTGGCTTCCAAGTGCTCAATTGTTTCCGGTTTATCGACGTAGACATGCAACTTTACATATCCTCAAAGAAAATAATCTAACGGCGTCAAATCGCACGAAAGAGGTGGCCAGTTTTGTGGATCTGTTAACTGGCCATGTCTTTCGTGCGATTTGACGCCGTTAGATTATTTTCTTTGAGGATATGTAAAGTCGCATGTCTACGTCGATAAACCGGAAACAATTGAGCACTTGGAAGCCAACATTCGACGTGTAATTCGCGAAATACAGCCTGATTTACTGCGAAGAGTGTGTAAAAATTGGACCTCCAGATTACGTCATGTACACGCCAGCCGCGGCGGTCACATGCCCGAAATCATATTCAAACATAAATGCCATAAAATTATCTTTCAAATAAAGCTAATTTCATGGATATTAAAACATTTTTCTGTGTTTTATTTCAATTTAAAGTTCTCCTCCTCTAAAAAAATCACCCTTTACATACATAAACAAATTTGGCATACACAACTAGTACAAAATGAGATCAAGCTTAAAATAGAATCAATATCACTAATTACTTCATTTACAACAAAATAAAACCTTGAAATAAAGTGACATTTCCGTTAACGAAAATATTATTTATGACATGTTTTGGAGGTGACTGTATAGTGTGAATAAAACTGTGTTACAGCAATTTCTGATTTTTATTTGTAGCTTTATGGAACGTATTATGTAGATTAGAGATTTACATCAACAGCTGTAGATCTTATAGTTTGGACCATCTCAAACCAGTGGCGCTTTCGTACAACCCACCCCACCCTGCTCAGGAACTAGCTGGTAGAATAGTGCTACATCACCTGACAATTCCTGTGTCTTGCTTTCATAAAGAATTATTGTGCATTATAGAGCATTAACTTTTAATTTGTAGAAGTTCCTAGTGTAAACAGTCTCTATGGAAAGTGGAAAAAAATTGTAAAAAATTCGCTCCGACTTTTCAGTTTTGTTTTTCATTTTTACACATTTTTATGATTCTCATTTGTTTCTGCATTGATAGCTGCTAAAGATATGGCATAAATGTGTATTTTTAAAATGAAATATAGTATGAGAGATATCTGATTTTCAAGACCTCGTCTTCTCTATACTGTCCAAAATTTTCGTGACATCCTATGAAACCATTTTACGATGGTGGGCAATGGAATGTTGAGACAATTTTTTTGTAGACTTCAAATTTGTATTTAAATTAATTTTGTATTTTAATTAGTCGTCGGATATTTCGTTACACTAAAAAATAATACTGGACGTTTCTAAAGAAAGCATCTTCCACTTCTTCATGTGCTAATCAATTACTGAATGGCAGCAATAATATTGGCAATCATAATCCTAAAAGTTTTACCACAGAATAAACACCTAACGGACTCAGAAGCGACACTCTCTGTTTGGCAGGTGTCTAAAAATCAGCGCGTAGCCATGTTGCCAGCGAGTAGATCTGTGTTTTCATGCAATGGTTTTAACGCAATTTAAGCGATATACGTTTTATTACAAATTAGTAGAAAAATTATATTTATTTGAACACGAGTGCATTAAAACGTGGTCGGTGGTGTGCAACCATATGTAATTTTTTGAATTTACACTCTTTCAACGTGGCTGACATAGCTGAAATCGGCTACTCAAACATCAAAGGCGCCGCCGCGAGTGTCGCTTCTGAGTCCGTTAGGTGTTTATTCTGTGGGCTTACAGTTGTCGATGTGACAAATCTAAGTAATGTGGATCTGTTGGTCTTAATATTCAGCTGATCAAGTTATGTTATCCATTCCTATTACTTTACATTACCCACATTGTTAATTTTTGCTGAAAGAGCTCCATGTTTTCTACTTGTTGGAAGGAAGTACGCGTTATAGCATTACCACAAGTTAAAGATACCAATGATTATAAAGACTTGAGACTTCCTACGCTGTCGAAGGTCTTTAAGGTCTTGGAGTCCCAGATGAGATTATATTTGAATCAAAATAATGCCATACCCTTAACACAATTTGGTTTTGCCACTGCATTAGCACATTATACTGGATGACATTATTACTGCTACAGATCAGGAAGAAAATTCAGTACCTATTGGTTCTCCTTGATTATTTGTGATGTCTCAATCTGGGCTTTCTAGACTCTTGTTTTGTCTTGTCTAGTTTATCAAGACCAAACTGGCCAAAGTCTTGTCAGAAATTTCAAGGCAAGACTTTCTTATTCTAGATCTAGATAAAGACTCTTGACAAAATTCTAGACAATTTTCAAGACTCTCGATTAACTAGTAGGTTGTAAATAACATAATTTTTTAGTTCCACACGTTATCAGGTAAGTACAAATTTTCAATATATTGATATTATTCCTATCACTCAACAAGGTTATTAGGGTAAATTCCCATCGGGAATCATAACTGCCTTTAACAGGCTCTACCAATCCATTTGTTAGGGTGGATTACTCCCTATTTCACTTAAATCTATGATTACAAGTTTTTATGCTGTTTGGTACTCTTTACTATAGGTTTCTACTTTTTTTCTGTCCTCAACTGTCTCTCCCCAGCCCTTCACTCCCATCACTCTTAAGTCACTCGTCACTTGGTCTATCCATCATAACTTTATTCTTCCTCCAAGACGATTTTCCAAGGGTCTCCAATTCATCAGTTTCTTTATCGATCGATGCTTTTCTGTTCTCATGACATGTCCATACCAACTCAGCCTTTGTGCCTTGATTGCTCTCACTATGTCTTCTCATTTATTTTCTTCCAAGATTTCATTGTTTGTTTTCCTTCTGTATAAGTCAGCTCTAATGTTTTTGCCTCCTAATATTGACCCCATCACCTTTCTCTCAAAGATTCTCAATTGCTCTTTATTACTCTTTGTCAGCATGATAGTCTCTCCTGCATGTGTCATATGTGGTCTTATAAGAGTCTTGTATATTCTTATCTTGGATTTTTTACTTAGTTTTTTAATTTTCAATAACTTTTTATTTTTAGTGTCCTGTTATAATTCGCTGTTTAACATCTTGTCTTCTATCGTTTTTGTTACTTAAGATTGCACCTAGATATTTAAAAGTTTCTACTTCTTCAAAAGTATGTGTTCTTGTCTTTAGATTCCGTATCCTCGCCTTTGTGTCTTTCAATCTATCGCACCTCATGTACTTTGTTTTAGAGTCATTTATTAAAAGTCCTTTTTTCCTTGCCTCTTCTTCAATTAGGTACTTCCACTGTTTCAACAAGTTGCTTTGGATCTCTTGCCATTATTGCCAGGTCATCTGCATAGGCTAGTACTTGGACAGTTTTGTTAATAACAGTTCCATTGTGTGCTGTCTTCCTTACTATATTTTCTAGGGTGGTGTTAAATAAAGTTGCAGATAATGCATCCTCTTGTCTAACACCTTTATTTACCACATAACTTTCAGTAACCCCTTCTAGAATTCTAACTTTGGCTTCTGTACTCTTTATTGTCAATTCAGTTAATCTAATTAATTTTTGAGGAATGGGCATGCTTTCCATATCCTCTATTAATTTCCTTCTATTTACACCGTCAAAGGCGGTTTTGAAGTCTATACATATTATGTATATCAATATTATGTTCATATGCCTTTTCAATTATTTGAGCGATTGAGAAAATTTGTATCTATCGTCGATTTGTTGGGACGAAACCCACATTGGTAATCTCCAACCTCCAATTCTGCGTATTCACTTATATAATGTTGTAGCAGACTAGAAAATATTTTATATGAGGTGTTGCGTATCATGATTCCTCTATAATTACTGGGTATTTGCTTATTTCCTTGTTTCAGTGTGGGTATTGTCTCTTCTATCCTCCATTCCTGTGGAAATCTTTCTGTTATTCAAATTTCTTGAATTAGTTTGCATATTCTATTATGTAGTTGATCTCCACCCCATTTGATCAGTTCGCCTCTTTGAATTGCTCTCTTAATTTCGTCCTCTGATTGGATTGCACTTACCATATCATCTCCCTTTCTTTTTTGTTGTTGTTCATTACCATTTTCATTCTGTACATAAGACATTTTATGGAAATGTTGTCTCCATATTTCTTTAATTTTTTTGTGTCGTATTGTGTCTGTCCGTCTTTGTCTATCATCCCATACCTCCTCACTTCAAATTTTCTTTTTTGTTGCCGGATATTTCAGTAGAAATCTTTATTATTGTTTTTTCTCATGTTGTTTTCATACTTATCTACCTAGTCAATAAATGTAAATAAAGTTTGACTCTCATCGTAGATTAGTTTGGTGATGCACAATCGCAGCCAGACTATTATTATTTATTATGTTATAATGAATATTACCATCTGACAAAATTTCAGAACTGAGAAAATAAGTACCTTGAAATCACTAATTTTTTCTCATTTATGTCCTGCCAGACTCATTTTCCATATCCGGAGATCAGCCAGACTAATTTTTTACTGACTTTCATGGTAATGTTTATTTGTACACAAAATTTCATTACTGGGACTACTTTACCGTGACTCGACCCATCGGAAATCAATAGCCAGACTTGCAAATCTTCAAAAAGCATCATTAACTACACCAAAATAACCCAAAATACTGACTGGGAAAATAAGTACCGAAAAAGTTCACTACCTCCCCGACTATTATATTTAGGGCGGTTTTTCCTACTGTCATTTTTAAGCAGCACAGTCTTTCATTTATTGGCGTGAAGTTTTTGATCTGGGCTTTTAATTTTTTTGAAATTAGGAAGCCAGTTCCAAAAATTTGCTTCTCATTCCCACTATTTAGAAAGATGTAGTCATCCAAGGCTGCCTCAAAGTTTCCTTTTTGTTTCGTTTCTTGTACTGTCAGGACTACTATTTTATATCTTTTGGCCTCTAGCTCCAACTCCTTTATTGCCCTTTCGTAGTTTGTTCCTTGGAGATTCCATGTGCCCATTATCCATCGTTTTTGTTTATTCACTCTTTTTTGTTCTTTCTTTCCTTTGTCTGATCTGATCTTTAGTTCGTCGATTTTCCTAGACCAGTGCTCGTTTTCTATCTTACTGAGTATTCCTTTTTGCAAGCTTAGTAGTTCGTCAGCGGTATACACTTTATTCTTGTTTTTATTTAATTCCCCGTTTGATCCCATGTCTATTAATTTATTTGTTAGAATTGCTAATTTCTTATGGAGTGCAGTTCTTTCTATGTTTATTTTTTCATTCCTCTCTAATAACTTCCTTTTTAGGCTGTTTAATTCTGCCATACTATTTTGTAATTCCTGCCGACTCTTTTGTAGTGCTTCTTTCATTTCCGCTTGCATTTATAATACTCCATCCTGGAGCCTTAATATAAGGTATTCGTTATCCATAGTCCTTTCATCCATTTATACCCTTCCTCTTCACTTTTACATTAACTTTAGGTACGCCGTCTATTCCGCTATATGTTTTGTTCCAATAGTACTAATTATTAAA